>CM053787.1:778059149-778659149 GCA_028749045.1 Cupressus sempervirens | reverse complement strand
GTGGATGATATGCAGATGAAAATGATAAATTTGTGCCAAGTTTCTTCCAAAGAGTCCTCCAAAAATGACCCACAAATCTGCCATCTCTGTCTGAAACAATATTTAGTGGTAGTCCATGAATTCGCACTATCTCCTTGAAAAATAAATCTGCAATGTATGATGCGTCTTTGGTGGATTTACATGGTAAGAAATGTGACATTTTATTGAACCTATCCACAACAACAAAAATGCTATCATACCCCTTCTGAGTTCTTGGTAATCCCATAACAAAATCCATACTAATACTTTCCCATGGTCGTGAAGGAATAGGTAAGGGCTGATACAATCCTGCATTGGTACTTTCACCTTTACCTTTCTGACAAATGGTGCATTCTTCCACAAATTTCCTCACATCCTTTTGTAACTTTGGCCAAAAATAGTGTCTACGAACTAGCTCTAAAGTCTTATCCAGTCCAAAATGACCAGATAATGCCCCACTATGCTTTTCCTGTATGATATTATCTCTCATTGAACACTTTGGGATGCAAAGTTGTCCTCCCTTGAACAATAATCCTTCTTGAACCAGAAAATCAGAATATTCACTATTGTACTTTTCATCCAAATTAATACATGCCTGATAAATGTCTTTGAAATCAGCATCATCAACATACATACCTTTCAGATTTGAAATGCCTGTAGTTTCCAACTGAATTTGTGACGTAGTCAAAGTTCTCCTGCTTAATGCATCAACAACCTTATTTGTTACTCCTTTCTTGTGCTTAATAGAAAATGTGAATGCTTGCAATGCCTCCACCCATTTCATGTGCCTATGATTCAATTTGTCTTGATTGTTTATGAAACTAAGTGCTTGGTTATCTGTGTATACAATGAATTCCTTGGGTAGCAAATAGTGCCTCCATTTCTTCAGGGATTGAACAAGGGCATACATTTCCAAATCATATGATGAATATCTCTGTTTGGCTTCATTGAGCTTCTCGCTGAAAAAGGCTACAGGTCTGTCCTCTTGACTAAGAACACCTCCTATGGCTATGTTGCTTGCATCACATTCAATCTGAAAGACTTTATTGAAATTAGGAAATGCCAAGACTGGTTTTCGGGCCACTTTTTGCTTAAGAAGTTCAAAGGCTTTATTGGCTTCTTTTGTCCAAACAAATTTGCACTTTTTCCCTCCTTTTATGGTGTTCAAAATAGGTGCACAAATCAAGCTGAAATTTTTGATAAACTTTCTGTAGAAAGTGGCTAAACCATGAAAACTTCTAACTGCTGCAATAGTTCTAGGAGTTGGCCAAGAAAGAATTGCACTTACCTTATCTTGATCCATCTTGAGTGTTCCCTTTGAGATCACAAAGCCAAGGTATGTTAGTTCCTCTTGCATAAAACTACATTTCTCCATATTGATCATTAACTTTTCCTCTTGTAACCTTCTTAACACCAAATTTATGTGTTTCAAATGCTCCTCTTTTGTTTCGCTGAAAACCAAAATGTCATCTAGATATACTATCACAAACTTCCCTGTAAAATCCTTCAAAACTTCATTCATAAGCCTCATAAACATACTAGGAGCGTTAGACAATCCAAATGGCATTACCTTCCATTCATACAATCTCTCATTTGTCTTAAATGTTGTTTTCCATTCATCTCCTAGCCTAATTCTTATCTGATGATACTCACTTTTCAAATCAATCTTTGAAAAATATCTTGCTTTCCCTAAACAATCCAGTAAATCTTCTATTCTAGGCATTGGAAATCTGTACCTTATAGTGATCTTGTTCAGTGCTCTTGAATCTGTGCATAGTCTCCATGTTCCTTCTTTCTTTGGTGCTAGGACTGCAGGTACTGCGCATGCGCTTAGACTTGTACCAATCAAACCAGCCTTGAGCAACTCTTCAATTTGTCTTGCCATTTCTTCATTTTTTTGTGGTGTTAGCTTATATGCCACCTTGTTGGGTAAAGTTGATCCTGGTATGAGATCAATACAATGACTGATTTCTTGCACTGGTGGGAGACTTTTTGGTATTCCATCAGCTATAATTTCTTTGTACTTGTCCAGAATTGGTTCCACTTCGTCAGGTACCTTTTCCTTCTTCTTTTCTATCACTTCCACCTTCAAGTTTGAAGACTCCATCTCTGAATTTTCTTCCTCAGTCTGATTTTCAGCATCATTCTATAATTTTTCCTTGAGTATAGGAATCAGTGCAAAGAGTGGGCTCTTCTTTCCTTTCACCTCTTTCAAGAATTCTTTCTTACCCATCACCATAACTTTGGCTTCTGCGGCTTTTGATTCTTCTTGACTTGGCTCAACTAAAGGTATTAGTTCAATGACCTTTCCATTCTTTGTAATGGTATACATATTCTTCATTCCATCATGATGTTCCTTGAGATCATATTGCCAGGGTCTGTCGAAAAGTAAATGGCATGCATCCATATTAACAATATCAAACAATAATCTATCCTTATAGGCTCCAATCTGAAATTCCACCCAAGCTTGCTCTTCCACTATAGTATGCTGCCCTTTATTTAACCAAGATATTTTGTAAGGATACGGGTGTTGTATTCTTGGTAGCTTTAACTTTTCCACCATTTCAAGAGACACAAAATTTTTTGTAGAACCAGAGTCTACTAGTACCTTACAAACTTTTCCCCCAGATTTACAGGTAGTTCTGAAAATGGACTTCCTTTTTGGTGGTTCTTCTTTGACAGGCCTTTTCAACAGTGTTCTTCTCATCATAAGTGCTTCCCCCTTTTCTGGATAACCATAACTATCTGGGTCTTCTTGTAAATCTGCTTCTTGTGCCAGGTGTATTCTTCTTTCGCCATGAGTACTAGAGCTTGCTTTTGCTGGACATTTGTGTGCCATATGACCTTCCTGATTACAGTTGTAACATCTTATTGGTCCATTCATCCTTCCTGGTGATCTTCCTCTAAAATTTGGCCTTCTACCTCTGAAACTTCCTCTGAAATTATCAAACTTATTAACTTCATTATGCATCTCCATTTGTGGCTGAAAATTTGAACTCCTTCCTAGAAATGTACCTCTTCCTCTAAATGGTTGTCTTCCTCTGCCTCTGTTATTATTTTCTTGTCTCCTTTTGATTTTCTCTTCCACCTTCAAAGCCAGCTGATAGAATTTAGCGACGGTGTTTGGACTCAGCAACTGCAACTCTTCTTGTATGTTCATCCTCAAACCATTTAGGTATCTTGCTACCTTGATGCTCTCGGGTTCTGCAAATTTTGACCTTAGACTTAACTTCTGAAATTCTTCTGTATAAGTACAGACATCCATATCCCTTTGTCTGAGATTCTACCTCTTCTGATGCAACTGTACCTCATAGTCTTCAGGGAGATATGTCTCTCTTATCATTGACACCATCTTCTTCCACGAACAAATCTTCCTCTTATCTTCCTTTACCCTTTCTTCTTGCATGAAATTCCACCATGTAAGGGCTGCTCCCTTCATTCTGAACTTGGCCAATTTAACTTGCTGTGATTCTGAAACTTTCTCACATTCAAAATGATTCTCTAGGGCTTCGATCCATTCCAACACTAATTCAGCGTCCATCTTTCTTGTAAACATGGGTAACTCTACGAGTTTTCCTCCCAAAGCCTTTAAAGCTTTAAAAAATGGCCTCTTGTTCCAGATATTCTATCTTCTTCACTATCGGGTACGTCTTCTTCTTCTTCCATTCCTTCTTTCATTTCTTTCTTCTCAACTACATTCTGCATATATTCCAACTTACTGGCTAGTTCTGCCACTATCCCCTTCAACTCTCTATTCTTTTTTTGGAGAAGTTCTTCTTGCTCCTCGACCTTCTTCGCTAACTCTGCATTGGTCATCATCTCGCTTGACCCTGCTAAAGAATCTTGATCAGGGGCGTTCAACATATAACTTCACAACTTGCAACTCTCAAGCTTTGATACCAAAAATGATGCAGAGCCACACCTCGAAAAGCTCAGGAGGAATACTCACTCAACTGAGTTACATCAAGGGGCATCCACAATCAGCCAGGATCGAACTCGAATCAAACTCAAGATTGGATTAATCAGAATATACATTCAACATAGTTTTTAAAAACTTTTCATCTCTTCAAATTCTACTGAATGGCGATGCCAATCCATGTCTTCCATAATCATTCTTTTGAAAAAGGCTCTCACCCTCCTTTATACAACAAATCAAGATCTATTAAGAAACCCAATTACCTAAAAGAAAATGTACTTGCAATTGTCAGGCAAGACCAAGTTTCCCAGAGAGGGCCGAGCCTTGAACATCCTTAGAACATAAATCTTTATGATCGGCAAGCAAATCTGATTTCATGATGTCGCATAGCCCACCATTCCATGATTTCATGTATCCGTTATCTAACTTTTCTGTAGCGACTTGCTCATGGGTTCCTCTAAGCCAACTGGAGATGTCTTCACAAATTTACTATTCGATAATGTTTATCTCATCCTCCCATCTTTGCTGTGGTCAAGCTCTTATCGATTCCTCATGGCCGAACCTTACCGTTTGCGATATCACACGAGCTTTGAAAGTTGAACAGAATGCTGACCTTTGAAAGTTGAAAGGAAACAAAAGAATCAAAAACTTAGTTGGAAAAACCTGAAACCCATATCAAAGCATTAAAAAAAGAAACTGTCTGCCATTCTCACAAATCTGTTTCCCTTCAAATATCGCCCTTCAACTGGAAAGAGCTAAAATAAACTCATTTCATACTAAAAACTGAACCATGCACCAGGAAAATTAGAAAAAACGTTCTCTCCAAATTTTATTCTCCTGAAACGTAGGTAACTAATATGCACAAAAAAAACAAAAACATTTTATTCTTCTCCAGATTCGATCCTTCCAAAGCTGAAAAGACACACAACTGAAACCTTTCTATCTTACTCAAATTCGAATGCCTCTTACATAGCCGACTGGCTTTTTAAAACTGATTCTCCTTTTCTAATAAAAGGAGTGAAATTTTTTTCATCTTCTATCCAAGAAAAGGATGAGAATCTGAAACTGCCTACTACCTATTATTGGATTCTGACAATCATTATCTATGAATTAAAACTATTCTAATTTAAAAAACCTACACACCTGGTCCTAGGTGGCTATATCTGGAGAGCTCATCGAAATGCTACTCTAGGTATGCCACCACATGTAGGACGTTTATTGCAAACATTAAATTTAAAATACACACACAAAACATAAACCTTTCTTATTCTATTTCTCGCTCTGCTACTGCAACACTCCTTAAGAAGACTTAGTGACTTAGGGTTAGGTATGAATCTATGGCTGAAATTCATTAATTTTACAGCTTAATCCTTCCCATTTTCTAATTGGCTGCATGTAATTGCATGGGGAATCCAACTAGAGATTCATCCTATTTCCCAAAATATCAAAATTCAATCTTAAGTCAGCTAAAAAATGGTTTATATAGTTGTTTGTGCCTTTACAAACAAATATGTCAAGACTATCTTAACGGCATCTGAAGTCTTTGATGCTTAGCATACACTAATCTCTCTGATATGACTCAGTACCTATATTGCTCTGCATCCACTGTTTACTTAGCTCATGTGTAACTCATCATATACTATATGCTTGGCACTTGAATGACTCAACACATGAGTGGCTTGGCACTCACTATGACTTAGCATGGTCTAATATATACATGTTGTGCTCGAAATGTACTACTAGTTTGACATGAAATAAGTAAACTTAAGTATTTTGATAGTCATTTATCAAAATCAATTTGAGATCAAAAATCTCCCCTTTTGACATAAGTGTTAAAAACACTTGAATATACATTAATATCCTTGATCTCATGAGCATAACATATCTTAACTTGACTTATGTACAAAACTTCAAAATTTTAAAATTTTCTAATCACTTAGATACCTCAAAACTGGATAACTCCCCCTAAGTTGATATGTCTATTCTATAACCAAAATTTTGTACTCCTACTAAGTAAATGTGTCTCTACTAATACACTTTGACTTCATGCTATTTTTCTAATACTCTTTCATCTAATAGTTATGATATTTTTTTATGCTTGCTCTCCCTTAGTTAATTCTATCTTTTCTCCATTCCTCTTATTTCTTACTCTCCTTGTATCTCCCCAAAATTATTATTCTTTATTACTCCCAAAAGTAATATCTCCCCCATTCTCTTATTTCATTCTCTCCCTTTACTCTATTTCTACACCAAAAATATCTCCCCTTTTTTGACACTTATGTCAATAGGCTGTACACTTATTGTTTGTTTGTCTAGAAAAGATTTATGGACATCCAAATCATCATAAGAGCTACATCCAAATTCTCACATGTTACATCCAATGACTTGATTTAGATTGCTAGCTCAATAGCAAAGTGGACTAGACCATATAAGGTAGAAATATTCGGGTCTTTCTTCATTAAGGTTTCAACATGGCCTAGCTCCTTTTGCAAAATTTTCATATGGGGGGTGAGAGTTGCTTGGATGCTAGTCAATTTGACCCTTATGTTGGCCTCATTTTCTATCAATATAGCTAATTGACTCTGTGTTTGAAGCAATGTCCTTAAATTCTTCTCACTCTGAATTGGATTCATTGGTAGGTTTGCACCAAATGTAGTAATTTTTCTCTCTAGACTAAGAATGTGACTTCTGGTCTCTTGGGTAAAGAGTGATAGATTGCACAATTTAGTGTACAATGAGAATATGTTCTCAAGTACCTTCTTTACATCATCGACCTTAGTTGCCAATGCAACTTGTGTTAGTGCTATATCACCTGATGTTTTCTCATTCACTTTGTTTTGGAACTTATTTTCTAACCATTCTAACAATTTAGCATTAGTATCTAGGTCTTCATTACTGTCCTTCTTCACTATGTTTGTTAGTTGTTCCATTAGTGGATTGGTCTCATCAGGAGTTGGTAGACTAAATGCATCTAAAAAGATGTCTTTAATATCTGGTAGTGCCTACTTCTACCTATGCTCCCTTCTAAGCATTTCTTGATGCTTTTTCTTTGCTAGGGCTTGCTATAATATGCCCATTTGTTCTATAGTCATGGTGTCATAATAATATTTGGGAAAAATTATTTCTTCATCAAGGCTTACGTCTCCATATTGGATCACTTCTTTTGCCTTTGATGAACTTAGGCTTGGTACTGAGATCTGTAATGGTGTAGTATCTGTGCTTAGCTTTTGAAGAGTATGACTTGGTGGAGTGCCAGATACTAGTAAGGTTACCAGAGCTTGGATGGAAATTTTCTCCTTCAGTTGTGGTGTCATCTCACTCTCTTTAGGCTTGCCCTATTCTACCATAATGACTTGCAATCTATCCTTTTGTTGTAGGTGTAGATAAGTCTATCTGAACTATTTCTATAGTAGCAACTTGTCTTCCCATTGTGCTCTTCTCTACTGTATCAATCTTGGAAATTGTATCAACCTTGTTAGATGTATATTTTGGCATTTGGACCAAAGGTTTTTCATTAGTTACTGGACAGATGATCTAGAAGGTGGTTCTTGTGGATTCACCTTTTCCCTTCCAACATCAATCGCTGACTTTTGTAGCTCATCCACACTAACCAAAAGATGGTTATCACAAAGTTTATCTTGTAGTGTAGACTAATATAATATCTTCTTCAAATCATCTTGAGTAAGGGGATTGGTGCTTTGAGTTGATAGATTAGAAACATCCTTGACAGTTACTATTTCAATAGTCTCACTTGTGACATGTAGAGGACTGACACTCGGCAATTGTGTATCTTGCACACTCTATTCTTTTGGCTGCTCTAGCTTAGTTGTTGCCTTGTCATCTACTTGCATTTATGTTCCTCCTCCAATAGTTTCACATTTGTCATCATCTTTCACTTCAATGGGTGCTTGTTCTCCTTCCTTAACTATAGTCAACCCATAAGTGAGCTTCCAATCTCTTTGGACTTCTTAAAACATCCTCAATATTATTTTGCAAGATGCTAAAGGCTCAGTATTTAGGTGTGAGCCTAATTGCATATTTCTTTGTAGCCTTAGCAATCTATGGCTTAGTTAGTTCAGGCATCACTTGGGCTAGAGATGTTTCTCTAATTTGTTTCTCCAAGTCTAGACAATAGTGCCATTTCTGATCAATTCTATCATATAGACTCTTAGGCATTGAGTTGGAAATCTCTAGTGGAGTTGTCTTGAATTTTTCCATCATGGCATATATGGCCTCCTCCACTTGATTTTTCTCTACTTTACCAAAATTATCAAAACCTACATGTGTAAATCATGATAGGTCTGCACTATTCTTAACATTTTCACATAAATTTTTAAGATTTGAAAGAGGATTATGACTCACCACCTTAAATTGCCTATTGGCATCTAATTCTATTTTCTCTTCATCTGGCTTAGCTTGTGCCACATACTTCCTTCTTGGTCTCTTCTACTCTTGACCACCTTATTCTGATTGTTTTGTCTTTTCCTTGGTCTTTTGGGCTATTGCACATGTACTTGCTCTTGCAGCACGTGTAGTAGGATTGGGATGACTTAGCTTAGCTACCTTCTTAGCTTTAGTCACTAGTTGAGCCTTAGCCTTCCTCTTTTTTGGCTCGATAGGAGTAGGTGCTTCCTCGGCTTCTTCTCCCTCTGCACCTTTAGTCTCTTCCTCTTCTTAGTCTTCTCCCATACCCTAAATCAATGCAAGTGGTGCTTGTGCTTGGGTTTCTTCTTCCTCTTGATCCTCTTCTTCCTCCTCAGCACCCTCTCCAAACTTAGCTTTCAATTTCTTCACTATCTTCTCTTTTTCTTCATGGAAAAGGTAGTCTTCAATTCCATGGTAATTTTGGACTTTACAATCTCATAATTTCCAAATACCTTTTTAGTTTTGTCTACCTCTTCTACTAGTAAAGTTTTTATAGCTATAGAGGCCTCATCCACATTTATTTCATAACCTAAGGGTCTCAACCATCTCACCCTTGGTATAGAAGCTTGTATAAATGTATATTAAACATCCACAAGAAAACATACATCATCATAGTGTTTCTCAACAAAGGATACTGGTATTCTCAATCTTTCCTTCATTGACTTCTTGAAGTCTTTAAAATAACTTGTCATCAAAGATTCAAAGTTCTCTCCTGATTAATCAATGTACTCACCAATCTAAACTGCCACTAATCTGTTGGTTTTCCATCCCATAGTGCCAAATGAGAGGAATGTGTTTTGCACATAAAAGAATATACAAATCAATATAGAAAAAAATTTACATTTTACAATCTTTGTCTTTCTAATTGCTCCAAGGTTCTCTATCAATTGTTGCAATTGTATCTTTGTTAGATCGTATGTGTGATCTTTCTTTACAATTTTGTATCCCACATCCACAACTATATAGGGTACACTATTAAATCTACTAGATTGGTAAAACTTGTGCGAAATCACCCTTACAGAAAACTCTGTTAGAGGATGAGTGATTGTGTCAATTGTCATGCCTCTCTTGTTCTAGATGGCTCTAGTATTCTCCTTAATCACTTCCTTTGAATCACTTCTCAATGTCTTAGGCTGATCTAGGGTTTGGTAACTAGTAACCCTAAGAATTATTATCTTAGTAATTTTGATAGGCCCATTGTCTATCCATAATGAACGATCATGGATTCAGCTAACCACTATCCTAATCCACTTTGTCTTGAATGCATTCAAAAAATCTAGGGCTCATGTTAATCCCTTCTTCTCTATGATTTTGAATGTTTCCTTTAGTACACCATTATCACATAATCTATCGTATGCCTCCTTGATCTCCATATCACCAATGCTTCCTATCTTACAGTTATAGCATTTTCTTACATCTTACACCATTATCACATTTTTTGGAATCATTGACAATGCACCAGAAGGGTCTTTCTTATAAGCAATATCAGGAATAGCTTTGAAAATGGGTTTCTTGACCTCATTACTTACTAAATAAACATTCAAAACTTCCTTTCCCTCTACATTCTTCAAACTAGATGCCATAATGTGAAACTAGGATGTACAAAATTTAAATTGTGTAGCTTAGCTCTTGATAAATACCTTATAAAATCTGATGAATTGGTAGATAATTGTTGCTTAAATCTTCTGCAATTACTTGGAATGGATTTCTAGATCACCTTCTGCTGTACTCATCTTTCTTGAATTTGAAATGATGAAAAATGAGCTAAAATTGATCAAATACCCTTGAAAACCCCACAATAAATGTTGAGTTCTTACATAGTTGTAAGCTTGGCATCAACCTACTTTAGGCTCACTCAACATCCATTGACATTTCAATCACTTGGTAACCACTATGAGCTCGACATCTTCTAGCATTTCACTCGGCACACATAGGAAATATTTCATGCTCGGCAACAACATGAAAAACTTGAAGATTTATCATGGATTTCGCATAACATCTTGCACCTTTATTCATGCTAATGTAATCTTTTCAGTGCTAAGTCATTTTGGAACTAATGTATGACATAACCTTCAAGTATTAGTCCTACATACCTCTTGATTGCCTAGTTTGATGAGGTGTGATCACCTGACCCATTGGGTGAAGTGATCCCTTCTCCATTTGATGTGTTTCAATCATCATTCTTTTTCCATGTCTTATTCATATCATCTCTAATGTGTTCAACATCCACTTTACCTTTGCCTTAATCAAATTCACAACTTGGTGCCTTTGACCTAGTTGGATAATATCTACTGATGTGACCAATCTTCAAATAGCTAAAACATGTGGTATGACTTAACCACCTTTTGTAGTTACCACTGAAGTGTGTCCTAATACAATTCTTAGGAATATGTCCATATTTTTGACAATAATAATAGCTATATCTTGTATTATAATCCCAATTAAAAGAGTTTCCATTGTTCCTTATCTTTGTTTTCCTGTTTGATGACTACATGGGTTTGGATTTGCATTCAAAATCTTTATGTCCATACCTCTAATAGTTGTAGCAATATCCTTCAAATCTCTATGTATGCATGGTCTTGGTTCTGCATTCATGTGCTTGATGACATTGCTTGTTTCACTTATGGAAGTGTACCATGTTCTTGAGCTTGAGATTTTGATTTGTAGTCTTGCTCCTGCACACATTAGTAGTATGCCCTTTCTTACCACAATTATGAAAAGTAGGTTTGGAGTTCTTACCTTAGTGTTCCTTTCTTCAGCACTTTTGGATGACTCTCCTTCTATAGTGCTTGTGTATCCTAGTCCAGATGTATCATTATTAGATCTAGGGGATCTTAATAGTTGCTAAAAGTATTTGATGGCTTCATTTGGCTTGTTGAAACTTCTAACAAATTCCTTTTCTCTCTTTAGGTCACTCTACAATTGTTCATTTTACATTTTCAATGTAGTTATCTCAATGCCCTTGACATTCAATTCATAGTTGTCATTCATCATTTGACTTAGAGTATCCAATTGCATGTTGGAAATCTTGGATAGTTATGATGATTTCTCTTCCAATCTCTTGGCCAAAATTCTTTTTTCTTCTTCAATCATGGCTTTGTCTTCTACAACTTTCTTCTTTTTTTCAACCACTTCACATAACAACATAGCTTGTGATTCTTACGCTAACTTGAGATTTTTGATTTCCTCAGCTTGGGCTCTATTCTTTTCCATTAGATCTACAACTATTGCATCAAATTCATTCTAGAGTCTCTATCTAAAAATAACTTAGTAATGTCTATCTCTTTGTATTGTGTGTCATTCTCTACAATAGCAATTTCTTTCTTTCTCTTCAAAAATTTCTCTAGTTCTTATCTTGCTTCATCCAGTTGATGTAGAATGAGTTGTATTTCAATTCCCTAATTCTCAATAGCCTTTCCCAACTTGTAAACTTCCATTTCAAGATCTTTCCTCAAAGCTACAAAGCTTATCTTTCATAGAACAAATCTTTGATACCAATTGTTGGAATTACAATAGGAAAGGTAAACTTTTGAGGTGGCGGAGAGGGGTGTTGAATCAGTAGTTTAAACTTGGACGCATAAAACTTTCACTATAAATCCATCTCATGCATTCAATGAGTAAACTAAAATAACATGTAAACCATATACATCTAAAATATGTAAACACATAAGCAATCATACACATATGACACCAAATATGATTACCCATAAGCCCTCCAATGAGAAGGTAAAACTAGGGTGGGGATGACACCAACAAATCTTCACTATTGAAGTAATAAGGTGTAACCAATGAAGGTTACAATGTTTTTGCCATGAAACACAATCTACCCTGTGAAAATTTTTCCTTGTTGAAGGCTTACAAAGATTGTTAGGTCTCACCTTGTTAGATGATTTCAACATCTTGTTAGAAGTGTGTATTGGAAAAGGACTTTAACTTACAACTAAGTAAGCACCTTGTTAGAAGATTTCATATAGCCTGTTAGGACTACTCTTTTATGTGACTTCTACTAAAATGACCTGTTAGAATGTCTCAGCTTTGATCATGCGGTTAGCACTTGATTGCTTGATAATATATCACCTATAAACAGTGTCTTCTTGATCCTTCTTGATTAGATGTCTCTTTGTTGCATCCTTTTCCTTTCCTTTGTTCTACTCTAACTGATTATGCAATGTTGCTTCAATTCATAACTTCGAAGCCACCATGAATGCTCTATTTGTGCATGCAAACTTCTCTCTTTGCTGCTTCAATTCCTCATGCACTCACTAGAGATTTTAGGGATTGTCCTCCTTAAGAAGACTTAGTGACTTAGGGTTAGGAATGAATCTATGGTTGAGATTCATCTATTTTTTGCTTAATCCTTCCCATTTTTTATTGGCTGCATGTAATTGCATAGGGAATCCAACTAGAGATTTGTCCTCATCTCCAAAATATCAAAATTCAATCTTAAGTTGGCTCAAAAAGGGATTACATAGTTGTTTGTGCCTTTACAAACAAATATTTCAAGACTGTCTTACTCAACATCTGAAGTCTCTGATGCTTGGCATACACTAATCTCTATGTTGTGACTTGGCACCGATATTGCTCATCCTCCATTGTTTACTTGGCTCCTATATCACTGGGCATATACTATCTACTTGACACTTGAACGAATCGGCACATGAGTGGCTCAACACTCACTATGACTAAGCATGGTCTAATATATACATGGTTTGCTTGGCATGTACTACTAGTTCAACATGAACTAAGTAAATAACTAAAGTGTGTTGACACTCATTTGTCGAAACCAATCTAAGATCAACAAAAAATCCTCACAAATTAGAAAGTCATATATTATATTTTGAGTTTGAAATTGGAAACATACTAAAACCTTATTGAATCTCATCTCTTGTTATCCAGTGATCCTAATTTTCTCTTATTAATTTTTATCATATAATTTAATCATGATTTCCTATATAAACAACCCCCCTCCCCCTCCCCCCCCCTCTCTTTGATAAACTATAATGAGCACTACAAATCATCTCTACAAGATGCTCAAGCAAAAGAATTTTTTGATCCATTTTCCAAAAAATACCTACTTGAGTCTCCAAATAGATCGAGTTGACTCATGCCCAAGTCACTTAATTAAGAAATCATTTTTCTAGTCTTGTCTCAATATTTACCATTATGGTAGTAGAAGCATCTATTTTTTGGTCTAATATACTTAAATTACTTCATATATGAGATAATAGAATAAACAAAAACTGACATGGATTCAAAAAAAATCATCTTGAAGATTTTGTAAGAAACTGTCTATTGATATATGAAAATTAGTATGTGTGTACTTTAGTTGGCATATATACATATATATACATATACATACATACATATATATATATATATATATATATATATATATATATATATATATATATATATATATATATATACCCATGGTTGGGGCCCTATCTATATCTGGGGCAACTGTAGCTATAGCCCTCTCCCCTTCTCTTTTGTATATGGGCCTATCTATAGTTGGGTTGTTCTAAAGATAGGGGCCCCTAATCAAGGTGGGTCAAGATTAGAGGTGGGTCACTTTGCTCCCAACAAGGAAGGTCCCGCCATTTTACCCTATCTTTGAACCATTATATCCTACCTTTGAACCATTCTACCGTACCTTTTCCTATAGAATAATGGGCTAGGATGGGTACAACAGGATGGGCTACTTCATTTTTTACTCTATAGTTTCAGTTCCCTACTATTCTAAGGCTCACTTCGTTGTTGATCTCCCAACAAATTATCTATCTTAGGGTTCAACAACTTATATGGGTGGAATTAAACCACCACCAGCATGAGTGCAGCACATCAGCAACACCCTGCCCCTACTATTTGAAAGGGAGGGCCCTACCCCTACCCTCACCCTATTTGAAATAATGGGGTTGGGCCACTTTATAGTATAGTGGGGTTCCCCATGCCATTCCTTCATAGTGGGGTTCTCCTGCTGCCCCACCCCTATAACTATAGTGTCCCTCTTGTCCCATTCCTCTTGTCCCAACCACTAGGGCCACCCATAGAATTGTGGGGCTATATGACTCTCCCTTTTGTGTCTGAATCTATTGATGTAACGCTAGCCTCAGCAAATGTACCTCGGTAGCATAAACCCACATATCACAGATCTCCTCAACCTACTAGTGCAAAAAAAAGTGATCCAACTGCTTACTTACAATTCTATCTTGCAAAAGATGCCTACTTATGAATCAACATCTAAGAACGATAGAGCTCCTGGCCAATTTTTGAATGCCAGGCCGATCAATCAATGTCAAATAGCCAATGCGACAGAATTTGTTGTTCATAGTGAGGAATAACCGAAAGCCCCTACTATTCTATGGGCATGTAGGGGCATTTGAGAGGACCCTCGCCTAATGGCAATAGGGAATTGTAACCTACTCTTCTAAGTGCATGCAGGGGGCCTACCTACTGACACATGCCCTAGCCGGATAGTAGGGGGGCTTGAGACAGATTCTATACATCTGCAACATGCCCCATAGAAGAGTAGGCAGCCATGGAATAGTAGGCATTCACCTTACTGGTTAATGGGTCAATCAGTCCCCATGATCTCACTTTTGAATGGGGAGGGTTCATTAGGGCTGGCGTGCACAACTATTCTAGTTGTAGGGTAGTTAGGTGGGTGGCTTACTCTGGCTAGTGGGATTAATAGTAGGGGTTGGTGTAGGGGTAACCCTACCCCTCTATAGGTGGTTGATGGATGGTGGTAATGTAATTAGGTGGGATCACCCCTGCATTGGAGACATTTTTTGAATCTAGCATACAGAGCGAGAGAGAGAGAGAGAGAGAGAGAGAGAGAGAGAGAGAGAGAGAGAGAGAGAGAGAGAGAGAGAGAGAGAGAGAGAGATTTAAATTATATATAATGATTGAACACTATTCTATGGTTCTTTATGATCATATTTGATTATGTGAAACACAAAAAGAACATCTATGCCTCATGTCTTGATCATCTACAGAACTATAATTTATAAAGAAATTGTTTTGAAAATCGTTATAATAATTAATGATGCATTTGTTAGACAAAACTAGATTACAAAAAATAATATTTAGGTGCAAGAGGTATTCTTAATATGTGTGTATTTTGTCCTTGTATGGAAGACTTTGGTAAATGAGAGATAAATCTATAACCATTTTATTGGGCTTACAATCTTGAACAAAACCATAGGTAACATTTAAAACACAAGGAATTTCTTCTTTAAAAGATTGGGTATGGTATTCTCTTGTACAAGGAATGTGACTATGTCTTGATTGTTTGGTTAGAGAGCCTCAATCATACATCAAATAGGGATCTAGAAGCATTCAAGTGATTGAACATCAATTCAAATAATTAAATAGTTTATTTCTTGAATGACTTAAAAAATCATCTATGTTAATGTAATCAAAGAATATGCATATAATATAATGTGATAACAATAATCTTATTTATAATTATTAAATTTATTAACCTATTTTTTCTTTAACAATAAATTACCAAAATTTATGCTTTAAAACAATATTTTATTGTACTTGAATATAAATTAGAGATAAAATAGAATTTTAGACTAGTTAAAACAACTCCTAACTTTTCCCGTTATTCCTCATCTGTTTCTATTTTAAACTTTTTTTGGTTACACAAATGTAACTTGATATTAATAAATTAAAATTAGACGTGTATTTACAATAAATTGATGATTAGATGGATGGATACTAGGTGAGATGTCGCGTCGGCTCTATAGGTTATTCAAGCTAACTCTCATTTTGCCGAACTTTACTCCTATAAAAACAAGCAAATGCGTAGATTAAAATACACAGATATGGTCAAGGAGTTAAAGACAAGAAATCTTGATCGAACCTTAAGAAGCAAAACAAAAAGGCGGACTCTGTATTTGATCGAGTTTGAGATAGGGTTTAGGGTTTATCTGTGAGCAAAGGTCGGAGCTTCTGAACAATGGACAAGTATCAGCGAGTAGAGAAGCCTCACTCGGAAGTCCCTATTATGGATAATGAGATTCGGATAACTAGCCAGGGGATACCTAGGAATTATATCTCGTATGCATTAAATCTGATGGGAGAGAGAGCTTTGTCTACAGTTGTGTTGAAGGCAATGGGGAATGCAATCAGTAAGGCTGTAACAATCGCAGAGGTGATTAAGAGGAGAATTCCATATCTTCATGAAAACACTGCAATTCACTCTACTCCAATAACATATACTTGGAAGCCTCTTGAAGAAGGTCTTTTCCCTTTGGAGACAACGAAGCATGTATCCACGATAACAATCACTTTATCCACAGCGCAGCTTGACACATCATCGCCAGGTTATCAACCACCACTGCCAATTGACCAGGTGAAGCCTCTTATTTATGCCCATCCGCAAGGCCGTGGACGTGGTAGGGGTAGACCACAATATGGCCGTGGTAATTTTAATGAGAATGGCATTAGAGGGGAAGGAAGGGGCAGGTTTGGTAATGGTGGTCAAGATAGTAATTATCGAGGTGGAGGGGCTTCTGGTTTTGGAGGAAGAGGGCGTGGAAGAGAGAGGGCACGAGGGAGGGGGTGGCAGAAATTAATGACTTGCGACTGGAGCACTAGTTCGATAATGACCCTATTTTTTTATAATGTGGAAATTTCTTTTGTGAGAGGACATGGAACATAAAACTTTTCAGTATGATGGGGCAAGTTTGAATATTTTATTGGTAATGGGTCTAAGTTTAATTTGCTCATATTAAATATTATTATGTAATGTGTTAAGTTGGAGTAGATTTGAATTTAAGACTTCTTTTTCAAGAGGCTTACAATTTATCATTTTGTTATAGATTCTTACCTTTTCCAATGAGAAATGTTTTGATTCTTAGTGTTAAATAATTTTATTTTTTATTTGTTGTACTAACAAGTAGAATAGACTAGGCTTTTTTCATCCCTACTCTTTAATATTCAAGCTGCATTAAAAAGAAGAAGTTTTAATCATTTTTGATACATTATTTCTCTAAGTTGAAGCATTATTTTTGTACTATTAAAATGTGTATCTATTATAAATTTGATTAAGTTTAGTCAGTATAATGTTTTGAGTAATGTTGATTGTTATATTGTATATTTTTTATCATTTGTTTACTTCCTTGTCTATTAATATTAATCTTTTGTTTGTATTATGCTAGCTAATTTTTTTAATACTAGCTTGACATTATATAATATTTGTTAGTATTTTTAATACTAGTTTGACATCATATAATTTTTAGTAATTTTAATACTAGTCTTATATCATGCACTGAGTAATTTCTTGTTGGATGCAATCATCAAGGTTGTCCCCTATTTGTTGAGTGTTTGTAAGATGTTAATATAAAAATGTATATCTTTGTTCCCATATGTTTATGTTAATTATTCAAGATTGTTGAAAGTTGTCCTTATTTGTTTAGTGGCTCTAAGATTTATTTTTGAAAATGTGTCTTTGTGAATGTAAAGCTTCTAATAAAATGTGTCTTTTGTTAGAAGGGCCATAAATATTTTTAGTTACTTATTGTGAAGGGCTTATAGGATGTTATATATTCCTAGCTTTTCTTCACATACCCTACTATATATGTCTATTAAAGTTATTTTATACTTGGATTCCCTATCTTGCAAAGTTAATGAAATACATACATATAATAATCATCTCAATGTTGTTTTACAAAGGCTCCTATTTAAGCTTGAAATTGCTAGAAGAAAGATTAATGTACTTGAAGCCCCAATTATACTCAATGCAAGGAATTATATTAGAAAAAGGGGGGAAATGATGCTATAAAGGAGATGGGAAGGGATTTTAGGTAGACTCTATAGAACTGAAAAATGGTTTTTTGGGATGTAGCTTCATATAGTACTTTTAAGATCTCCTTCCAAGATAAGATCAAGGAATCGAGGAATTACTAGTCTCAAGTGTATTAACCCCTAGTTGCATTCTTTATCTACTTAGACCTTCATATAACTCATTACTACTTAACTATATTTGAGAGCTTGAGCATTGTTAATAAATGAGATAGAAATAGTGTGCATTGGCTAATGATTCACTATGCATAATGAATGTGTTGTCAATTGACACCTTGTATAATTTGGAATATCTAGACACGATAAACTATGGTAGGCTAAATACATACTCGTTGAACATGAGTTGTCAATTCAACACTCTATGTAAATGTCATTAGCTCATAAGGATACTTTCTTTATTTATATAAACTCATTATATAAATATTTTAATCTACATAATACTATTAGATAAATGAGAGGAATAGTGAATGATTTATCCTTAGGTCCTTCAAATAATTTTTAGAAATCTCAACACTTTATAGTTTGAAATTACTAGCTTTTAAATAGATCAAACTTCACAATATTGATTGATTAAAACTTTGCAGTAAACTATTAACGTCATATAGTGGGTATCAAAGTAAAATTCATGTATATAAACCTTATGTTTGTACCAAGTGGAACCAATGGAATAATTAACTTAAAATTAGCAAGTGTCATAATCATTCACACATTTTGACACATGGATTATTAACATGGAAATAGTGTTTAGGGAAAAACCACCTATGACTAGTAACCCAAAAATTTGACTCTTCCTAAGTGATCCTAGTTAGGATAAAATCTTGTTAAAAGGTTACATACATTTTATGTAATGTGACTTGATTAGAGGATTTATCAAACAGATCATCTAGACCTTATCACTCCATAATATGAGTGGTCTTCTTAAGAAGAATTATAAATATTTAACTAAATATCACCATACAAATGGATTTATAGATACGACTCTTAAATGCACTCACTTAAGAGATTTTATGCTATAATTATTAGAGAGTAATAGTAAAATGATCTAAGAATAACACAACTACCTTTTCTATTTTAGATATATATTTTCCTCATTCTTTCTCCTTTATTCATCATCTTTCTTCCTTTTAGCTAATCCACTCACATATACAACAATTTAGCACTTTACTTGCTAGACTCGTCTTGCTCTGCTCAGTGACATCTTGGCTATCAACTCCAACTCCAACTTGATAATAAAAAATGAACATCATATTGATCCATTTGATATAGAAATTATTTATTCTTTACCATATTCTCTAGTATGTTTCCACTTAATCAAAATCATCTGATCTTCATGTAGCTTAAATTTATTGAATTTAGACACTCAAATATTACGCCTTCACCTTGAACTTCATGTGTTAGTTCAAATCATTAAGTCTTATTTTTAAATATTGTTCTTTTTTTTTTCAATTGTAGATCTCATAGAGATCTTCTTCCTTATCTTCAAAAATTATCAACTAATCCATTTTTATTATTATCTAGAGATTGTTAATCTTCTCCTTGCCTGGTTAATACCATACTTCTCTAGGGCAATACTAAGCTTGGTAAATAATGTTCTTTCTCAATTAATACTATCCATTCTTCATTTTCTTAACATGTTCTTGGCTACCATTAGAGTAACTTGTTATTTCTTTGTCTTCTCACTTCATGACATCATAGCTTGTTTTTACCTAATCTCAACACTTAATCAAATCATGTAAAATAATCAAACCCACATTATACTATGAAATTCTAACTTATCTAGTGCCCATTGAAATTCTTTTGCCTATTGGTACTATCTTCCATCAATATACTTACTTCAAATCCTCTTCATTAATCAAACCCTCTTAATTAATCAAAACTTATTAATTAATTAAATATAACACCTGTACTGAATTATCATAATGTCTTATCATTTTAGGCTTGGTATTAATGACAACATAAAAAATGATATGAAGCTTCGCATACATTATCAGTTTGAGAAGACAAATACAACTAAATCTTCTAGGAAAATGGTCGGCATAATACTTATTGAATCTATAAGGAAGTTAACACTCGATCATCAATGATTGCACATAGGATTTATAAATCAAAACATAGATTTACCTTCCACTAACATTTCTATTAGCTTTCTTTTTTAATTTATATTAACATAATTTTAGTACTTTGACTATAGTTGAATATTTGTATAGTTATATTTCATATTTTCTGGTAATTATAAATAACCTTTAGTTTGGGTCTACTCTTTGCACATCAATAAAGTAATGGTTTTTTTCTTTAATTTAAATTTAATAACCAAGCTCACTAGTTTATGTTATTTTTAATCATAAGTTATTAATATTTTTATCTTTGATTGTCAAGTTTTCCAAAAAAAAAAAAATTATAAATTTAAAAAAAAGATAATACTAATACATGTCTTTCTATATAAAAAAAAATTTAATATTTCTTATCCTAAAGGTTTCTAAATAATTGTGAAGAGGGTTACATTTCCAATATTAAAAATTATATCACATTCTGTTAGTATTTTTCTCCTAAAAGGGTTTGTGGAGACAAATTGTGTTTATTATAAACAATGATCATCCTATGAGAATGACCTTTATTTTATATACTAAAATAGATAATGGTTAAGGTGCTACAAAGTTGAACAAGAATTCTCACTCATTTACTAAGTTCCTTCCAAACACATAACTTTTGCCTAGCAAATTTATCTAAGTAAGGTTCTTTATTTTATAAGAAAAACAAATTATTATAAAGATTTTTACTTAACAAAAAATAGTGACTCTTAATTATTTTTTGAGAATCTACATGTAACCATAACACCTTATAAGACAAATCCCGAGATAAAGGATTTTCTCAATTCAAAGATACATATAAAAAAAAATTACATGACTTCTCTTCAATACTTGCATTAAAAATAGAATAAAATATTCTAGCAATATAATCATAAATAAAAAATACTTATAATTTATTTTCAGTTAAAGATGAGATTATAAACTTTTCATACCCTTCTTATTTCATGCAAATACTATGATCTCTTAAAGAATTTGATGGCAAAGAGCTTCTAATTTTTTTAGTTTTTTTTATAACTCAAATGTAGTAGAAAATAAGAAACGATAAGTTTGGAGTCATCTCTTCAAGGAAATTAATTGGTTTGATTCAAATCCATAGCAAAATATCTTTAATAGTTTTTATTTTAAGTGAGAAAAAGTTACAAAAAAGTGTATTTTTTTATCTTGTCTTTTCTTTTCAACACAAAACAAGAACCTAAAACCTTTAAAAAAACTAACTTTAAACATTTCAAAATATTCTAAATACCATCAAAATAATAAATCCAAAGTTTAAATGAGTACGCATGACATGTTTTCCACCTTCCATCATGATTATAAAAAGAATCTTAAATCTATTGACCACTTTTGTTGTAAGGTACATGGATTCCTTCTAATAGTGTACAAAGGATAAATCCTTTTATTTATACATGTATTTGAATATATTTCTATATCAGGACTATACATACACTTATTTTGTAATCATAACTTTTTACAATTTAAATTAAATTACTAAAAGAAAATGATGATAGGAAGGCATCGATAAATATGCCAAGGTTTACACAATCTTTATTTTTATTAATTTTATGGCATTGTCATCAAATGACTCCATGGTTATTGCCAAATTGACTTAAGATGTAATTGAAAATATTCTTTCTTAAACCCCTAGTAGAGGCTTATCACAAAAAGATAATTTTAGTTGGTTCTAGTATGTATCTATAGATGATATCTACATTTTTGACTTGAAAATGCATACCCTTTAGAGCTATAAGGGATCTTTCTCCATATCTCACATAATGGATGATATTTATCTTATTTTCGTTTAGTATATTTTATTTTCTATGATGCATTTCACAAGAAATCTTACATTTTTAGTAATATCACATTAGTTCTATTTCCTTGGATCCCTTGTAACAAGCTTTAATGGTTAGGTATGATTTTTGCAAGAATAATAAGAAAGTTCTTTTGACTCTTTATTCTTTAATATAAAAACCAAACTTCAATAATATTTTTTAGGCTCCTACGAGGAGTTGAATGTAGGAAACAAAGGCTATTGTATTATATGTCTATTGGTAGGTCAAATTTTTTTATAAATTTTTTTAGTTCCCTGTCAATACAACTACACATTTTATTTATTATAATAATTGATGATACATTTTTGTCGAAAAATGTAGATTTAAATAATAATAAATTTAAATGCAAAAATTTGTTTCTAATAGGTGTACCTTTTGTTTTGGTGTCATTACATGTCACCATAGTTGGGTAGAAACTTTATTAGATGGGAGATAAATCTATGACCAAAATATTTTGTATTGTATTCATTTGTGAAAGGAGATTTCTTATGTTTTGGATGTTAATTTCGAGGGATCCAATCTTAAGCCCAATAATAATAAAAGCATCCAAGTGATCCAACTACATGAATCAAGAGAATTGTATAATTGCACTCATTTAAAGACTTAAAGAACAATTATTTTTATATAATTAAATGATGTGAAAATAATATAATTCATTAATGTAAAGTGAGAGAAACAATTTTACATTTATAAACATTGGATTCTATTGACATTAAATTTCTTAAGCAATAAACTACCAAAATCTATGGTTAAAAATAACATTTTATTGCCCTTAACTTTTTTAATTATTACTCGTCTATTATAAAAAAAATTTAAAAATAAATATATTCTAATAATAGTATATTAAAATTATTATCTATTAATATATATTGGACATTTAGAATTTAGAATTTATTAATGATTAGATGTGTGGATGAGAAGGGAGAGGCAAGTTTGTTAATCGTAATGAAATGGCTTTCAAAGTGGGTGAGTTAGTGGTCAAGATAGATTTGATAGTAATTATTGAGGTGGAGGGGCTATTGGTTTTGGAGGGAGAGGGCATGGAAGAGAGAGAACAGAAGGAATGGGTAGCTAGATTTAATGCCCATGTGGTGATTGGATGAATAATTTGTGAAGAAAGCTCTAGTTAGATAATAACTCTATTTTTTATAATGTGTGAATTTCTTCTCTGAAGGGAAGACAATTTATATATTATATATTCAAGATAATTAGAACATTTTTTACTATAAAAGCAATTTTAAAAATTCCATATATTGTGTAGTAATTTGTACTTTATTTTTTTTAGTGTGAATTCTATTAAGTATTTGAATATTTATTCAATTGGATTTGTTTTGGTTTCTTATGAATCTCTCTCTCTCTCTCTCTCTCTCTCTCTCTCTCTCTCTCTCTCTCTCTCTCTCTCTCTCTCTCTCTCTCTCTCACACACACACACACACACACACTCACTCACTCACTCACTCACTCACTCTCACATGCACACACATATTACTTTATATACAAAATAGGGTAGAACTTTTCATTTTGCTTCTTCAATTTGAAGTTGGGGAAAATAATTCAAAGTTGTAAGTCTAATTGAAACGTTATTCTAGTTTAATTTTATAAGCTTTACATAACTATTTGATGTAACTGATGGTAAATAGATTGTTCCTTTTTATTTAACACTTAGATGCCCAAATTTTTGAACAGTATCTGGTTGCAATAGTTGGAAAGTTGTCTTTAAAAGGACTAACCTTTCTCTAAATTATTAGGTACAGCTCCTTATTGCATATTTGCAATGAATTATGTTTGTTCCCAAATCTAAAGAGGGGTATGTTCTTAACCAAAGAACAGGAGAGGTAAACTGAGCCAGGCCTAAATGAGATCTAACTCAAGCAAGAAACGGTATTTTAAGGTTACTTGAGCTTATGAACTCACACATCTTATGAATCCATAAGGATTAATGATTCAATATTGCATACTAACTAACCTAAACTAGTTTAGTAGGAGACTAACTACAAAGAAAGAAAGATTAACTTGAAGAAAACACCTAAGGGATTTCTCTTTGAACCTACGATGAGAATACTATCATATTCAGTTCTCTACCTCAAAATTGGGGAATGAAGCTCTGTTCATTCCTTTTTTTAATTTAGATGAAAGAGAAAACATACAATAAACATGAAATAGAACGGAACAAAAAATAATTGACACAAATTACTATTCAATTGGCTTTGCAACATCAAGTATTTCACACCAAAAATTAGTTGACCTTTTATTAATCTTTCATTCCAATACATATAAGATTCTGAGATGATCATTACAATGAAAGTTTAATCGGTTCATCTATTCAAAAATGAAAAATGGAAAGAAGCCATTTTTCCCATTACAATCATTGCATTAAAATACAAAAGAGGCAAAATATGAATCACTTCACCTTCTTTCCCCTTTCTTCTTTTGACCTATAGACCTTAGCAGAAACAACAATTGGAATTAATTCTTCATTTCTATGACCATGTACATTAGTATATCTTAAGAGCCATTTAGAAAGCTCTCTAACCAAATCTTTGACAACACTCAAATGGTCTTGTATTTCCTCCATGGCCACATGTATACATCCACCAAGCTTTTAGAGTTTGGAAACTTCGTTCTAGTGATTGGAAGATATCCCTGTCATACTATCTTGAAGTTGGAGAATTTTTTTTGCATGATAGTTACTCCAATGATCCCCTTTCCTTTCCGACTAGTCTATGAATCTATATGCACACCTCTCCAGAGTTCATAATCTCTATCTTGATCCTTCTTCACTTTAACTTCAATTTCCTTGAGCCCTTCCTCTACTGCCATGATCATTTTAGACTTGAACTGCATGCTTTGGAGCCACTCAAACAAAGTCTCATCTCCTTTGGGAAAGACCTTTGCTTCTACAGCCTCCTTAGTCTTCATATGAGTGATCGTCTTCAGCAAGGAGACATAATATTTTCTTTTAATCTTTTCAGCTTCTAGTGTAGCTTTGTTAGCTAAAATGTTGTCCTTTTTAGTCTCTAGCCTTAGTATGGCATTGTCAGTCTTCTCTATAATAGCAAGCCCCTCCAACTTAAGTTTCTCATTCCACTCTTTACCAGTTTTTCCAAAGTGTTTATCTTCTTGGAGTTGGGAGATGAATGCTTAGACATCTGCAGTAGTAGGATCACTAGTGATAGGAATTTTAGAGATGCTTGCTAATGGGGTGACCAATTGTCTAATGAAGCTATTCAATTCTTGAATTTTTTCCTTCATCTTAACCTTTGACAATTTAAGGATTTCTAGCTATCCTTCAATCACTTCATTTGTTGACTTCCACAAGCAAAATTTGGTGTCATGCTTGGCCTCCCCAAGACCTATAGAGTGTAAGGAAAAGTCATCTATAGTCATGTCCTCAATTCTTCCCTCTTTGGTAGGCTTTGAAATCTCCATTGTTAGATTCCCTATTTCAGGGTCTTGTCCAAGGATGGACAAGGTCTTCTACTTCTTAACCTTGCTCAATGCTGATCAAAAATGGATAGCAAGTGATAAGGTATCTTTGTTGGGTGATCCTTCATCTTTCCTCTTTCTCTTTATGTCCAAAGTATTTTCCAACCATGAATCTGTGCCTATCACTTTGGAGGCCATCCCGAGGGAGTCTATGTTAAACATCTTCCTCTTGATCAGAGTGATTTCTTTCGTAGTCAAAGAGAAGGGATTCTTTGGAGCCTATGAAATGAGCTTTGGGGAACCTTGCCCTTTCTCTGCCTCTAAGGTTTTCTTTGTTTCCTTGTCTGATTCAATAGACTCACTATCACTGCTTTCTCCATCTCCTAAATCCACTACCTGCACTTGACGGCTACTCAATAGGAGAAGCGTAGCACTTATGAATGGAATTGGACTGCTATGAGGTGAGAGGCCTAGAGTGACCACACCATCCTTTGGTTCCTCTACCTTCTTCTTCTCAGCTTCTAGCTAGGCTCCAATCACCAGGAGGGAGCCATCTTGGAAATTCTTAGCCATAGGAACATTTTTCATCAAGAGGTTGATCACCTCCACCTAATGGTTGATTCGGTCCTTGAAGATAGAAAAGGTTACACTTGATGTGCCACCTTGAGAGGAGGAAGTTGTTGCAGCTGCTAGAGAAACCTAAGCAGATGTGCTTTTACTTTGACTCCTTCTGGCTATGGGGTATGTGCAGGATCATGGTGTGCCAAAAAGTGGCGATGTGAAAAAAAAAGAGTTTGAAGACGCCTAAAAGCGCTTCAAAATCTGCTATGACTTTTTTTTACCTATCCAGGAACCAAACCTGGAAGGTTAAGCCGAGCCTTATCGGATATCCGATTTGATATCGGATATCCGATTTTAAATCCAATATCCGACTAATAAATAAAATCATATAATAGTATGATATATTATTTAATATTATTATTGATATAAAATAATAATAATAATATTAAATAATATATCATACTATTATATTATAATAATATTATTATTATTTAATATTATTATTACAATTATTATTATACTATAATATAATAATATTATTATTATAATAATTATTATATTATAATATAATAATAATATTATTATTATATTATAATCGTATAATATTATACTATAATAATAATATTATAATAACATATTATATTATAATAATATAACATTATATTTCATATATTATAATATATAGTAATGTAATATAATATATATATATATAATATAATATAATAATAAAAAGTAATATCTTATAATATAATATATAATAAAAAAGTATAATATATTATAAATTATAATAATATAGTATAATAATAATATTTTATATTATAATATATAGTAAATTAATATAATAAATATAAAATATAATATAAAAATATAGAAAATGTAATATATATGTTATATTATATATAGGACCCCTAGCAACATATGTCGTCATTTAATGGGTCAAAGAGGGTCATAGGTCACCCTATGACCCCCTTTGACCCATATTACCCATTCGAATATGTCCCTTGGGGTCCAAGGACCCCTAGCGACATATGTCGTCACTTAATGGGTCAAAGAGGGTCATATGTCACCCTATGACCCCCTTTGACCCATATTACCCATTCGAATATGTCCCTAGGGGTCCAAGGACCCCTAGGGACATATGTCATCATTTAATGGGTCAAAGAGGGTCATAGGTCACCCTATCACCCCCTTTGACCCATAATACCCATTCGAATATGTCCTTAGGGGTCCTAGGACCCCTAGAGACATATGTCATCGTTTAATGGGTCAAAGGGGGTCATAGATCACCCTATGACCCCCTTTGACCCATATTACCCATTCGAATATGTCCCTAGGGGTCCTAGGACCCCTAGAGACATATATCGTTGTTTAATGGGTCAAAGAGGGTCATAGGTCACCCTATGACCCCCTTTGACCCATATTACCCATTCGAATATGTCCCTAGGGGTCCTAGGACCCCTAGAGACATATATCGTCGTTTAATGGGTCAAGAGGGTCATAGGTCACCCTATGACCCCCTTTGACCCATATGTATGATTCGAATATGTCCCTAGGGGTCCTAGAGACATATGTCATCATTTAAAGGGTCAAAGAGGGTCATATGTTACCCTATGACATATGTCTCTAGAGACCCCTAGAGACATATGTCGTCATTTAAAGGGTCAAAGAGGGTCATAGGTTACCCTATGACCCCATTTGACCCATATTACCCATTCGAATATGTAACATATGTCATCGTTTAATGCATCAAAGGGGGTCATAGGTCACCCTATGACCCCCTTTGACTCATATGAAGGATTCAAATATGTCCCTAGGGGTCCTAGGACCCCTACGGACATATGTTGTCATTTAATTTTGACCCATACGAACGATTGAAATATGTCCCTAGGGTCCTAGGACCCCTAGGGACATATGTCGTCGTTTAATGGGTCAAAGAGGGTCATAGGTCACCCTATGACCTCATTTGACCCATATTACCCATTCGAATATGTCCCTTGGGGTCTGAGGACCCCTAGGGACATATGTCATTGTTTAATGGGTCAAAGAGGGTCATAGGTTGCCCTTTAACCCATAATACCCATTCGAATATGTCCCTAGGGGTCCTAGGACCCCTACAGACATATGTCATCGTTTAATGGGTCAAAGGGCGTCATAAGTCACCCTATGACCCCCTTTGACCCATATTACCCATTCGAATATGTCCCTAGGGGTCCTAGGACCCCTAGCGACATATCTCATCGTTTAATGGGTCAGAGAGGGTCATAGGTCACCCTATGACCCCCTTTGACCCATATTACCCATTCGAATATGTCCCTAGGGGTCCTAGGACCCCTAGAGACATATATCATCGTTTAATGGGTCAAAGAGGGTCATAGGTCACCCTATGACCCCCTTTGAACCATATGTACGATTCGAATATGTCCCTAGGGGTCCTAGGACCCCTAGAGACATATGTCATCATTTAAAGGGTCAAAGAGGGTCATAGGTTACCCTATGACCCCATTTGACCCATATTACCCATTCGAATATGTCCCTAGGGGTCCTAGGACCCCTAAGGACATATGTCATCATTTAATGCATCAAAGGGGGTCATAGGTCACCCTATGACCCCCTTTGACTCATATGAACGATTCAAATATGTCCCTAGGGGTCCTAGGACCCCTAGGGACATATGTTGTCGTTTAATGGGTCAAAGGGGGTCATAGGTCACCCTATGACCCCCTTTGACCCATATGAACGATTGGAATATGTCCCTAGGGTCCTAGGACCCCTAGGGACATATGTCGTCGTTTAATGGGTCAAAGAGGGTCATAGGTCACCCTATGACCCCATTTGACCCATATTACCCATTCGAATATGTCCCTTGGGGTCCGAGTACCCCTAGGGACATATGTCGTCATTTAATGGGTCAAAGAGGATCATAGGTCACCCTATGACCACCTTTGACCCATATTACCCATTCGACTATGTCCCTAGGGGTCCTAGGACCCCTAGAGACATATATCGTCGTTTAATGCGTCAAGAGGGTCATAGGTCACCCTATGACCCCCTTTGACCCATATGAACGATTCGAATATGTCCCTAGGGGTCCTAGGACCCCTAGAGACATATGTCATCATTTAATGGGTCAAAGAGGGTCATAGGTTACCCTATGATCCCATTTGACCCATATTACCCATTCGAATATGTTCCCAGGGGTCCTAGGACCCTTAGGGACATATGTCGTCGTTTAATAGGTCAAAGAGGGTCATAGGTCACCCTATGACCCCCTTTGACCCATATTACCCATTCGAATATGTCCCTAAGGGTCCGAGGACCCCTAGAGACATATATCATCGTTTAATGGGTCAAGAGGGTCATAGGTCACCCTATGACCCCCTCTGACCCATATGAACGACTCGAATATGTCCCTAGGGGTCCTAGGATCCCTAGAGATATATGTCATCATTTAATGGGTCAAAGAGGGTCATAGGTTACCCTATGACCCTATTTGACCCATATTACCCATTCGAATATGTCCCTAGGGGTCCTAGGACCCCTAGGGACATATGTCGTCGTTTAATAGGTCAAAGGGGGTCATAGGTCACCCTATGACCCCCTTTGACTCATATGAACGATTCAAATATGTCCCTAGGGGTCCTAGGACCCCTAGGAACATATGTCATCGTTTAATGGGTCAAAGGGGGTCATAGGTCACCCTATGACCCCCTTTGACCCATATGAACCATTCGAATATGTCCCTAGGGTCCTAGGACCCCTAGGGACATATGTCATCATTTAATGGGTCAAAGGGGGTCATAGGTCACCCTATGACCCCCTTTGACTCATATGAACGATTCAAATATGTCCCTAGGGGTCCTAGGACCCCTAAGGACATATGTCGTCGTTTAATGGGTCAAAGGGGGTCATAGGTCACCCTATGACCCCCTTTGACCCATATTAACCATTTGAATATGTCCCTAGGGTCCTAGGACCCCTAGGGACATATGTCTTCATTTAATGGGTCAAAGAGGGTCATAGGTCACCCTATGACTCCCTTTGACCCATATTACCCATTCGAATATGTCCCTAGGGGTCCTAGGACCCCTAAGGACATATGTCGTCGTTTAATGGGTCAAAGAGGGTCATAGGTCACCCTATGACCCCCTTTGACCCATATAAATGATTTGAATATGTCCCTAGGGGTCCTAGGACCCCTAGAGACATATGTCGTCATTTAATGGGTCAAAGAGGGTCACAAGTTACCCTATGACCCCATTTGACCCATATTACCCATTCGAATATGTCCCTAGGGGTCCTAAGACTCCTAGTGACATATGTCATCGTTTAATGGGTCAAAGGGGGTCATAGGTCACTCTACGACCCCCTTTGACTCATATGAATGATTCAAATATGTCCCTAGGGGTCCTAGGACCCCTAGGGACATATGTCGTCGTTTAATGGGTCAAAGGGGGTCATAGGTCACCCTATGACCCCCTTTGTCCCATATGAACGATTTGAATATGTCCCTAGGGTCCTAGGACCCCTAGGGACATATGTCATCGTTTAATGGGTCAAAAAGGGTCATAGGTCACCCTATGACCCCCGTTGACCCATATTACCCATTCGAATATGTCCCTTGGGGTCCGAGGACCCCTAGGGACATATGTCATCGTTTAATGGGTCAAAGAGAGTCATAGGTCACCCTATGACCCCCTTTGACCCATATTACAAATTCGAATATGTCCCTAGTGGTCCTAGGACCCCTAGAGACATATATCGTCGTTTAATGGGTCAAGAGGGTCATAGGTCACCCTATGACCCCCTTTGACCCATATGAACGATTCGAATATGTCCCTAAGGGTCCTAGGACCTCTAGAGACATATATCATCGTTTAATGGGTCAAAGAGGGTCATAGGTTACCCTATGACCCCATTTGACCCATATTACCCATTCGAATATGTCCCTAAGGGTCCTAGGACCCCTAGGGACATATGTCGTTGTTTAATGGGTCAAAGGGGGTCATAGGTCACCCTATGACCCCCTTTGACCCATATGAACAATTCGAATATGTCCCTAGGGTCCTAGGACCCCTAGGGACATATGTCGTCGTTTAATGGGTCAAAGAGGGTTATAGGTCACCCTATGACCCCCTTTGACCCATATTACCCATTTGAATATGTCTCTTGGGGTCCAAGGACCCCTAGGGACATATGTCGTCATTTAATGGGTCAAAGAGGGTCATAGGTCACCCTATGACCCCCTTTGACCCACAATACCTATTTGAATGTCCCTAGGGGTCCTAGGACCCCTAGAGACATATGTCGTCGTTTAATGGGTCAAAGCATATGTACGATTCGAATATGTCCTTAGGGGTCCTAGGACCCCTAAGGACATATGTCATCGTTTAATGGGTCAAAGAGGGTCATAGGTCACCCTATGACCCCCTTTGACCCATATGAACGATTCGGATATGTCCCTAGGGGTCTAAGGACCCCTAGGGACATATGTCGTCATTTAATGGGTCAAAGAGGATCATAGGTCACCCTATGACCCTCCTTGACCCATATGAATGATTTGAATATGTCCCTAGGGGTCTGAGGACCCCTAGGGACATATGTCATCGTTTAATGGGTCAAAGAGGGTCATAGGTTACCCTATGACCCCATTTGACCCATATTACCCATTCGAATATGTCCCTAGGGGTCCTAGGACCCCTAGGGACATATGTCATCTTTTAATGGGTCAAAGGGGGTCATAGGTCACCCTATGACCCCCTTTGACCCATATGAACAATTCGAATATGTCCCTAAGGGTCCAAGGACCCTTAGAGAAATATGTCATCGTTTAATGAGTCAGAGAGGGTCATAGGTCACCCTATGACCCCCTTTGACCCATATTACCATTCGAATATGTCCCTAGGGGTCCTAGGACCCCTAGAGACATATATCGTCGTTTAATGGGTCAAAGAGGGTCATAGGTCACCCTATGACCTCCTTTGATCCATATGAACGATTGGAATATGTCCCTAGGGGCCCTAAGACCCTTAGGGACATATGTCATCATTTAATGGGTCAAAGAGGGTCATAAGTCACCCTATGACCCCCTTTGACCCATATTACCCATTTGAATATGTCCCTAGAGTTCCTAGGACCCCTAGGGACATATGTCATCGTTTAATGGGTCAAAAGGGGTCATAGGTCACCCTATGACCCCCTTTGACCCATATGAATGATTCGACTATGTCCCTAGGGGTCCTAGGACCCCTAGGGACATATGTCATCATTTAATGGGTCAAAGGGGGTCATAGGTCACCCTATGACCCCCTTTGACCCATATGAACGATTTGACTATGTCCCTAGGGGTCCTAGGACCCCTAGGGACATATGTCATCGTTCAATGGGTGAAAGAGAGTCATAGGTCACCCTATGACCCCCTTTGACCCATAATACCCATTCGAATATGTCCCGAGGGGTCCTAGGACCCCTAGAGACATATGTCATCATTTAATGGGTCAAAGGGGGTCATAGGTCACCCTATGACCCCCTTTGACCGATATGAACGATTCGGCTATGTCCCTAGGGGTCCTAGGGACATATGTCATCGTTTAATGGGTCAAAGGGACCCCCTTTGACCCATTAAAGGACGACATATGTCCCTAGGGGTCCTAGGACCCCTAGAGACATATATTGTCGTTTAGTGGGTCAAAGAGGGTTATAGGTCACCCTATGACCCGCTTTGACTCTTATATATTAATAATATACATATATATTAATAATATACATATATATTAATAATATACAATTCAATATAATAATATATATATATATACATATACATATTACATTATTATATTTAATAAAAATATTACATTATTATATAAATATATTAATAACATACATATTAATATAATAATATTTATAATATATATTATATTTAATAAAAATATTACGTTGTTATATAAATATTATATTATTATACATATTAATATAATAATATATAATACATATTACATTTAATGAAAATATTACGTTATTGTATATATTAATAACATACATATTAATATAATAATATATAATACGTATTTTATATATATATATAAATTACGTTATTATATTTAGTAAAAATAATAATAATATATATTATATTTATAGATTGTAATAAGATTAACATAAGATATTATTATATATTACTAGATTATATCTTGTATGTTTACATTACGTTATTATATATATAATATATTAAAATATGCCTTTACATATTAATATAAGTGAAATAATTTAAAAATAAAAAATTAGAACGTTTAAATCGAATTTCCCTCCAAAATTTGAAGATCTTTGGAATTTGACTACCGAGCCATATCGGATATCCGATGTCAAATTGGATATCCGATTTGAAATCGGATATCCGATTTTGAATCGGATATCCGATCAGGCTTGGTATTTACCAAGCCTGCCCGGTCAACCCCAAAGACGTGTTTATAGAGAGTTTTAGTGATACTCAAACTTCGGGTAGCCGTCTGACAATGTTATTTTGATCGAAATTGAATGAAACGAAATGGGTTTTTTAATATCGCTCTCTAGATTCCATCAATATAATTTCTGTCAAATTCTGAGTTTGATAAGTATTTATTAGTTAATTATCAATGAAGATTATTGTAAAGTGTTGATTGACATACTGAATGAAAAATACCTATAACTTTCAAACGGTATAACATTTTTTAAATCTAAAAGTTTTGTCACATTCTATACTTCGCCTAGTATAAGAAAAAAAATTTTAAAAAAATTTGATCAAATTTTCTATTAGTTAGGGTGGTCAGACACGGGACTTTTTTTAATCCGAAAAAGTTTTGGTAGAAAATTCATATTTAATTATTTATTTGGAATAAAAATATCAAAAAATATGCGTCACATCCGGGCATGAGTCTAGTTTTCATATCTATAATTATATTAAAAAAATATTATGATTTGATTTTGATTAAGGTGGTCAGACATACACCTACTTTTTATTTTCGCCGTGAAATTTTCTTAGTATTGCATTAAAATTCAAACTTTTGACCAATCAATTAATTTTTTCTCTTGATAAGGCCTAGTAGTTTAGAAACTACATTCAATTTTTTACAAATTATTTTCTTACAACTTTTTGATATAAAGTCCATAACCACTTCAAAATTATGTGTCAAGTTGACATAAACCTGATTTGCTGATTTTTCACTGCCACTTAAGGCCATAGTTTGGTACACCATGATCTTGCACATACCCTATGGTCTATTCGACTCATTTCCTAGTCCTCTTGATAATATGGGTCATCATGATATCTAGCTCTTCGCCTACATCTTCATAAGGTTCAGAGCTGATCTAAGTACCTCTCAGTTTGGTCAGATAGGTGTTACTATACATGTTCTAATTGTCATCTTCTATTCCTTCAACATTAATATTAACTTTATGCTCTTCACTTCATCTATTGTCAGTCTAGCGAAAGCATGATCATGGCTCTTGAACTCGTCCTTGCAATTGGCCTAGTAGTCTTCAATGGTGGAAATGTGTTTAATTACACTTCTAATTTGCAACACCTCCCTTGCATATCCATTTAGATCAAACATGGTTTTTAAGGCTTCATACATCTCCAACTTATACTTCATTTCAAACACCTTTAGCATGTTCTTTGCATCAGAATGAGTCTCACAACTGAAATCTCCCACCTTCATAGGAAACTCATACCCTTTCTTCTTCAAACTCCCACTCAAAATGTTCACTTAAATTTCTTTCCATATGATCTCAATCAGCACAATCATATTGCTAGGATACCTCAGTAGCTTCAAGGGGAAACTATCAAAAAATGCAATATGCAAATACAAAAAGGATGAGAATTGAATGAAGTAACTCCCAAATTGGCTAATGGTTTCCATGGCTTCAAGGTTGAATCTTCTCTCAGGACATCCCTTTAGCTCCCTACAAATTCTCATGGTGAATGCATCATTAACTCTTATATACTCTTCATAACTATTTTCCAATTGTAAACATGGGTAGAACTCATAAGACTTCAAATCATGAGGAAAATTTTCCATCCTTGGGAGGCCTAGTCCTAATTGTAAAGAGAGTAACATGTAAATGAGAAAGGAGGACATATAGAATGTGTTGTAGAATTTTGCAGCACGAAGAACATTGGAAAAAATCTCACTTACCTTGAGAACCCAATCAATATATTTGGTGTTAGGGCAGATAAATTGCACTAAAAAGAAATAATGTTCAAAAAAGTTTAAAGCTTATACCTCACCTTTCAAGCTATGTAAGAGGACCAAGATGTCGACAATCTTAGCTTTGAGATTAGTACCAAATAGAGTCTATAGAGCCTTACTCTTGGTGCTTTGTGGTTTTTGAAACCATGACTGCATGATTTCCTTTCTCAAAATCACCTTCTTCATGGAGAACTTAGAAATGACTCCTCCAAATGTCAAATCTAAAAATTCTTCCCATTCTATGACTGGAAGGCCATTTACCACAGTTTGCCTATTGATGGAGATCAACACTGTGTCCTATGGCAATGCAATTTTTCTATTGTTTGGGTTGTAATGATTTATGCATTCATAGATTAATTCTAAAGCCTAAACTACAACCAAAAAACCAACTGCCTTGACTAGCCCACATCCTCGGAGCTTCTCAGTAATGGGATGGATTGGCTCTAACCTCACTCTCTTCTAAAAATATTGCATGTCATAGAAATGAAGAGAAGTATCTATTAAATTCTGCAATAAGGAATTAATTCTGTTCAACCCGTTGAAATCCGTAAATCTAGTCGCCATTCTATTTGAAAATAAATTTTGAATCTAGAAAAAGAAAAGAATAGAAAATGCACAGATACTAGCTTTTTGATAAAGTTATGCAAATTAATAGAATAATAGCTCAAGAAAGAGCAGTAGTTTTTGTAACTGTTCATGTTTCCATCTATATAGGAACTTCAATTCATCTTTTGATCTTTAGAATTCGGGCCACGCAAATGAATTGAAGGATAGATCCATTGAAATAGTAAATGCATGGTTTTAACAGATATCTTGATGTCTTTTCAATATTATGTTGGCCCAACAGTAACTTTCTATCTTCCCATACTTACTTTCCCATTTTCCTTTATGTTTCAGGAAGTTACCAATAGATCTTCATGAGAAAATATCCACTAAGTTGAATTCCACTTAATAACTCTTTCCTACAATAGTTAGATTATTTACGTTATCATCTTGAGATGTTTTGCACACAAAATGTGAGTCCAATTTTCTTACAAACTTGATTTTCTTTAAAATCTAGGAAATTGTCTTCATGCAGTGAAAACCCACCGAGGAGAAGATAATCTCCATTTCTCTACCTAGGCTTCCCTTTTACTTTACCTTTAGACTATTATTTTCCTTGGTTTCAGAAATGTCTAAAAGGAGTGTGAAAATTCATTAGGGACCCACCTTTTGTTTACTTTCCTTCAAAATTGCCTTTTGTGGAAAATTGACTTCATGGGTTGAAAACCCACTAAGGAGAAGTTGGTTTTGAGTTTTTTGTTTAGAATGATTATGAGTTGTAACGAATCCTAAGCATTTCTTAAGATAGACAATCATAAATGGAACATGAATTTTCCATAGGGCACCTTACTATTTCTTACTTTGATCCAAATGCATCATTTGGTGCTCTTCACGGGGAATTGTCTTCATGGGTTGAAAACCTGTCGAGGAGAAGACAAAGTCTGGATTTTCACAAGCTTCTATTTTCATGGAGAAAATGATAGACTTCAAGCATGATATAACTTTGTAAATGATCTTTTTATGAGCAACGTGAATCTCCATCAGATTAGGCACTCAACTACCTATACAATCCCTTCAACACAAAGGAAAAACCATCCAGCTATGAAATGCAGAGAAGGGGAAATGGAGAAATAGAATGGAGACTCATTCCACCTAAAGCGGCTTAGACCTAGACTCAAATACACCTAGGATCCCACTAAAGCACAAATTTTCACTTTTACTGATCGAGTAGAGGATGAAAAGTGGGGCAACAGTAACTAACTACTATATTAAAACTTTTCACCTAATTATTGAAAATATTTTCTATTTTAGTTATTAAAGAATGCACTAAAATTAAGAAAAATGCAATGAATTTATTTGATGATTTATTTCATAATTTTTTACAAATTTAAAATTCGAAGCATTAATATTTTATTTTTAATTTATTTTTAGTATCTCTATCTTGCATTTACCTAGAGTGGCATGCTTCTTCTATTATAGCAGTTATTGTTCAACAATATTAAATAAATTTTCCATTGTACATATAGATATCGAGTAGAATACTGTACATTTTTCATTTTTATCTCCTTATTTATGCAATATTAATCTTGTATTGGTTTGATGTTGACTAATAAATTTAAAACTCAATTAACATTGTGTTGTGAGTTATTTAGTTCTAGATGCAATTTTACTATTATTTATTGAGTAGTATTGAAATTTGTTCCTCTATTTTTGGATGCTTGTAAGATCTTTACTTAAAATTAAGTGCTTTTGTTCATATGTAACATAAAGATTTTTAAATCCATAAAATAATTAAAATATTCCATAGTTACTTTTCACGAAGGGCTTAAAAAATTGAAGGCCAAAACATAGTTGTTTCTACTTCTCGTGCAAAATGATCGATCATCTTCTATTTATAAATGTCTCAAATTGTGATTGGAACTACACCTATTCTTTTATATATTACTTTTCAAGAAAGGTAAAATCTTAATCAAGATGTGTTTTTAGTTTTTAGAATATACATTTTGTGTGGTGATTTTTATATTTCTTAAAAGATGATATTATAGACAAAAGATAGCCTCTTTGACAAGTGTGACTTAATCTTGCATGGAGTGAGTTATCTTGGTTTTACTTTATATCCATGCTAGTAGAAGACATACTATATAAAGATTTTGAGAGCTCAACATTACGAAAAAATTGTTTTGGTTGGAAATAAAATTAATCAATGTTACATTTTGACCATGGTTATAGGAGGTTATAAGTCCTTCAAAATAAAAATCATATTTATGTTTTCACGATGGAGATCCTTTTCACAATATGGAAAGATAGCAATGATGTTATTTTTAATCATCTTCATTTTGATAGATCACTATTTGTATGTACACTAAAGCATGTATTCGTAATAATATTGTATTATAGATTCAAATGAAAGCTAATAAAGTGGCTCTAGTTGTGGTCCTCCTTTGATAGGTCCTTTTTTTTTTAATATGCTATCTACAATGGTTCAAGTGTTAGTAGCCTCTTCCTTTACAAACACTACAACATTTGGGGTCAAATTGCAATGGCAATTTGCAATGGTGGTGTAATTTGTGGTTATTTTCATATTTTTTTTCTCCAATTATCCCTGACATCATCGCAATACCAATGTTGGCATCGTAATTGTGATGCCCTCACGAGCATAAAAAAAAGAAACATGACAATTATTTTCCATTTGTTTTGATTTTGGAGAGACTTGTGCATGAAAATGTTGGAGAGCTATGAACATTGTCGTGACCCTTGTGATCGGTGCATTTGGTTGTTGTGCCCTTGTGATATCTGCATTTCATTGTGATGTCCTTGCTCTACAATTTCAGTATCCCATCATGCCCTTTTTCTACAATTTCACTATTCCACTGTGCCCTTTTTCTACAATTTCATTGTTGTGTCATGCCCTTGTGATCTACATTCCCTAGCTTTGCGATTTTCTTTTCTTTTCCTTATAAACATGTATTTATTTATATTTCCTTCTGAACATGTATCTCTTTATATATTCAAAGAGATCTTTTTCAAGGTGCTTATTACATATATGATCTAACTGCATACATATTCCAAAATCTAAATAATAAAACAATAAAACTCACTCAAGCTGTACTAAGTGAAGTACCTCAAAATCTTGCACAAAAGTAATGCATACCACAAAAAATGGGTCAAGTTTGCAAGAAATTTTACAAAAACATATCATAGAAAATATTTTTAGAAAGAAACAAGCCATAACCAGTTAAATAGGTCTAGTTGATGATTAGCTGGGTTGATATATATGTATATTTAACTATGTTATGACATTTACAAGGGAAAGAGCCTTGTGATTATGCAAATGTGTTTGATGTATTTCTTTCCTTTGATATATCTTTGCATTTCATTGTTATGCCCTTGCTTTGTAATTTGGCTACCATGCCCTTGTGATCTCTATGATTTCTATGTCATGCCCTTTCTCTATGATTTTGTTGTCGTGCGGTTCCCTTTCTATTTGATTTTGTTTCCATGCCCTAGCTCTACAATTTTCTTCAACGGTATGTAAATGTTGGTTTCTTTTCCTTCTAAATAGGTATCTCTTTATATCTCTTTTTGAACATGTATATTTAGAGATCTTTTTTAAGGTGCTTATTATAGATTAGCTACACAATAGAAAATTTGATCATGCTACACACTATTCTAGAATCCAAATAATAATTAAATAAAACTCACTCAACCCGTGCTATGTGACTTACCTCAAGATCCTCCACAAAAATAATGCAGACTAGGAAAAATGGGCAGAGTTTGTAAGAAATTTAAGAAAAACATATCATAGCAGATTTTTTTGAAAGAAAATAGCCAAAACTAGTTAAATGAATCTAGTTGTTGATTAGATGGGTTAATTACAAATTTTTTTAGAAAAATCATTAGATTACATATAATAAAATGAGAAATTAGTTGTTCCTAGCTAGTAGGATCAAATACAATTTTCCAGCCTGATAAAATTGCATATGCAAGGAATTGAAGAATAACTTTAGTGAAGAGTTGAGTGTAGGAAGTTGAAAAAGAAATTGTTGATTCTATGAAAATTTCATAATCATGAGCCTCATTCCCTTCCAAAAGCCTCTACCACAATGACATTACCTCTAAACCTTGCAAAGGATGTTGAAGTGGTTCCCAACCTTGAAACACTCTTACAAGCATTTGATGATTGGGATCATCGCAGGGAGACTATGCCAATACTTGAAACACTCTTATAAGCATTTGATATTTGGATTGTAAATTCTCAAAGACACTTGCAAGTGATTCCAATATCATAGTACCTACTGAAACACTTTCCTGGATTCTATCTAGTGGCTCCCATAATATACTCTATATTGTGTAGCTATTGTTTGTATTGTGCAATCTCTTTCTAAAGTCGCTCCTCATTTTCTCTCGTGCCTTAAATTTTGATTATCAAACTTCTAAATATATACCTCTACTTTATCTAAAATCAACTTCACATTGTGTTGTAACTTTGGCATAGGTTTTTGATCATTGATAGCTTTCATTTTAGTATTCAAGTTTTCAAGATTGTTCAAGACCCTCACTTGCAAACCTCTCATGTCAAGAACTTCTTGTACTGTTTTAACACCATGTTCTTACTTTTGAGGTAACAATTCTTTAGATTCATTTTCTTGTAAAACATTAATTTTTTTGAACAATTGTAAACTCTTAGAAAGTGCAATTTTGTTTTCATGTATGCATGTATATATGTATGTGTATGTATGCATGTATATATGTATGTGTATATATGCATGCATGTATGTATGTATGTATGTATGTATGTATATAGAGAGACATTGTAGATTGTAGATTATGGATTATAAACAAAAAAGAAAATAAAAAATGACATTAATCATTCCACATTTTTTTTATTGATTTTGGAGAGATATGCGCATAAGAGGGTGGAGAGCTCTGAATGTTGATGGAAATTAGTGGAGATATAGGATCTTGTTGTCATTCCCTTTTGATCTCCATGCCCTTTCTCTATGATTTTCTTCAAGAGGAGAAGAGGTACCTATGTAAATTTTGATTTCTTTTCTTTCTAAACATGTATCTCTTGTTCATACATAATAGCTTTGGTCAGATTCAAGAATAACTGATTATGATGATTATATGCATATGTGCATGTATGTATATAAATCAATTCACTATGTGAATTTCTTTACATGCATACATACACTCTTACATAGTACTTGTGCTAAATTAAATTAATCATTCATGTCTTGGATTCACACAAGAAATTATCCTTGCATTTAATCAAATTTATTCATACCAAACTAAGTATGAAGAAATGTGTACTTATTGATTATATTATCTCTTTGTGATTGAGTAAAGATCTTGTGCATAATATTGTCTAGGTAATGATGGGATGCATTCACATTAAGTCATACTAGGATCGAGCAGATGATCCATTTATTTTACTTCATACTTGATTTATTGAACATTTTGTTTAACATAATTAGTAATACTAGAATTATACAACTACAACTAGTACTCTTGTTTATTTTATTTTATCATATATATTTAAGAGTATTATTTTTCTTAAAATTAGATTGTATGTTTGTTATCACTAAAACACAAATATAGATCTCTGATAGTTATCTTTTATTAATTTCAAGATCTTCATACTTAACGTGAAGAGTTTTCACTACTAGATAGTGGAATAGCCACAATGTGGAGCAACATAGCTCATGGTTTTTTCCACCTAATCATATTTTTATTATATTTTTGTCCTTCAAAAATATTATAGGTGAATGTTCTTTTGATTTTCCATATATTTAATAATTTTCTGCTTGTCGTTTGAGGTAATTTTCTATTATGAGATAGAGACATCTATCATAAGGATGGATATGCAAATTTTGATCATCTTGCTTTCAAAGCTAATTCCCTTATCTAATTAATAAAACTACTTGCAACTGACACCCTAATTATTTGCAACTTGCTCGATCAGCCATTGACACAAACGAATAATCCAATATCCATAAACTTAAACTAATCTTCGATATGTCTCTCTCCTCTAAAGATCCAATACATGGAGCCATTATCATCATGAGTAGACTCACTCTCCTCAGATGAATTCAATCAAAACTATTCATACAAAACTAAGTATGTAGAAATCTATACTTACAAATTATATTATATCTTAATGATTGAGTAAAGATCAAATATAGTTTTCCAAGGTGATAAAATTGCATATGCAAATGTGTGTGTGTGTGTGTGTGTGTGTGTGTGTGTGTGTGTGTGTGTGTACATATGTGTGTATGTATGTATATATGTATGTATGTATTTATGTATCTCTGCATCTCATTGTCGTGTCTTTGTGATCTTTGTATATGTATGTTTGTATGTATGTATATACATATATACACATATGTGTTTGTATATACATACATACACACATATGTGTGTGTATGTATTTATATATATACATACATATACATAAAGAGAATCCTTTCTCATCACTTGTTGGAGGAAATATAAAGAGACAAATTTTTATAAGGAAAATAAGAGTGTTGGAAATATAGATGGAGTAACTAAGAGTGGGGGTGAATCAGTTACCATAAAAATATATCCATAGATCTTTTAGATGTCTAATAAAACTAATTACTGTTGTCACTCAATAAACATACAAAAAATGTTGTAACTCAATAAATACAGAGTATGTTTTATTTTAGTAGATCTAACATCAATAGTAATAATTTGCAAACATGAGAGAAAAGAAATGAACACAAGAGACACTAGATTTAACGTGGAAACCCAATATGGGAAAAACCATCAATGTAACTAGTTACTATTTTTCACTCTTTTGAAGTGAGCTTTTTTAGGAGCCAACCCAGTTAAAGGTTACAAAACACACTATTAGGTGTGACCTCGTTAGAGGATTTAATCACCCTATTAGGAGTGGCCTTGTAAGAGGTCTTTAGAATAATTCAATGGAACTGTCACACTATTAGAGGATTTACTATTGGCTATTAGACCAACTCTATTAAGAGATTTTAAATCACTGCTACAATGGTTGGAGAGTAACACTGAAATTACCTACTTGAGATGCAACTAAATTGCTGAATCCAAATCTCTGTTCTGTTCACAAAAACTTGATCCTTCCTAATTGAATATTACTTTGCTACTCCACAAGGATATCTAACCATCCTTCAAGTTTTCTCACACACTTTCCTTCTCAATCAATCAATACACTTGCATCCTACTAAAAATCACAAATTGACCTTATATTTATATCATTCAGATTGTCAAGTCGACTGAATACAAATTACAATAACTAATAATCATTACCATAGTCAGCTGGAATCAATACTTGAAATAATTAAACTTCATATCCCAAATCAACAAAATCCTTCAATAGCCAACTCAGCTCAATAAACACTGGTCCTAAAATGATTTCCTATGTTAACCAACAGAAGCTCAATTAACACTGTGAATTTTGCACAAATCCTTTGCAAACTGAATGAACTTGGTTAATACTAACTCTGACCAACTTTCCTTCATTAACCATGAGAACTCAGTTAACACTACTTTCTACCATAATTTCCTTCAACGCTCGAGTGAGATCTGTAGACATTGCTTGACAAATGATATGACATTTGTGTGACATAAAAGACAACACACAATTAGACAATTGTATCCAACAATCTCCTTCTTTGGCATTGATGGCAACACAACATGTCATAGCACAATGAAATTTGAGAACAGGAATTTCTCTAACAAAAAGTTTCTCCCTCTTAGATTTTGTACCACAAGCTTCTCTTTTATGCAATAATCTCCCTATATGAAGGAATTACATAGCTTCTTTCTCAAAATGAATTTCAAAAAGATATGATAGTAAACTCTCCCTCTTTGACAACATATGCCAAAGACAACACATACCAAATGAGTACCAATGTACCTTAAATACTGATTCATATGCATTTTTTTCTTGATTATGTAGCATCAACTAATTTATCTTCAACTAGGTTCCTATTGATGTATCACTAAAGCTTCACTTAGTGAGCTTTAGATAGGGGAATGACCCCTAACTTGCCTCTTAGATACAAGAATGCATCCTTAGGTAATGACTTGGTAAATATGTGTGCAATCTACTCTTTTGTATGGACATATTCCAATCTAATTTCTTTATCCTACACTAGTTCTCTGACAAAATGATATTTTATAGCAATATATTTGGTTTTGGAATGCATCACTGGATTCTTTGATATGTTAATTGTGCTTGTATTATCACAAAACATAACAACTGATTCCTTGATTTCAACCTTCATACCTTGCAACAATTGTTTAAACCAAACAATGTTAGAATAATTTACTATTGCTACAACATATTCTGCTTCTGCAGTGGATTGGGATGTGTAATTTTGCTTTTTGCTTGTCCAAGATACCAACCTTTTACCAAGAAAGAATGCTCCACTACTTGTGTTTTTTCTGTCATCAATATTTCCTGCCTAATCAACATCAGTAAACACTTTTAGATCCAAATTTTCTCCAAGTTTATACCATAAACCATAGTCTTTAGTACCTTTTAAATATCTAAAAATTCTTTTGATTGCCATCATATGATTTTCTCTGGGTTTTGCCGAGAATCTTGCCACTATACCAATTTCAAGAGCAATATTAGGTCTTTTATGAACTACATACTATAATTTTTCAATCATTGATCTATACAAGGTTTGATCTACCTCTTTTGAGTCATCATCTTTGGTAAGCTTTAATCTAGTACACATGGGGGTTCCAACTGGTTTTGAATCTTCCATACCAAACTTCTTGAGTATCTCCTTGATATACTTAGACTAAGTGATGTGGATACATTCATGCTTTGTTGTATTTGCAATCCAACAAAGAACTTAATCTCACCAAACATAGAAATTTCAAACTCTTTGTTCATTTTCTATGAAAATTCTTTGCATAGATCATCATTCCCTATAAATAAAGTATCATGCACAAATATTTTTGCCAATACAATCTTGTTATCTGGTCCTTCCTTGATGTAGAAACTATTGTTATCATTAGTTCTCTGAAAACCAATATGCATAAGGTAGTTATGTAATCTTTCATACCATGCTCTAGGAGCTTCTTTCAGACCATACAAAGCTTTGTGCAGCTTGCAAACCATGTCCCTTTTATCTAGATCAACAAAACATTCCAGTTATTCAATGTAGACTTCTTCATCAAGAATACCATTGAGAAATAAAAATTTAACATCCATCTAATATGTACCTTAAATCATTTATGTGTTGCATATGCAAGTAAGGTCTTGACACCTTCCAATCTTGCAACAAGAGAAAAAGTTTCACCATAATCAATGCCTTCTTCTTGAGAGTAGCATTTACATACCAATCTAGCTTTGTTTCTTGATACCTTACCATCTTCATTTAACTTATTCCTGAATACCCATTTTGTGCCAATCACATTTTTGTCTTTGGGCCTAGGGATAAGAGTCCAAGTTTTTTTCTTCTCTATTTGTTCAATTTCTTCATTCATAGCCTCAATCCAACTTTCATTTTCCAATGCATCTTTAACACTTCTAGGTTCAAATTCAGCAAGTAAACATGTACCTTTTACCTTACTTCTTTTCATGGTACCTTCTATTTTATCTCCAATAATCTAATCAAGTGTATGATGCCTTCTAACATACTTGGCTAATACAAGTTCTTTGCCTTCTAAATGAATTGCATTGTCTTCCTCTTGAATTTCAACTTGAGACTTGGGTTGTTCTATCTACGGCTTAGGTCCTTCAAACTTGGTAGGCATTGGTCTGGTAACTTCAAACTGTAACTTGGGTTCCTACGACTTGGTCTGAACTATTTGCGACTTTGTAACTATATTGGGTTTGATAGATGTAGTCTCCTTATTATCAAATATACTGAGCAAAGTGTCAGATTAATATTAGACAAACCTTATGTAGTCTTCTAGTTCTTTCTTTCTTTCTTCTTTAGCCTTTTCTGCAAACTCATCAATTCTCACATGTGCACTTTATATGATTTTTTGAGTAGACAAATTTAAACATTTATATGCCTTACTTTTGTTGGAGTAATCTAGAAATATACCTTCATCACTTTTTACATCAAACTTCCCTTTTCTACAATCTTTCAAGATATAACAATTACTTCCAAATACTTTTAGGTAACTTACATTGGGTTTGTAGCCATACCACAATTCATAGGCAATCTTATCTAAATCCTTCTTCAACTGAACTCGATTCAAAGTATGGACTGCAGTGCTGTGTATTTGATAGCAACATTCTTTTCATTCATCAAGGTCCTTGCACAATCCATGATGGACCTATTTCTCCTTTTAGCTATTTCATTCTACTTGAGAGTTCGAAGGGCTAATACCTGTCTTTTGATTCCTCTTTCAATGCAAAAGTTATTGAATTCATTGGAGATGAATTCACCACCTCTGTCTAATCTTAAGAATTTCAATCTTTTCCCTATTTCTTTCTCTACTCTTGCCAAATACCATTTGAATTTCTCAAATGCTTCTAACTTCTCTCTTTAATAAATAATAGGCATCATTCTAGAGTAGTCATCAACAAAAAGAATAAAGAATTTTTCTCCACTATAGTTTTCTACTCCAATAGGTCTACACAAATTAGTATGCACAATTTCTAAGATATCTTCAGATTGAAATTTTTTGCTTTTAAAACTAGTCTTTCCCATTTTGCCATTTTGATAGTTCTTGCATAAACCAACATCTAGTTTCTTCAAACTAGGAATACCTCTTACTTTCCTAAATTCATTTATTTTCACCATGTTATCAAAATTTACATGACATAGCCTTCTGTGTCCTAACCAACTTTCTTCAAATTGAGAAATAAAACATGAGCAATCACCAAGATCAAGATAAAATAGGTCACCTTTTGTTTGATTTCATGATCTAATTAGTTTTCCTTTGTCATCTAGTAGACTTACCTTGCCATGCATGAATTCTACTTTGAACCTAATGTTGATAAGTTGTGCCACACTTAGCAAATTATGCTTTAATCCTTCAACCCAATAAGCATTGTCACATACAAGTTCATTGGTTAATGAAATATGATTGTTTCCTTTTATGTAACAAGGTTCATTGTTTCCAAATCTTACACTTCCTCCATCATAATGTTCAAAATGTTCAAACTTTGTTTTATCTCTAGTCATGTAATGTGAACATCTAGTATCTATGATACATATTTCATTTTTGCTAACATGAGAGATTAGTGTCATCTTATCTCCTTCATCATCAGATTCATCTTTTACAGCAATGTACACTACTTCATCTTCACTATTATCAGAATCCTTAGCCATAAAAACAAGTTTTCTTAGGGTGACCGCAAGAAGTTGGGTCGCAATTCCGCGGATGTCAGATCCGCAAAATTTTACTTCTTAGAAACGGGTACCCGATTTTTTAAAATCAAGTACCCATTTCTAAAATTACGCTTCGGGCACCCGAGCCAAATTTTAAAAATTGGGTACCCAATATTTAAAATGGATCGGGTGCCCGAGCCACTTAACTATCGGGCGCCCGCCTTTTTAAGAATTGGGTACCTGATTTCTTAAGAATCGGGTACCTGATTTCTTAAAAATCGAGTACCCAATTTCTTAGAAATCAATTTGTAAAACTTTTTTATAGGGCTTTTTTGGCATTTTAGAGGTCATTTTCATGACCTCAAAAATGGGAACCCAATTAGAGACGCATACGGGAGCCCGTTTCTCAGCCCTACCGACTACCCCCTTCCTGCTAGTTTTTGATACACAGGTATTTTAATATGTTTTATACTATTTTACTTTATTTTTTTCAATTTTCAATTTAATATGTATGTTAATTTATTATTTTTTCACTTTTCATATGTACGTAAAATTGTAAATTTACATTGTTAATGAACTTCAATGTTTAAATTTTTTTATTTGTTAATTAAAATATAGTTTCGTAAATGTTTATTTAAAAAATTATTATTTTAGATGTTTTGAAATGTATTTAATTTATGTATTCATCACAATGTTGAATGATTAGATTAGATTTAAATTTATTGTTTAAACATGTAATTTTACAAATAAGTATAACCTCAACCTAAAACCATATAACCTCGACCTTGTTTTAACTATAACCTCAACCTAAAACCATATAACCTTGACCTTGTTTTAACTATTTAACCTCGACCTTTTTTTAACTATAACCTCGACCTAAATTTATTGTTTAAACTATAATCTTGACCTAACCATATAAATAAAACCCTAAACATATTATAAAATACTTAATCACATAACAGCCGGCCAAGAGATCCAAACAAAAAACTTATAGTATTTAAAATAATTTTACTTAAATTGTATTGTACTTTGTTTCATGGATCAAAAATGGATGATGTAAACTATTTTATAAATGTATATTCTTTCAGCCTTTCATACCTTGTGACATGTACAGTGGATGATTGTGCATTCTGAATTAATTTGCCAAGTGGCATTCGGAACAAATGTATATAAATTATTTAAATGGATTGAACTGAAGTAGTTAATATGAACTTTCATGTGGACACGTTATTTATTTTACTTTTAGTAGTTTATAATTATTTAAAAATGAAATGTAAATGTGCTCATTAAGGAATGCAATCTCTTATGTTTTTTATAAATGTAAATTATTGTGTGTATGTTATTGCTTGCTTGGTAAAACTTTTGATTAGTTCTTTGGATCCCTTGGCTAGGCATCATTTAGGATTAGTTCTATAATGTCAATTTGTATGGAATTTAACTCTAATCATAACCCTTACTATCATCTTAACCTAAGTAATATTAATTTGCTAAAACCTACACCAAGTAATATATAAATAATTATATAACTTTCCTATCTTACCTTGAGTACTAATTTTATAAATGTCAAACCCTAAGATTGAAAGGTAACCCTGGCCCTTAACTAATTAATATTATACTTATAAACCAAATTAAATTAAACCATGATCATAAACCTAATTATATATCCCAACTTAAGAGTAGAAACCTTGAATTTAACCTTTAAAATCCTTTCCCCAACCATTAACCAAATTGAACCATTACCCTAGAAGATTGAACCAAGTTAAACGTTGACCTTAAGACTAAACCAAATCACCCTAAACTAGAACTCAATAATATATTGAACACTTTAAAACAAAATTCAAATCTAACTTTTTTGAATTAATGTTGGTTTTTAATCTAAAAGCTCTAACTATAATTCTATATCTAAAACCAAACTTATCACTTTAAAACTTAATTCAATTTATTAATTCTTGTCCTAATTGAAACCTAAGCATGTAAACCTAATCAAACAGTACAAACCAAATTGAACCCTAATCCTAAAACTAATTAAACATTGATATCAAGGTCTCAAAATGATACATCATAAAAAAATTAGAAGAGCCTTGAATGAATTAGTCATCTAATTAAGTAACCCTCCCTGACCATCAAGAGGTGGAGGTGTCCACATCAATGCGAGTACGAGCCTGGACTAGACCCTTGGATGGGTAGCCTAAATGTTTATTACCTTTGCAAAATGGAAGGCCACATAACAAAATATTGCCTTATTCTATAAAAAGAAATACCCACCCCCTAGTGATATATATAGTAAGATCTTTTTCCTAATTTTACTATCAATTTTTTTGGTTAGAAGATGATGATAGTTCAAAATGATTTAGAAGATAGGGATAAAATGAGAACCATCATTCCTAGAATGAAGATGCATGATTCCAAGTGATAAACCCATTTCTATCATAAATCAACTCCTCCATCCAAAAAATTAGTAATGAGAAATCCCTACGTCAAGTAATCAATAGAGGGCTCATAAAATTGATCAAGTGATCAACAGAGGGCTCATAAAATCCCTAGGTCAAGTAATCAATTGATCCCCAAGGGGAGATAAGAATCTCATTAAAAACTAGAGACAAGACACTCCTAAATGCGTATCATACAAAATAATTATTGCCAAGGTCTTAGCCTCTAGACTATAAGATATCCTACCCAAGATCATTAACCCTACACAAAAGTGTTTTGTTAAGGATATTTATGCATATTGGAGAACTTGATAACCTATTGGAAGACTTTGGATTGAGAAACATTTCTAGGATAGAGTGTAGGCATGCTCAAGTAATTGATTATGAAAATGTCTACAAAAGGGTGGAATGGAGTTTCACTATGATGATGTTGCAAGCCCTCCATCCAATATTAAATGTCAAATGGTGTCCTCTCTTATGATTGGTGTCACGGTTTTAGTAAAGAAATTAATGGGGTTAGATCATAATTTTTAGGACTCTCTAGATCAATTATGAAAGGGTGTCCTCTTGCATCCTCTTTATTTTTTATTGTTGAACATTGACTCATTACATTATCTCCTTAGAGATAACCAGTTGTCTCTAAAAGTTAGAGGATCTACTCTCCAAATAATTAATAAGTATCTAATGTACATAGTTTGTTGATAATACATTTGTATTCTTTTTTAGCTAGAAGAGTGCAAAAAGAGTCATTTAATGATCAAATTGGACCTCTTTTCTTTGTATCAAGTAGTAAGATTTATGTCTCTACATTTATCTTATTGGGGCTAAATATTGAGTCCCTTACCTTGTGTAGTAAATATGGTATTGGATGGAGATTTCATAATTAAGTGTTTAGGTACCTAGGGATTCCATCTGTAGTAAACCCTAACATATAAATGAAATGTGTCTTTAGCTCAACAAGAAAATCTTTGGAAAACTCAACAACCGGAACTCTAATTATCTCACTTTGGTTGGTAGAATTCAAGTACATTATAAGATTCTCTCCTTGAATATTGGTTGTAAGTTTTTCTTCTTCTTGCTCATTTTATTTAAATCAATTTGGTCTTCCATATAAATCTATTAGGACCATTTCGTGGATAGCCAAGGGATTACTTTGGCAATAAAATGGATAGCCAAAGCTTCATAAGGTAATGAATTATGGATTATGATTATAATTAGGATTATTATACATGGTTAGGGATAGGTTTCACATGTAAATTAGTTCATTACCTGACATGATCTACACTTATAGTTTGCAAGAAGGTTTTCAACTTGGTGCCATACTCTATTTTTGAGATCTTCTGAAATTGCTTTTGTAAGAGATGTTTATCTCAATACCTGTATATGTACATAATATGATGGTGCTTCCCCATACATATATACTCAATATACTTTACACATTATATGTAACTTCTTATATTTTCACCTTTACATCTTTTCCCCCTTTCTAATGTAAATGCCAAAGGTGAATTTTACATGGTTATTCCAAAATGTGCCAAGAAGTCAGAACATACCTTTAGAATTAGTGCCATTGTATTGTCCCAGTTTTCTTGTAACATCTTGTTTGTGTGCAATGTAATCTAAACTTATGTTGATAATTCTATCATCTAATCAACAATGGAGAAATTGTTAGCATGTGCTCTATGACATGAGTGTTTTTGACACCTTTCTAGAGAATATTTGTTATTAGCCAACTACTTTTTGTAGAACTTCATATGACCAGGTTTACAACAATAATGCATGAGTTAAGTTTTAGATTTTGATTCTTTGAAGAATCATGAAGTTTTTCATATCCTTTCTATATAGTAGAATTGTCCCCTCATTCCAAAAGCCCCAAAATTCCCCTCATCCCTAGGTGACTTAGTTAATGGGGATGCCTATTTTAAGTGTTGAGATTTGTACTTGAGAATTTTTGACACCTTTCCAAGAACAATTTTTTATCAGCGAACTACTTTTTGTAGAATTTCATATGACCTACTTTACAACAATAATGTCATCTGATAGATTTTAGATTCTTTGAAGAATTGTGAAGTTTGTTCTATCCTTTCTATATATAGCATAATTGTCTTTTCCTTTGTCCTTGGTATTTAATGTTTTTTCATGTTGGATGTGTCATTGTTGATAGAAAACTACTTATGTTAAAAAGTGGATAATAGTTAGGATTCAAACTACAATCATAAATATTTTTTAATCAATTCATAATTCTATCTCTAAGCTTTCATTAGATAATTGTAACCTTAACTCTCGTCTTAGGACCATAATAAATATCCGATACAGGTAAATATAATTGTAACTAAAACCATAATCCTAGGTAAGTTCCCTAACATTAAAGGATCACAATCATTATAATAATCTTAAGCTTAGCCATCATGAAAACTCTTAACATAACAAAATTGTAAACCATAACCTTGTCATAATCTTAACTTTGTTTCATCTTAAGACATGAATGTATGTATAATCCATAATGAGTTCATACTTAAAAATTTAGTATTTAATGTTTAATTTGACTTAAGTGTTTAACTTTATTTATAATTTAATTGATATAATTTTAATAAAGATATGTGCTTTATATAGATCTAGTTGATAAATTTTAGATTTAAATTTTATTAAATAGTAATTTTGTCATACATGTATTATGTTGTGATGTATTTTTGATGTGTTTTATGTTTTATGTTGTTTAAATATATATGCAGATTATATTTGATGGACTCATCACCACCCCCTCCCCCTCCCATACCCCCACCTCCACCACCTCCACCTCCACCTCCACCTCCACCTCCACCCCCACCCACACCTCTACCACCTACCACGGATGAGCTCTGCGAGACCATGAGGTGTAACCTCAATGACCTCATGAGTGATATAGAGGCTATCTGATGTGAGAGGCACCCCCCCTCAGCTACTACGTCTTGCAGATAGCATGCAAGGCATGGTTGACTCCATTCATCATTTTGATTTAGACATTGATTCATTTAGATCATGGAGGGAAAGCATGTGTTCCTTCTACTCCGATAGCTATTCATATAGAGAGGTTTATAACCTACATATAGGTAAAGGAAATTTTCAACATTATTTTGTAAACCCTAAGACGGGTGAACCAATTAGTGAGAAGAAGCCTCACATTTCCATTAGGTGGTGTACACATCCGCGCATAGCAGCACATTTTTGGGAGCGGTGGTGGATGGCATTTGACCATCTACCACATGCTAATCATGAGGTGCCCATGCACTTCCTTAGGAATTTATGGGCTGAGTTTGAGTTGGGTTTGAAACCCAACTATTTTGATATGAAATAATTTCAAGGGGTTGGTAGAGGGATGCCTCAGGATAGGCCTGGGGCAAAGCTGAGTGATAGAATGAGAAATCGCAGGCAGGCTGAGCCCCTTGTACCTCTTCCTGCACCTGTTGTGCCTACTCCTCACCATCATCATGCAATTTCATTTTCTTTTACCCATTTGAGTGCCCTTTCGAGAAATTTAGTATAGAAGTGGACGCAGGCGGTACATGCTCCTCCACTTGGACATGTTTGTACTAGCTGTGGAGGTATATGCACAGGCCCCTAGAGCGATCCTGGTGTAGCACACGATGACCATTATGCTAAGGGTATAGATTTTGATGATGATGTATACGCTGCCCATGGTGATGGTAGTGATGAGATAGATGTGTCATCATTTGTTGACTTCATGCAGCAGGGAGAGCCTAGAGAGAGTCAAGAGCAGCAGGTAAAATTTTAATTTCAATATAAATATAAAGTGCACATAATTATTTACTTTCTACATATATGTGTAATTGTATTAACTATATTAATTTATACTTTTCAAATAACAAAGGATGGACGACACTATTCCTCCTAGGAGGCAGTATAGTCTTTTTTTGAGACCTACAGATGTTGGCGTCCCCTATACGGTATGCACTTTGAATTACACTATAAAAATGTACATTCAAATTTGAATTTAATAACATGTGCTCATATGTTCTTTTTATTTGATTTTGTAGGGATTGTCTGCATCTACACATACTAATGTTAGTCCAAGTCCTACTCCAATTACCACTAAGGCACAGCCTCAAATACATGCAATATGAACTTTTGACTGAAGACAAATAATTTGTATTATTTTTATGTATGTACATTATTATTAACTTATAATCTTAACAATTTTGACTCACATGTATATATGTTTTATGTGTTTTGATTTTATGAACAAGAGCATGGATATCATACTCATCCATACAGGCCTCGGTATAGTCTATTTTCGACTCCATCTTATGATTATCGTGCTAGCATACCTGTAGACACATCTGTGACATTGGCTACCACTCAGGTATGATATATACATTATATATACATGTTTAATTTATAGTGTATAAAAAATTTAGTGTACAAATTATGTACTTTGTAATTATATTCATGTATATTTAATTTTGACTAAACGTTTATGTATCCATAATTTTAGGAGTACGTCACCACGAGTGTTGCTGAGAGCATAGGACTTAGCTAGATGGAGGTACCTACATCATCATTTGAGGTCAGTATTGTGATTTATGTACATAATGTATAGTTCATTATGCTCTAAAATCAAATTAAAAAAATGTATGTATTATAAATTACAGGACCTCACCACTGCTGCATTTGGTAGTTTTGACAGTGCACCTCCTCCTGTTACTGAGGGACACCCATCTCATGTGGTATAATTTAGTTTATTATGTAGTGAATATTTAATTTATTTCCAAGCTAGATTTTGAGACCCATTTCAATTAAGCGAGTACATGATGAGATGTGCCTCCTGTTACACAAGGTGATACATCTACCTCACAGGGTGTCCGACATGATGAGACGACTCATATTACACATGATGATCCATCTAAGTCCTCTTCGTGTGGACCAAAGAGGACATTTGATTAGATAAATTAGGTCTTGTTGGCACCTATAGATTGTGTTTTTATGATGTATATATATATTATTTATGATGTATGTACACTTTGTGTTAGGATAGTTAAAACTGTATGTTAGACCATGTATTTTTTCACTTCATAGATCATGTTGTGATGTATGTTAGACCATGTACTATTTTTTTATGATTTCTTATCATGCTTGTGTATGTAGTACATATATTACTATGTTTCACCATGTTTTAAGTATATTCAAACCATTTTCTTTATTCTAACATATTTTATTCATGAACATATGACACATTTTGTAAGTATATATGCAAGATGAACAATAATTTTAACTATCTATAGAGCATTATTGGATAAATATCACATCAAATTTATGCATTGAGATAATTCATACAAATAAAATTGACCTACTCGATTAAAAAATGTATTGATAACGTACCTAACAGTGTATCATAAGTGATCTTAATGTGTTGTTTGGTAATGTAAGACTCATTATCACCTAATAAGACCTATTATGTGGTAGTAAACATATGATACCTGTCATAACATATAACAGACATAATGACTTATTAGGACTCCCATGTCCCCTTAAGACACACATGTATGGATAGTGTACCTAACAATGTACATCATGTAAGTGATCTTAATGTGTTGTTTGGTAATGAAAGATATAATCAATACAATGAATACAATGAGTAATGATCTTTAAATTATCATGTGCAAGTCACTTGTTTTTAATATTACAATCAATAGTAATTTGAAACTTCAAACAAACATTAATTTAAACATGCTTGAATGTAAAAGTAATAGAACAAAATAGGAGGTCATTACTTAAATTGACAATTAATTTATAATAATTTATCAAGTGCACATACCTTTAACTTTCAAATAGAAGTAAACTCTCATTTTTGAATTAGTTTGTACAACATATTTCACAATATATGTAAGACAATGTCAATGATATATTTATAGTTCACTGAACTCATTTGAAACAAAAATTGGTTGAACGCATATCTTCAAATGAGGTCCTATAAAATAAAAATGTAAAACAAAAACACACATGTTAATAAACACATAAATTAATATTCAAGGTATCTGAACTATGGAAATATGTGTAATTTGTATGTACTTACTATGTGAAATTGCACAAGATGTTGATGTTCGATCCACTTTAACACTTAAATTTGCATAAATTGTAATTGAGACCTAAATAAGAGGTATATAAGTTCGTTAAATTGGTATTGACAACACAAACATACATGTAATTAAATTATATAAGTACATATATATTAAAATAATACAATAATGAAAAAACTTACATGTGTTTGATTTAAATGTAGTCATCCCATTGTACCATCTGCATCCTCTCTCTTTTGCAATGCATCTATGATTGTCTCGTGCTCATCCATTGAAATTGTCCATAATACCTTATTGGCGGGTCTCCCTTTGTACCTTTCTAATTTGATATTTGTTGCCACAACCAAATGAGAATAGTGTAAAATCTTATTTTCGGTTTGGTAGTCTTCAAATGCTGGCAAACCATTTCTTCTTGTTAGGTATCTACGTAGCCAGGTGCCAGCTACAACAACAGACCCGATTGGATACTCAAAACCATCATCGTCTACTTGATGACATGTCATTTTTACTTGATGACATGTCATTTTTTTCTTAGGTTCCACACATCTAGCTAGCCAATACTCAGTTTGTTCATCATTATCACTAGGTGCAATAACAGCATAAACATGTCCTACAAGATAAGATAAAGTATAGAAACACTTAAATCACTCGTGTACATATGAAAATTATATAAATTGAAGCATGAGATCACAAAAAAATATAATTAAATTGTGCATACCAGGTTCTATGAGGTCTAAAATACGATCATAGTCTTCTGATGCAAAAGTAACATTCTGGCCTTCATTTACTATATCATCTTCAAAATGCGTGTCAGTAGGTGCTAATGATCTTTGTTGCCAATCTTCAACCCATTCTGTATTCTCACATTCTTCCCATTCAACTGCAAGCTCCCTAATCCATATAGTCCAAGTGTTAGAATCTGAACTCCTAAATGAATGCCATTTAGCTAAACCACTAATTGTATCACAATCATATCTTGAAGGGATATTATTTTCTTCAACTAGGTAGAAGAAACGTTTGATTGTAGAGTTTTGACTTGATCCCATGTATAAATATTTGTTACACCATTCAAAAATCTCATGTGCATTTTTGAATTTAGCTCTTTCCTCAAATTTTAATTGCTCTTTACTAAGGGCTCTCTTCACACATGCACCAGCACCATCATGTTCTCCTTTACCATGTCCAGCCTCAAAAAAACTCCATACATGTTGGATGCTAGTTTGCTTATGTGTCCTACTCAACCAATAGAACATTCTAGCATTCTTGAATTGTCCTATACAATTATCTGACCATATCCAATGTTGTGTCATTTGAATTTGTCTCTCTTTTAAATTATCATAAAAGACCTTGAAATAATATTGGACAAACTCAGATGAATGGAGTTTATTATCACTTAAATAAAAATGGTACTCTCTCAATATTTTTTGATCCTCCTCTGTACTATCAGGTGCATTTCTATAAACTATATGAACATAAATTGTTACTTGCATTGAATTGTAATATTGTGGTTGTACCTCTTCTTGCGGTGCAAGCATGTAGTTCTCTGCAAAGTCAACAACTGAAAGTATAGTACCAATTGGAAATGTATTCTTACATATACAAAATTGTCCATCAAGCCATCTAGAATATTGACAGTGTTTAACATATTTTGGTATGATCACACTCTTAAACTCATCCATAAATGCATGACAACTAACCTTATCTGTAACTAGATCACACCTTCTTCCAAACTTCCCATCCTTCAATGGATATTCAATAGTTTTGAATATTTTTACCTCAACTAATTGTTGTCCAAAAGTAGTCAAAGCATTTTCATGCAAACATTCATCTAACAAAGAAAGATTGCCGCACATATCACATGTACTAGAAAGACATGCATTGAAAAGAAAGTATTGATCATTAGGTGACTTACAAAACAAACCTGATATGAAATCTTTTATAGTTTGAGGTGGTATTTTTATACCACATTCTTGTAACATTTCTTACTATGCATGGTACCACGTATAGATTGAAATACATCATAATGGTAACAAAATTGAATATGAGTTTTACAACAACATGTGATTCTTTCCTTGTTAATCCTTACATACCATGGTTTACACTTTTCAAAAGATCTTTGACTAATGGTAATATTTAATACCTTACCATCTACAAATTTTTTAAACAATTCAGTTTGAGTCATGTCCAAAAGGTGTTTAGGATGTGGATCACGTATTTTTGACCCAATTCTCAATTTAAGAACATCTCTTGAATTAGGTGATACTCCTGTATTATCATGCCAAAAAATTTCAATCAAAATTTTGATTTCACTAGTAAGTTTCATATCACATCTCGAGACTCTACCACTAGAAGTCCATAAAATATTTGCTGGATCACATTCAAAGTTAACCCTTCTCTTTACAGCTCTTTCTAAAGTCTTACGATTCACATTAAGATATCCACTTATGTTGGTAATCAATCTTTTTTCAGATGTTGATTTGTTAACTAAAGCTGTTGTTATTGCTCGTCGTGCTGCATTCTTATCTTTAGACCGACTTCTCTTTCTGATAACATCAAAGGCACTAGCAACAGTGGATACAACTTGTTTTAAAGACTCATTTTTATTCTTGAGTTTTGCATACATTCCCAACCTTCTCATTACTTTTTGCATTTTAGACATTTTAATTAGTTGCAACATTAGCTGACATCGAAACCCAAATTTCTTATTATAAAAAAAATGCCTATACAATCTATTAGCATGTGTCCTAATTTGTCTCCATGAAACCAATCCTTCAAGATTATCTAACACATCATTAGGAATATGAAAATTATGTTCAGACACTTTACTATCATCCTGACATGTTTGTTTAGTAGTTGGTGTTTCTATGTCTACATTCATGCAATTTTTATTTTCAGACACTTTACTATTTTCACTGTTATTTGGGATTTGAATATCATTTTCAAATTTTCTTGGCATTTCTTTTGGGGTGGGCATTTCAATTGGAGTGTTTTGTGCATGATCGTTTGACAATTGTTTCTCATGAAGAAAATCTAAATTGTTTAAATCGTAACCTGCTTCTAAAAAATCACCAATTTCATCACGAGAGAAAATTTGAGGGTTTGGAAACACACCTGTATTGAACGCATAATTAGAATGTGCACCTGAATTTTCTTGTATTGGGTTCTCTTCTTTGACTTCTTCATCCATCATGGTATCTTCAATGTCTTTCTCCTTTGAAACATTGTTCAAGTCTCTAATTCTCTGTCTTCTCTCTCGTTGACATTGTGCTTCATTCTCTTTATTTGCTGCAATCTCCTCATCTGTCAGAACTCTTGCTTACTTCTTTCTTCGTTGTTTTGATCCCATGTTTGCACTAGTTTTGAATTTGAATCAGTAGCCTACAAATTGTATAAGAGGACAAGAAAATAGAATAAGTGTGACAAAATTCGGTGTTGCAGGTCGAAACTGTTGTTCAATCATTTCAATCATTGAAATTGGGTCGGTGGGGCAGCTTTTGGGACCCAACGGGTACATCAGAAACGGGTACCCGATTTCTTAAAAATCAGGCACCCGATTTTTTAAAACTCGGGTACCCAATTTTTAAAAAATTGAGTGCCCAATTTTTAAAAAGTTGGTATAACGGTTTAAAGAAATTGGACACTCAATTTATGAATTACAAATCGGGTGCTCGATTCCTGAGACATGAGCGGGAATTTGGCATGGCTCCCAACTTTTGCATGGGGTTTTGCCTTAGGGAAAGGCATGGCATAGGCTTGGTCCCACCAAGCCATGCCTTTGTACTCCTTTTTTTTCTAAGGCATTTAATCGACAACTTTTGATATTGTCATAATTTTTTTATAGTCATTCCTATTGAATTTTTTGACGAGACAAAAACCCATTATAGGTCTTGTTGTTCTGATTTCAAAAATGTAAATTTTATAGTGTTATTAGTTTATTTTCTATTTTTCCATTATTTATTAATCAAAACTATCTCCTAAACGTTAAAAAGTGACATTCACTAAAACTTTAATAACTTTTTTATTTTATAATTTTTCTTAAATTAATTTATATGTCATCAATCTACATACAATTATTTTGATGTTAAAAAAAAAAAATTTGAAAAAGTGAGATTTTGATCAAATTATGTGGTCCGTACATGAGAGGTTTTAAAATTTACCTTTATAGCCAATTAATAATTAATAATAAAAAAATTATTCAATAAAAAATTAAGAAAAAATATTGTCATCAATCTTAGGTGTATTAGGTAACTCCCTTTAAAAGGATTTGCAAAAATTCATTTATTTGTGTCAAATTATGGTGTCCGTACACGAGCATGGTATGGTCCTAAAACAGGCATTTTGAAAAAGTGGTTTTTAAAGATCCATACCAAAAAAATAATCTATCATATGGGTGCACAAATAAATTACATATTCAAAAACTAGATTCCGAACACTAAAAATTTTATTTTTAGAATTTTTTAATATTCAATCTCTAAATACCTCAAATTTTGACATCAATTGACAAAAAATTTCAAAAACAGGAAAAACACTTCCACTTTTTGGCCAAAAGTGAGACCCAACTTCTTGCATTGACCCCTTACCTTTGTCCTCATATGATTTATGACCTTTGAAATCTTTTTTGTCTTTGTACTTGTGACTCTTCTTTTCATCCTTATCATTGTTTGGGCACTTGGCAGCAATATGACCAACTTCTTCACATGAAAAATAGATTAAGGGAATGTTACCTTTGTATTTTCCTCTGCTTCTAGAATATTTCTTTGCAAGAAAAGCTTCAACAACTTCAAGATCACTATATGAGCTTTCCTCAGTTTCCTCTTCACTATCTGACTGAGTTTCTTTTATCTTCTTCCCTTTTTCTTTGAGTGAAAGTTTGGCCTCAAAAGTAAACTCAACATTTTTAGAAGCTAGAACATAATTGTCAAAGTTGTCTAGCTCAAAAGTTGTCAATCTTCCTACTAGGGCATCCAAACCTATCTTGTTACTTGAATCACATCTCACTTCTTGAATAGTAGATACTCTAATTACATAGATGGGAAGCAAAGTTATAAGAATTCTACTTACAATAGTTTCTTCTTTGATTTCTCCTCCAGATGCTCTAATTGTACTGACACTGGCTTTGACTCTTTCCACATATTTGGCAATATTTTCATCTTCTCTCATTCTTGTCTGATCAAATTATCCTCTAAGACTTTCAGTTTTGGCTCTTCTTACATTGTCATCACCTCCATAGATGTCCTTGAGTTTATTCCACATGGCAAAAGAAGTCTTACAATCTTTGACCTCATCAAATTCTTCATAGCTAAGAGAAGATACAATATCAATCATCATCATGTTATGATTCTTTTTCTTGGCAAGATCTTCAATAGATAATGTACTAGTAGTAGTTTTGTATTTTGCATCAAGATATTTTCATCTTGAATCACTGATGGTAGCCAAATGAAGCCACATGAGTCCCTTCCATGCTAAAAATTTATCTCTATTAAGCCTTGGGATCTCTCTCTTATAAGACATCTTGATCTCTAGCTTAGGTCCTTGAAACCTTCCTGTAAGCACCAAAAGCTCTAATACCAATTGTTGGAAATATAGATGGAGTAACCAAGAGGGGGGTGAGGGAGGTAAATCAGTTACCACAAAAATATATCCACAGATACTTTAGGTGTCTAATAAAACTAATTACTACTATCACTAGGTAAACATACAGAAAATGTTGTAACTTAGTAAATGCAGAGTATGTTTTATTTTAGCAAATCTAACATCAATAGTAATAATTTGCAAACATGAGAGCAAAGAAATAAACACAAGAGACACCAGATTTAACATGGAAACCCAATATGGGAAAAACCACCAATGTAGCTAGTTATTGTTTTTCACTCTTCTGAAATGAGCTTTGTTAGGAACCAACCTAGTTAAAGGTTACAAAACACACTATTAGGTGTGACCTTGTTAGAGGATTTAATCACCCTGTTAGGAGTGGCCTTGTAAGAGGTCTTTAAAACAATTCAATGGAACTGTCATCCTATTAGAGGATTTACTATTGGTTGTTAGACCAACTCTGTTAAGAGATTTTAAATCACTACTACAATGGTTAGAGAGTAACAATGAAATGACCTGTTTGAGATGCAACTGAATTGCTGAATCTAGATCTATTCTATTCACAAAAATTTGATCCTTCTTGATCAAATATTACTTTGCTACTCCAAAATGATATCTGACCATCCTTCAAGTTCACTCACACACTTTCCTTCTCAATCAATCAATACACTTGCATACTACTAAAAATCACAACTTGAACTTATATTTATATCATTCAAATTATCAAGTTGGCTCAATACAATGACCAATAATCATTACCATAGTTAGCTGGAATCAATACTTGAAATAATTAAACTTCATATCCCAAATCAGCAAAATCCTTTGATAGCCGACCCAACTTGGTAAACACTGGTCCTGAAATGATTTCTTGTGTTAACCAACAAAAGCTCGATTAACACTACAAACTTTGCACAAATCCTATGGTAACCAAGTGAATTTGGTTAATACTAACTCTAACCAAATTTCCTTCATTAACCATGACAACTCGGTTAACATTGCTTTCTACCATAATTTCCTTCAATGCTCAAGTGAGCTCAGTAGACACTACCTGACAACTAATATGACATTTTTGTGACATCAAAGACAACACAAAATTAGATAATTGTATCCAACAAAGAGAATATTTACATAGGTACCTCTTCTCCCCTTAAAGAAAATCGCAGAGAACGCACTACTATATTTGGGCCAGAACACCACAACTTACACCGCCATCACAATTTGACCCCAAATGTTATAGTGCTGCGAAGGGCACATAGATCACAAGGGTGTGACATGGAAAAAAAATTGTAGAGAAAGGGCACAGATATCACAAGGGCATGACAAAAAAATGTAGAGATCACAAGGGCACAGTAATGAAATCCTAGATCTCTACTGATCTCCACCAAGGGCATGACAATGAAATGAAGAGATCATGAGGGCATAGAAATGAAGTGTATGGATCACAAGGGTAGGAAAATAAAATCTCCACCAATTTTTGGAGCTCTCCAGCCTCATTCAAAGATCTCTACCCTCTTTCACACACAACTCTCCACAATCAAAACAGATGGGGAATGCTTTATGTCATGTTTTTCTTATATATATATATATATATATATATATATATATATATATATATATATATATATATATATATATATATATATATATATATATATATATATATATAATCAACTTCACATTGTGTTGTAACTCTTCCATAGGTATTTGATCCTCAATAGGATTCATTTCAGCATTTCAACATTCAAGTTTCAAGTTTCCTCTTCATTATATAGTCGTTTCCACCATAAAAACCACTTTGTTACTTCATTAAAATCAAGACTTGAACAAAGCCAATGATAAAACAAAGCCCATATTCCAAAATCCAAATAATAATTTTTTTAAAAACCTCACTCAACTTGTGCTAACTGACTTAGCTCAAGATCATGCACAAAAATAATGCAGAGCAAGAAAAATGGGCAAAAAATTTTAGAAAAACATATCATAGCAAATATTTTTAGAAAGAAAAATCATAACCTAGTTAAATTGGTCTAGGTTATGATTAGTTAGGTTGATTAAAAATTCCTATAGAACTACCATCAAATTAGGTACAATAAAATGAACAATCAATTGTTCCCAGCTAGCATGATCAAATACAGTTTTTCAAGGTGATAAAATTGCATATGCAGATGTATGTACATATGTATGTATGTATGTATGTGTGTGTATGTATGTATGTGTGTATGTATGTATGTATGTATGTGTATATGTTTGTATGTATGTATATGTATGTATGTATGCATGCATGTATGTATGTATGTATGTATGTATATAAAGAGATCTCGTGGATTGTGGAGATCAATGGAGATCTAGGATTTCATTGTCATGCCCTTGTGATCATTGCATCATGTTGTCATGCCATTGTGATCTCTGTATATGTATGTATGTATATACATATATATACATATGTATATGTATATACATTTGTATATGTATGTGTGTATGTATGTATGTATATAAAAAAAGGGATCTTAGCACAATAGAAAAACAATAAAACTCACTCAACAAGTAGCATGGCCATAGGTATTGTCACAAAATTTTAAATATAACTATATAACGAGTGAGTTAGAACATATATAGGTTAACATATATTAACTATAAACTATAAGACAAAGGTTTCACAAGGGTATTACAATATTTTAATTATAGAAAACTACATGATTCACCCAAGTGGGTGTATGATGGTGAAGAGTTGTATTGGGTAAGTAAAGTTCACCAGTGGTTATAGGAATACAACTACATCAAAATCAATTGAAAACAAAACTACATATTTGCTAGAGTGAGTAGTTCAAGGGTCTTGATCCTGTGGATATGGGTATGTAGGCAACTTGGTAGGTGGAGTATGCCTCCAGTGTGTAGATGCCTTAGACATAGTAAGGTAGCACTTAACCATGTATGTACATACATACATATGTATGTATGTATGTAAATATTCTCTACTTAAGAATGCCATCCACTTATTACTATAATTTTCAAATGGCACAAACCACAATAGTTTCTTATAATTCTATGGTTCTCTTTGTAAGTTTATAAAATTGAAGTTTAAAAATTAATTTCATTTATGTACATCTTTTTGAAGTTTGAAATCTCTCTTCTTCTTGACTCATAGTCCAAGAATAATTTTTCAAAACACATATTGGCCAGTTAGAGATTGAGCCAAAAAAATGTAAGAATGATTGTTCCAAAAGAGCTAAAAAAATCACTGTGCATGATAATCATCTTTTTATGATAATCATTCTTTTATGTTTTTTTTGGCACAATTGTTCTTATATTTTATGATTTTTGGTGAGAACAAAATTCCAAACTAATCAAGTAGGTGATAAGACCTATGTCTTGTGACAAGACTTGTTTCTTTATTTAATAGAAATCCTAGAATATATCTAATTGAGTTGATTTTTATTTGGTTTTGGCTAATACAAACTTTTGTTTCAAATCTATGTTCTTTTCCACATGCCATGATTTCTAACAAGAAAATTTAGCTGAAATGTCATATAGAAATCCTAGAATATATCTAATTTTGTTAAGGGAAAATTTGTTAATCTTTTTAAAGAGTATCTATATTTAATGATTTTTTTATTTTGCAATAGGGTTTGAAATATGTTTACTTGTCTATGCCTCTTAATTATAACTATGTTTTCTATCTACTCAAGAAATACGTATATTTTCAAAATCCCAATTTGATTTCAATTAAATTCAGGAAAATTAGTTATGATAAGGTATTACTAATATAGGAACATGTTGGGAAACTTAGTGGACTATGTTATTATTTGTTCTATGTTTTCCAGTAAATTTAATTGGAATATCTAGATCTAGCAGACTTGGTATTTTATGTCTATCTTATTAAATGTTCAAAAGGATTGCAAATAAACAACTTGTTTTAAATTCTATGGGTTTTGAATTGTACTGGAACACTCCCCCTTCGAGGATCCCAAGTATATATTGTTGTTGTTAATTTGGTCTAGTTTTTGATTAGCTAGGTTGATTATAAATTCTTGTAGAACTATCATTAGATTAGGTACAATGAAATGAACAATTAGTTATTCCCAGCTAGCAGGATCAAATACAGTTTTCCAAGGTGATAAAATTGCATATGTAGATGCATCATTTAAATGCCGGGAATGAAGCATATTCCCCAATTTATAGCAAATGGTTATATATAAAGGATCCATATGTTGGCCCAACAATGGAAGCCAAGGATGTAACCATGCATGTATTGGCACACTCTCCTATGAGGATCCCAAGTATCTAATGTTATTGTTAATTTAGGCATCACTATATGATCTAGAATTTAATGAAGTATTTCAAATCCAATAGCAACTTCTACCATGTCTCTAGAAAATGTAGCATAGGTTCAGGGTCCCTTGGCTCCCAAGAATTTCTAGCAGCTATTCTCACTACTAAAAGAATGACTTTAGGTAAGAGTTTAGTATAAGGAGTTGAAGAAGTTTTGCTTCTATGTAAATGCCATAATCACTAGGCTCAATTCCTTGTAGAATCCATAACGTAGTTAAATATACATATATATACAATCCATAACCTAGTTAAATGGGTCTATCTGTTGATTACCTAGGTTGATTACAAATTCTTATAGAATTGTTATTAGATTAGGTACAATAAAAGGAACAATCAACATTATTTTTGTGCAAGATCTCGAGCTAAGTCACTTAGCATGGGTTGAGTGAGTTTTACTATTTAATTATTTGGATTCTAGAATATGTATGCAGCTAGATCAATTTTTCTATTGTGCTAAGATGTAATAAGCACCTTTAAAAATATCTCTCTATATACATACATACATGAATATGTATGCATGTATATATGTATGTATATATTTATGTTTATATGCATGTATGTATATATATGTATGTATGTATGTATGTATGTATATATGTATGTATATGTATGTATGTGTGTGTGTGTGTGTGTGTGTATGTATCATGTGGAGATCTAGGATTCCATTGGCATGCCCTTGTGATCATTGCATTTTTTTGTCGTGCCCTTGTGATCTTTAAATATCATTTTCATGCCCTTTTGATCTCTACATCTTGTTCCTTTTATTGTGCCTAATATGAAGATAGTTCTAGAGGAATTTTTTGTCATGCCCTTGTGATCTCTACATCCAAAGTATCTATTGTTGTTGTTAATTTGGGCATCACTATATGACCTAGAATGTTATGAAGTACTAAAGCAGGTAGCTTCTCCCATGTCTCTAGAAAATGTAGTATAGGTTTAGGATCCCTTAGCTCTCAAGAATTTGTAGCACCTATTCTCACTACTGAAAGAATAACTTTAATGAAGAGTTGAGTGTAAGGAGTTGAAGAAGCAAGTTTTGCTTCTGTATAAATGCCATAATCACAAATCTCATTCCCATATAGAAGCCATAACCTAGTTAAATATATGTATATATCAACCTAGATAATTAGCATCTAGACCCATTTAACTAGGTTATGGTTTGCTTCTTTCTAAAAATATGTGTAATGATATGTTTTTGTAAAATTTCTTATGATCTCTATCAATTTTTCTTGGTCTACATTATTTTTGTGGAGGATCTTGAGGTAAGTCACTTAGCACCTTAAAAAAGATCTCTCTCTATATATATAGATACATACATAGATGTATGTATGTATGTATCTATATATGTATTTATGTATGTATGTATGTACATATGTATGCATATATGTATGTATGTGCCCTTGTGATCAATGTATTTCATTGACATGCCCTTGTAATCTATACATCTCATTGTCGTGCCCTTGTGATCTTGTATACATATTTATGCATGCATGTATTTATGTATGTATGTATGTATGTATAAATGTATATACATATGTATATGTATATATGTCTATGTGTGTATGTATGTATGTATGGATGGATGTATATATACATATAGATCTTGGCACAATAGAAAAAAAATAAAACTCACTCAACATGAAGCATGGCCACAGATGCAATGGCAATGCCTATTAGTAAGTAGATTCCTCTTTCTCTCTCTTGTTTTTCATGTGTTTATTTCACTTGAAATATTATTTCTTAGGGGGCATTTTCTAATATTGGATTCATTTTATACATGAGGCGATGAGTACATTCCTAGATTCACCCTTGTGATGAATTACCCATGAGCAATGAAGATGGACTTCCCTTGAGAGTAACAAGAGGCAATTAGGATATTCTAAGTACTTTATAGATTGATTCTTTCTTAAAGATTTTAGATGTTAACAGGGAATTTAGATGGGGGGGGGGGGGGGGGGGGGGGGGGGGCAATGAGCTTCCACCTTCACATGGTTGGCCCTAATTAGTAGAGAATATTAAACTATTCTCAAAACCAAATAAAGCTCAACAATAACCTATTATTGTATGACAACTAATTGTTTGAATCTCTTGGTTTCAAGAAATGTAGAAGGATGCCATAGTTCAATATGCAATGTCAATTAATATGCATACGACATTAGGTGGAGCTAAAAAACATAATAGGTTTGCATTTTCACTAGGGGTCTTTAATTAGGTATTTTAAGTTATAGACCATCACAAACATTGTTCATGATGATGGTCTATAATTTAAAAACTTAATAGACCTATTAAATAAATGTAATCATTTTTTTTTTTTTAACTCTACCTGTTGTCCATGCATAAAGAATGTAGTTGCACTTGCATTCTCAATTCAGAGTGGCAGAATCTTATTTTGGATGCAATGGAAAAATGACATGCACCAGAAGATGGGAAAATGATGTCACTTTTACAAGTCTAGAACCTTTTGTTGTTCTTTAAACATTGGTCATTTCTTAAAGATTTTAGATGTTAACAAGGAATTTAGATGTTTAGGGGGATGGAGCCAAATGAGCTTCCACCTTCACATGGTTGGCCCTAATTAGTAGAGAAGATTAAATTATTCTCAAAACCAAGTGAAGCTCAATATTAACATATGTTTGCATCATAGCTATTCAATATTTGGTGCCAATTTTTTTTATTAATACAACATGACATTGCAATTGTGATAGCTTTCCATCAATCCCATAGCATTCCTGCCAAATGCATGTCCCAATTGTGATAGAGATTTTTGATGGCTTTCCATGGGACCTATAGCATTTCTGGTTCACAGACATTGTAATTATGACAATACCTTTGATAGATTTTTTTCACAATTCTTATGGTTAAAATGAACACTTTTCTAGGATAGGAGCCTTATTTATGATACTTGTAGTTGTCACAATTGTGACGGTAACCCTTTCCATTGCAACTTGCAACAGAAAAAGTCCAATGCTTGTTTGATGGGAGAAATTCTAACTGATGTTGGTTGGGTGACAAGTTACTATCATAATTATGACAGCTTGCCATCACATTTCAGGCCCAAATATAGTAGTCTAATATGATTTCTCCCCATAGATTTCATTGAAGTCACAACTCCATTTCTTGTCATTCATATAACCTAAGGTCCAAGCCCCCCATCATTCCTCTAATGGAGGACATGATGGATTGCAATGTCATTTTCCCTCTCCACCTTAGTGTGTCTCTAGTAGGTCCCTTTTTATTTCTCCCTTTACTCTTTCTACTTCTTCTATTATTATGTCCTATGATGCAAATGAAAATTGATTTCCTTAGCTTAAACTTGTAATGCCCTGCCCAAAGATCCTTGGAACACAAGGATAAAACATGCACTAAATTATTTTTCTTTCTTAAGATCTATTACTTAACAACAACATAAAGTAACCAAGTGCAAGAATGGTAAATAAAAACAAGGTACTAATATAAGGAGCATAGATAATCTCACATCTCCACCTACACCAATGGACATCTTACAAATACTTCCGAAGATTCCAAAGAACTAAATCATAACTTACAAACCAAAGATCACCAAAATCATGAGAAAATCCAAAAGTGATGTTCTTTATTACCCCAAAGTAAAAGTTCTTATGGGTAAAAGCACAAATCTATGTCACCGTTTGTGATACAAAAATCTATTTTAGTCAAATCTCATTTCTCTATCAAAACTCAATTTTAAAAAAAAAACTAAAAATACCCTTTTATAGATCTCAGATTCAATATCATCATTATATGATTTTTTGAGTGTTTTGATTAGTTATAATATGTTACAATCTCAAAATATTATAAGTCGATATTTCAACATTTCAGAAGATGCTCTCTCAAAAAATGAAAAAAAATAGTACGTCATATCATAAAAATAAAAAATAAATATTTATCACTAGAGGAGAGAATCCTCTTCACGAATATGTAATTTTTTTTCAAGAAGGTATAGATTTGATAGGGAAGTTTTGACGGGAGGAAAAAACTGTTGGATTTTGATAAGGTCAAACTTGAGTACTTATTACAAAGAAAATATACATCAAAAATAATTATTTCTTTTTTTGTTCACTAGCTATACATGTCATCTATAAAATATTTTCAAATCAGAACAAAAAAAAGATGATTTGCACATACTTGTTTGAAGGGAACTGCATCCTATATTTTTTACAGTTAAAAAAGGGACTTCAAAATAAAATAAAATGAATGAATTCTTAGTCAAAAAAATTATAAAAATTATAGGCATAAAATTCATACAATTCTACACATTTCATTAGGTTACATCATCTTCATATTTTAAACACAAATACCATTTTTTTTGTCATTAATGTTGAATTATCACATTCTGATATCACGTTTCTTTATAAAAGGTGACACAGGTTTGTGCTTTTACCCTTATCATCATTTTAATAGAAAACAATTTCCAACTATCCATATTATAGTCAAGAATTATAAGTAGAGATCCTCAAATAGTCATGCACAAGATCAAGGCTCATAGTTACAACCACTCATCTACTGGATACTATGTTGATAGACAAATATTGAATCCTAAAAATGGATAAGTCTAAAATTGTGAAGCCCATAAATATAACTAAGTCTAAAATCTTGAAGCCTTGAAATTTTCTAGAATCTTTATCTTAACTCTTGGAGGGATGTAATCCATCTAAATTCAATAATTGCATATATAAGATATATCTCTAGTCTAAGCTAGCATACTCTTATTCAAAAAGAGTACGCCAAGTTATTCTTAAATGATATATTTTATAAACCCTAAAACTAATTTATTTTTATCTATGAAGATGGAAGACCCAAAAGGGTGTTCTAAACTCTAATTCACATCTTATCAAAGTTTGTGCAAAAACTCACTATTTTCCATATACAAAAATAGGGTGGATTTTCCTATAAGGAAGCATTTACTCATACACAAGTATTCCCCATGATCCACACAAGTTTCCCCATCATACTCACATTGGTCTTTGTTTTGTCATGCAAGGGAGTACATACTTGCATGAGATAATACATACTTGTGTAAGAGAATGTCCATCCCATGCAACATAAATCTTACATCACAACAAGAAAGCGAGAAGAATATTATAAAAATATGAAACCTCCACACTAGGGAGTATGAGATCCACATAAATCAAGTAATGATCAATTGAGAGCATATAAGTAAATCTACATATTGGAACAAAGATTAAACACACATTACATTAACATACATCCATCTAATCAACAACATCAATCTATGAAATTAGCATAACCAATATTATAGTGGAAGAGGGGGATCACACATGTGAAATAACCAACTCAATACAACCATGCTCATTTCCTCCCTACCATAATGACATCATGAGATCTTAAGGATTCTAACCATACCCCTAAGAATTACGCTAAATTATTCAACAAGGTAATTGGATTTGTCTCATGAGACCTTTCTTACCAATAAACCATCCATTAACATCACATGAAATAAGAAATATCTAGCATGTTAATAGATACATAGCATCACTAATCCAAAGCAGAGGTAATAAGTATCAACTAAGAAATGTGATACAATATTATGATAAAGGAATGCACCAAATAACATAATAAACATCATCTGAACATGATATTAAATGCATCCAAAGTAAAACATAAATCACAAGAGAACATACTCTAGATACACTTAAGTGCCAAGTTAATATCCATCACTAGCCTCAAACTAGAAGTAGACTGTCTTTGTACACCAGTCCCTAGTAGTGGTATAGGTAGCTACACCTCCCAACCACATCATACCCACAAGACCACTACTACCATGCTCATGGAAATAATTAACCGACCATAATTAAATAAGATAATTGCCCATGGATAACACACATGCTAATCAATAACATGCCAACGACATCTATAGGATCATGAAGATAATATAGTACATCAGGTCACTAGTAAGACCCACTAAGGATAACTAAGGAGGGACTCAAGTGGTGTGTAGGTTTCTTGGCACTAAAAATCCCAAGATATATCAGGTATGGAATGAATCCATTAAGAAACCATTACACTGGAGTGGAAGGAATCCCTCGAGAAACCATCACACCATGTCATTGGATTAATCACATAGGCACACACCCTTGAATCAATTGTACATGTGTTCTCTTATCTTATCATTAATTTTTATTATCTAATTATTAATTGAGTTATTACTTTTTAGAACTCATTAATTCTACCTTGTCAGAATATACTAACTATCCCCTTTTACTTTATCCTAAACACCTAACCAATTTAATTCTTACATGATATAAATATATTTTAATTAAATTAATTTAAACTAAAACAATACTAATCCTATTTGCTTTAAAATATTACATAAACTAATCTTAAATTATACCATATTAAACTAACTAAACTAACCTGACGAACTACTAATTACTTGCTAACAATCCCCCAACTAACCTTTCCCCCAAAATGGGTGGCTTCCCAAGTGGGTGGCCCATTACCTCATATCCTCCACACTGCCCAAGCAAGTTAACTCACTGCCCAAGGTAGCACTCGTGTCCCCCAAGAATGTTTGCCAAGGAATAAGGGAAGGCAAGTGGTTTTCCTTTCAAATCAGATTTAAACACTCATTCCCCCCCCCAAGTCAATGTGCCAATCAAAAAACTCTACATGGATGAGTTGGTGTGTGTTCTAAGGCAATATTCTAGCCCATGTGAGAGAGGAAAGAGGATGTAGTAGCCTTTAATGCATGGAAGGTGGTGGCAGCAAATAGGAAAATGGGATTGGATAGGTGGAGTGTTAGGGGGGATGGGTACATAGGCTTTCATATATGCACTTAACTTTGTGGCCTATCCACCAAACCCACTCCACACTCTACCATGCATCCAAATCATGTGGAGAAATCTTAGGAGTTAAAGGGGTGATGTCAGCAAGAGTGATAGTTATGAATTAAAGTTAATAGGGTGAGGGTTGAGATAAGGCAAGACTACGATAGGATAGTTTTATTTAATTGATATTTATTTTTATTACATTTTATAAATATTTATCCCCTATTTAAAATGGTGTTCACATATTAAGAAGGAATATTTTCAAAATATTCTCTATTCCAAAGAGAATTAAAAACTTCTCTCATACAAAATCTAGAGAGCTTTCTCTCCAAAATAGATGAACTTTTTTCAAGGTCTATTTTTCTCATAAGTATTTAGGTTTTTTTGTTTTTTCATAGACATTTTAACATGGCAATGGGGTAATATTTTGTTCATTTTCTAGGATGGATTAAAGGCATAGTTTTTATGTTATTTTACACATTCAAATAGGAGTATTTTTTTATTTTTAATAGTTACTAAGAATGTAAAACAAAGTAACATCCATTCGAATCAATTTCCTCTAACACCTAATCATAATCAAATTGCATAACTTCATGTAACATCATTGTATTTAATTACAATTAATTATATGCATATGAAATGAATTATCAAGAGTACAAGGAATTCCACAAGAAAGGAATTTCTCTTTTCATTTAACATGCGTGGGTTAGCCACTTCATATATATTTTATTGAAAAACCTAATTCAAGGAATCAATTAGAAAAGAATTAGGGAAGAAAACATGATATCATTGTCATTACAAATATAAAGTTAACAATGAATTATACATCAAGATCATTTTCCTAAGGAAAAATCTCCATAACATTGGACTTAAGAACACCAAAACTCCGAACCTAATTTTTCTCCATATCAAAGTATCAATTAAACAATTTGCAAATTTACAAAGGGACAATCATGGAGAACTGAAACTAACTGGGTGACCATCAAATTCAAACACATAGACACATTAAAAAAACTAATCACATCCCAGGTTTGTGCAACAAGTTCCATATCAAACCAAGACTAGGTAGAAGGGGGATTTGTTTTTCCAGGGTAGGAGGTGTTGGACCAATCACAACACCAAAACATATGCCTCTTTCAAGGCTTATAATCACAAAGAAATTTTTTTATTTCACTCCTTATCTCCCCAAACACAAAACAATTTGTATTGACAAGTAGAGGGGCATAACACCCAGTTTCTCCCTCTCCTCATCATGAGGAGAGACTCTACATTAACCTGGAGTCCAGCTAAGGCCCTCCTCCCATACATGGCCACTTCTACCCTATTTAAGGGTGAGTAATACCAACACAACCCTTATAGTTTTCCCCACAAAAAAAAATGTAGAACATGAAAGAAAAATAAATAACAAACCCACAATAACCCATCCCTCACATGTTTCATCACACACACAAAATACAAACACATGCAATAGATCTACTTAAGCAATTTAAAACAAAACATGAAGAACAAGGCCATGAAGGATCCCACCTTCACAAAGGTAATGGAAAATGGAGTTTTTGAGAAGAGCTAATCATTATTCCTCTTCCAATCAAATCTTGACTCTCTCTAAATGTAGAGAATGGGTGAACACCCTTTGACCCTCAAATTGGCAACTAAATAGGCTTCTAAACTCACCCACCTACAATGGAAATAACTCTAGACTTGACTCAAGCCTTCTAGGGTCTTCCAAATTGATCCTACCATTAAGACAACCTTTTTGGTGAAGTGTAAACTTAGTAAACTCAAAGAGATGTTCAATTTTCGCACTAAATAGAAAATAAGATATTTAGGAGCTCATAAAAGTCAATAGAAGGATCTATAAGGGTGGAAAATGTCCCCAACCCATACACATATCCCCTAGGCACTTGGTTTGCATTAATTTTGACCCCTTGGGATCATTTTAGGAGATATAAATTGGCTTGAAATATTTGAACTTTCTAAAAACCCTAAGAATGCAAATTTTCCACTAAACCCTAGTTAGGATAATTAATCTAGATTACCAACTAATTAGTCGTAGGTTACTAACTTAATCCATCTCAAATTATCAAGTTACTTTGCTAACCCTAATTATCATGCTGATACACATATACGAATTACAAGTGCCAAGTAACACCATAAGATTCATTGTTACGTAACATTAAACAACTTACAATTATAGAATGATACACACATTTAGATTACGATACAAATAAAATATGAAACAACAAGGTATGTGTCTCTTCATTAGACTCAACCTTAGTTTCATAGATTGAACATAGGATCCATTACCGATTCACCATTAGATTCCATGGTTAATAATCCTCCACACTCAATTCACACATTAGTAGCTCGAGAAAAATTGTGTGTGTGTGTGTGTGTGTGTGTGTGTGTGTGTGTGTAACTCATTTGGATAATCACATTAATTAAAACATCAAAAATTCATTTAAATAACCTTTATCTTATTTTTGCTCACATATTTAATCATTACAAATTGCACAATTAAAGTATTAATCATATTCCTAATATTGAATTCATTTACTGTAATACACCATCATCATGCATGCTTATAAAATATCAATAACATGATTAATAATTTTAAAGTAAAGCATCACACGACATAAAATAATATAGTAATGTCAAATCCATTAGACAATGTCTCGACATATAGAGTCATAATGTGTCAAAATAAAACATGTATTAGATGTGTTATGATGGATTGGAGTAAGGCCTCACATCATCCTTATGACTCCCTCTTGATCAGGCCCTCTTTTTGATATTTAGTTATCTTTTTTCTATTCTTATATCTCCCTTAGCACTATATCCCTCTTACTAGTTAGATGTATTTCTTTTAGTCATTTCACCCTCTATAGTAAACATCAGGTACACTAACTCTCTCAAAGTAGATATTTCAAGTATTTCTCCCTTCACTATACTATCTCCTTCACTATTTGGTGTGCTTTATCTAACTCCCTCTAAGTAAATATTTCAAGTATTTCTCCCTCTTTGACAACAATGCCAAAGACTTAATATCTCAACATGTAGATGTTAGCAATTTTAATTTCTTCCTCTATCACCTTACCTATGACTATCAATCTTCTACTTAGTTCTTTGATTACTTTAGGCAGCTCCTAAAGTAATATCCACTACATCAATGTTTAAGATACAACATTAAGCTTTAGTTGATGTAGGGCACTACTTATGCTTCTCAAACAGCTTTGGATAGAGGTATCACCCATAGTTTACCTCTTAGATACTCATGAGCATCCTTAGGTAATTCTTTTGTGAAGATATCATCTATATTCTCTTTTGTATTCATATATTCCATTTTCACCTCTTTGTCTTGAACTAACTCTTTCAAGTAATGATACTTGATTGTAATGTGCTTAGTCTTTGTGTGCATCACAGGGTTCTTTGATATATTTATAGCACTTGTATTATCACAATAAAGTATCATAGGTGCAATGATTTCTTCTTTCATACCTTTGAGTAGTTGTTTGATCCACACAATGTTTTTACAATTTACTACAGCAAAAACATATTCAGCCCCGGCAGTAGATTGAGATATGCAATTATGTTTCTTGCTAGTCCATGTAACTAGTCTCTTTCCTAAGAAAAATTCTCCTCCACTAGTACAGTACTCTTTTTGTCATCAATATTTCCAGCCCAATTAGCATCAATGTAGGCTCTCAACTCAAATTTCTCATTTTCCTTATAGTATAGACCATAGTCTTCGATTCCTTTCAAATGTATCATTATTCTTTTAATAGCCATCAAATGATTCTCCTTAGGATTAGCAAAGAATATTGCAACTATCCCAATAGATAATTCAATGTCAAGTCTTCTATGTACTACATACTACAATTTTCCAATCATAGAACTGTATAATGTTTGATTCATATCAGTTGAATCATCATTCTTTGACAACTTGTGTCCTATCATCATAGGTGTGCTAACTAGTTTGGACTCTTCCAATCCAAAAAAATTCAATATTTCCTTCACATAATTAGACTGAGTGATGTATATACCATATTTCATCTGATATACTTGCAAACCAACAAGGAACATGATCTCTCCAAACATAGACATCTCAAATTCTTTCTTCATTTCATTTTCAAATGCTTTACATAATCCATCTTGACCTCCAAATATGATACCATCTACAAAAATTTTAGCTAGTAAAATAGCTTTAGCTCCTTCTGTCTTCAAGTATAGATTGTTGTTATCATCAGTCCTCTCAAATCCAATTTTCACAAGATAATTGTGAAGCCTTTCATACCATGATCCTGATGCTTGCTTTAAACCATATAAAGCTTTATGTAGTCCACATACCATGTTCGTGTTGTTAGAATCAACAAATCTTTCTAGTTGTTCAATAAATACATCTTCTCATATGTCATTCAAAAATGTAGATTTCACATCCATTTGATAAACTTTGAAACCTTTGTATGCAGAGTAAGCAACCAAAGTTCTTATTCCTTCCAATCTTACAATAGGGAAAAAAAATTCTCCATAGTCTATCCCTTCTTCTTGTGCATACCCTTGCAAACTAATTGTGCCTTATTCCTTATGACTTCAATGTTCACGATTTTTATCTAACTTATTTCTATAAATCCACTTGGTTCCAATCATGCATTCTTATCTTTTGGTCTAGGACCTAGAGTCCATGTCTTATTCTTCTCCATATGTTCAATCTTTTCTTTCATGGCTTTACTCCAATCCACTTTATTCTAGTTCACATTCTCTAAGGCATCTTTCACTAACTTAGGTTCATGCATTCTTAGCAAACATGTATCATTTCTTAGTTCATTTCTTGTCATTGGTCTAGCATTTATATCTCCAATAATTTGTTCAGCAAGGTGATGTGTCTTAACATACTTTGACAATCTTGGTTCTACTCTATTTTCCTCATTAGGTCTGTCAACTTCTAAATCACTATGTACTTCTCCATTGGGTAATTTAACATCTCTTTCATGTACACTAATCTATGAATCAGAATGTACCTTGGCTTCATTCTGCAACTCGACACTTGATTGCAACTTGGTTCCTGAATGTAGCTTAGCATTCACTATATATGACTCGGTAGTTACTGAAACTTGTTGTTGATTTGCAATTTGATTTACAGCATCTTCATCAGTAGGCATACCTTCATAAAAGTATACAAAAGATTTGTATTCCTTTGGTTCCTTTGTAGGTTCAGCCTCATGTACCTCTATATATTCATCAAACTTCACATTTGCACTTTCCACAACTTTGTTAATATTAGTATTTAAACACTTGTAAGATTTACCTCTTGTACAATAGCCAAGGAATATACCTTCTTCACTTTTATCATCTAATTTACCATTCCTAAAATATTTAAGAATATACACTTGCTTTCAAATACCTTAAAATATTTTACATTGGTTGAGTCTCCATACCATAATTTAAAAGGTGTTGAATGAGTACCTTTCTTGACTTGCACATGGTTCAAGGTATAGATAGTTGTACTTATAGCCTCTCTCCAATATTTCAAAGCAAAATTATTCTCCATCATGAGTGTCCTAGCACAGTCCATTACAGATCTATTCCTCCTTTCAATAATTCCATTTTGTAGAGGGGTCTTAGGTGTAGATGTTTGTCTTTTGATTCCTCTGTCATTATAGAACATCTCAAACTCATTTCATGTAAATTCTCCTCCTCTGTTAGATCTCATACATATCAAGCTTTTACCTATTTCCTTAGCAACTCTTGCTAATTATAACTTAAACATTTGGAAAGCATCAAATTTCTATCTCAGAAAAATAACTGTCATCATCCTAGAATAATCATCAAAAAAATAGCATAATTTACTTGTCACCCTTGTAGCTTTGCACATCAATTGGTCCACACAAGTTAGTATGAATAACCTCCAAAATTCCTTTAGAGGTGTAAGTCTTACTCTTAAAAGTATATTTTGCCATCTTGCCTAAGTGACATTGTTTGCAAATTATATTATCAAGTTTTTTCAATTTAGGTACACTTCTAACTCTTCTCATGTTACTAATACTAACCAAGTTATCAAAATTAACATAATATAACCTCTTGTTCCATAACCAAACATCATCAAATTCTACAACAAGACAAGTACCATCATCCATATCAAGATAAAATAGATTACCTCTAGTTTAATCACCTTTCCCATCAATATCATAGATCTTAGCTATCTTGTTCTCAAACTCAACCTTGCAACATGAACTATTTAGTTGTGACACACTCAAAAAATTATTTTTAAGTCCTTCAACATAATAAGCATTGTCACATAAAATCTTGTCTATGAGTTTGATATAAGAACCTTTTCCTTTTATCACACAAGGTGCATCATTACAAAACCTTACACTATTTCAATCATAATAATTTAGGGGAATGAACATACTTTTATCTCTAGTCATATGATGTGAACACCCACTGTCAATGATCCATCTATCATTTTTGTTCACACAAGACACTAGTGCAGTTGCCTCATCCTCATCAGATTCATCCTTCATTACAACATACACCACTTCATCTTCATGATCATCAAATCCATCTTTGGTTTCCTCTTGAATAATGTAGCAAGACTTCTTGCCTTTGTCTTTGTAATCTTTTATGTCCTCATCTCTTCTACCTCTGTATTTGTCACCACTTCTATTGTTCTTCTTTTCTAGATATATAGTAGCAATATGACCAACCTCATTGCAATTAAAACACATGATAGGTAACTTACCTTTAAATTTTCCTTTGCCTCTATGAAATCTCCTTTCTAGTAGTGCTTCAAGTTGTTCTACATCCTCCTCATCTATGTTACTGTCACTAGAAACATATTTGACCCTTTTCTTCTACTCTTTAGGTTCTTTTAATGACAACTTATCTTTGAAAGAAGATTCAACATTGTCAAGTTTGAAATTGTCAAAATTAGAGAGCTCAAAAGCAATAAGCCTACCTACCAAACCTTCCAGAGTCAAATTAGAACCTAGTATACATCTCGGTTCTTGTATTACAGAAAATCTAATATCATAGATGGACAGCAATGTTCTCAGTATTTTACTCAATACAATATCATCATCTATCTCTCCAGTAGCTCCTCTTATAACATTAACAACATATGTTATTCTAGAGCAATATTGAGCAACATTCTCACCTTCTTCCATTCTCATATCATCAAACTTACCTCTAAGATTTTTGGATTTGTCTCTTAGAACATTTGTGTCTCCTCCATAAATGGTGTGAAGAGAATCCCACATCTTCTTATTATTATTATTACTAATATTAATATTACTATTACTAAAATTAACAATCAAGAAATAATTTTTCAAGTTCAAAAAGAAATAGAAAGAAGCTATATTTTACACACTTTACAAAATAGGCAAAGTACATTTAGAAAACAAATTCTATATTATGTGTCAATTTCCCTTTTTTTTTAAGTTTTGGTTATTATATCTAATGGAAAATTTAAAAAATCTTTCCTTATTCGAGGGGCTTTTTATCCGCAAAGATAGATTGAATGGTCGCTTTATTTTGTTCTCTAAAATTATTCAATTTAGTGATCAAGTGATGTTTTAATTTTTTTTGGACATTATAAAAGAAAAAGAAAATTTATAGACAATAATTAAAATTGATAATAATGTGGATCATTATGGATTAGACCCATTTGGTTTCTCACTTAATTGTCTAATCTTTTATTAACTAGGAAGGTTAATTAAAATTATGTACTATTTAAGGGTTTGAAATTATTACCCTCTTAGCTAAACATTGTAATTTAAATCAAAATTGGTTTCATCAACTTAGAGGAAGATTTAAAGTATAATTAATTATTTATATAGTAGTTCTAAATTTTATATTATTTCTTGGTATATAATTTTATAAGTTATTAAGCCCTCAGAGAAAAAAAAATTGACGAAAAAGTTGTAAACCTTTTTTCGATATTCCAGGAGTAAAAAATACTTAAGTTTTCCTTTACCCTTTTTTAATGAAAATTAGCAAAATCATTTTTGAAATAGTAATTTGCCTTTTTTTTTAATATTACTTTTTCTTCTTTTTTTCATCTTTATGAAAATTAGAAATAATGAAACTTTCAAATCAAATATCACAATAAATAAAAAATAAAATTTTATAATAGAAAATATAATTACAACTGTATGGATATCAAATCCATTATCTTATCATTTTGTCAAATTGTCTAGAATTATAAGAGTTTTTCGGGAGCTAGATTATCAAGCAACAAAGATATATATGAATTCTTGTAAGTCATTTTTCTCTTTGTTTGTCATTAATTTTCTTCTTCTATCTCATATGCACTTTAATATATCAAAGTCAAAGCCAAAATGAATAAAGAGATTGCATAAAAGAAATTGTGTTTGGTAGATTTCTTTTGGAAGAAAATTAAGTATAATAGTATTGTTTGGAAATCTATGTAAACTATGAATGGTCATTGGTTATATTGTGGGCATTTTTCATTGATTGGTCCATTTTAATTGTTGATGCTATTAGTTTTTTCCTTGCAATATGTTATGTATCTATATGCATTTGATTGTTAATTTGAAGTTTTTATTAGATTTTGGTCATTCTCCATTACTGAGTTCATGGTTTTTTCTTATAATATATTATGTACATGTATGCATTTCATTGATAATTTGAAATTTTTATTAGATTTTGGTTGTTTGATCTTTTGTTCCATAAAAAATGTGATTTCATTTTATGATGCTAATATATTTTGAGATTTAATAACAATTATCAATAATATGAATATTATCGAATTCCATTGATTTAGTTCATAGTGGAATTTAAATTGGAAGTTTCTAATTTCAATTTTAACATGCTGATTTTTTAGATGTGGACTTAAAAAGGTGTCAATTTAATACAGTCACCATTTTAAGATAGAATTTGAATTTTTTGTCAAATAAATAAAATTTACTTTCAAATTCTATGCTATGAAATATTTTTTAAATTGATTTTTTTTGAAGTATATGTTTTGATTGAATTTTTTTATTTTAATTGTTCAATAAGGTCATTATTATTTTAAAATTTTATTATTATCTATACATTTATTTTGATTTTAATCTTTCAATTAGCCATACAAATTTTCGTGTTTACATATGATGTCAAATTATTTTAAAGAATCATATTATTTTAGAATTTCTTATTTGTACTTTTAGATTATTTAATTTATTATTTTTAATCTTCAATACACCTAACAAATAATATTTAATTTAAATATTCTTTTTTATAACTATATAAAATTACATCAACATTTCACGATTTCTTTAAATTTATTTAATTATATTTGGCATTTCTTTTTTTATGTTTCATCTTTTTAAAGAAGTTGAATTTTAAGTTTTAAAGATATTAAGTTTAGTAAGTTTGTAAGAATTTAAGATAGAATATCTTTTTATAAAAGTTTCTAATTTTAATACAATTTAAATTTTATTAAATAAATTATAAAGTGTATTTAAATCATTTACAATTAAGTATTATACTTTTACATTTCTAATTTTATATTGTTTCTATAAAATATTTATTTACAAAATTAGATTTAGAAAGTGGAAAGTAAAAATAATAGAAAATAAAACTAGATTATAAAGTAAAAAGAGGAAAGAAAATTAGAGTTGGTTAGATACTGATTTTCATTTCTCCATTTAAATTCATATTTGGCTTATGTCTTTTCTTAATCCTTTAGTGATTTGTACTAAGAAAGGATATCTAGTCCTTCTCTCGTCTGTACATTCATGTTTCCTCTCTTTGTTTCATTTTATTTTGTTGCTCGTTCCTTTTCAAACACCGTTTGGTGCTCCTGTTGGGTTGTTTTTTTGCCCTGTTGTATCTTCCAGTCACTTGGACCCCTTGTTGGTCTATTGTCGGACATTAATATCATTATCATTTCTTATCTTATCTAATCAAATTAGTAGTACTATAATACTATCAAATTAAATTTAAGAATGTCTAAAATATTCTAATTTTATCATTTTATAATATTATATTACTTTATATTTTAATATGTTGTTTGTAGTTTTTTTTTTGTATGTTATTTTATTGCTATTATAAAAAATACTACATAACTTGATTAAATGATTGTTTTGATATTTTATTTTATTAGTTTTGAGTCTATGCATGATTTAAAGATTGTCCCTAAATCTATTCATTTTGTGTTTGTTAAATTATTATAACTACAATGTAATTTAGATAATATTTTTTTATATGTTCTTGATTGATGTGTAAAAAAGTGTTGTATTAGAGTTATGTGGAAAATTAATAATTAAAAAATTAATAAATTAAGTGATGCTTCCCTTAACATAATGGTTCAAACTGATTATTGTTGTTTTTTTAATGTAATTTTTGTGATTGGTAGATTTGGTGTTGGTTGAGTGCAAAATTAATATCTTTTTTGATGATGCTTAAATAGATTTAATGATAATTTAAAGATGTTGGCTGAATATTGAATGATAAATCTAAAGAAGTTTTCTAAATATTGAATGATAAATTTAAAGAAGGCTTGAAGATAAGATAATCTTACTTTCTTACCAAAATCATTCTTATTTTTTAGTAAGCCAAATCCAAATTGCACAACAATTTGTAAATCTCAATTGTTTTTAAAAGGCGATGATTCATTTTGTAACATATTTTATAAGTTTAAAAGAATTAATTAAGCTGATAGGCTTATTGAGGGAGCTTTGCTCCTGGATTTTTATTTAATGTTGATCATATGACAATTCATCAATCTATGATGTAAGGTCTTGTTATTCCCAAGTTTATTATCTTAAACTACTCCTAAGCTAAGAACAAGAAATTAAACAACAAATTTCCTCAAACAAAAATAAAAATGCCATAATGATTCTTCTTAGTTATCAATTTTCTTTCATACACATGTATAGTTGTAGAAAGTTAAGTTCTTTCCATTTTTACATGCTACTGTGATGTAGTTTTGTCTTTGTTTTTGTTTTAATAATTGAAATATATGGACATTAGAATCTTTGGTATGAATATAAATCTAGAAAAAGAAAAATTAAACTGCCATGAATACGAGAATAAGTTTATTTAAAAATCAAATTTGTTCAATTTATATAATTAACATATTTATATTTTATCAAATGTATTAAAGAAAATCTAGATATATCAATTTTGAAAACTAAAATGTGAAATTGTAAAAGTAAAGGAAAACCAAATTCAAATTCATGTCTAGTTGAATATCACACATATTTGAACTAATGGATTATCTAGGTTGTAATTCTAGCATTTTGCCTATATCAAATGTTTATTTAGAGAATAATTTCACCATCTTTCACATGCTCAACCTTAGCATTGAATTCTCTCTATAATTGACTATTCGTACAATTATATAGAGGTATATCATGTCTCTTTTAATCGTATTGGTTCACTTTTAAAGAACTCGTCTAAGATCATTAATAATAGAATGTAAGAAATTTGGTATTAAAAAAATTAAATATTTATAAATAGTAATTTTATTATTATTATAAAAAAATAACATAATCTTAATTTCTTTAATGTTAAAGTATTGTAGTTCAATAGATATTTCCATTCTAAAAAACAATGCATAATTTTTTCCTTCTATTGTTTTTACTTATAATGAGAATTTATAAAATACATAACGTTTAGCAAGGTTTTTACTCCTATCAGCTAGTTGTTGCATGTACATAAACATGCAACTGCTAGTTATATTTAAATGAGGTTATTATTAATATTAAAATAAGGTCCACTGTTAATTGCAAGTATGGTGAAAGAAGAAAATCATCTTTTCTTGTCCCCCTTGGTTTCGTTGGTATGGCCAATATGTGCTTGTAATGTGAAAATTGTTTGGTAATGTAAAAATTATTATGTAACGTGAACTTTCACCATTACCTTTGTTGAGATTTCTTTTACTTTTCTTTTTATTGCCAACATTGTGTAGCATAAGGTTGGGGCCACTTGGCCAAATTTCTTTTTCAAAGTCCTATTTTGCCTCAAGGACACCCTTATTGGTTTTTATTAAGGTTTTTTTTTTTTAATACTAGCACCAAACTTAAATTCTTGGATTTTGGTATATCTATTACCTTGGCTTTGAGTTTACTTTTTTTGAGGCATTTTTAAGTGAAGAATTATTGGCAAAGGTGTTCCAATGTGATTTATTGTAGATGATCATAACCAAGGTGGATTTTGACAAACCAAACGAAAAGGGGGATTGCGCATGGGAATGTGTCTTTTGAGAATTGAGGGTAAATGGAGGAGATATCCATTCCAACTATCGAGAGTAACCAATTTTATAGAATCATCTTAGCAATTTTTATAGTATTTTGAGGCTTAGAAAGGTTAGGATTAAGGATTTGATTTATTATTATCCTAAGATTTATTGCAATTAACTTATTATATTGCATTTTTACATAGCCAAATTATTTGTGAAGTGTCTAAATTATGGAACCTAAGCCTTCATTGAGTAAGGACCTACATAGGATTGATAATATGGAATTCTAGCCAATAAGAATTAAAGATCCCAATGAGCATAAATGAGAAGCTAGTGTGAGGCATACCTTCTGGAATCCTAACCAACTTGTGGGAGGAAATCAAACCCCAAGCGGGGGGGGAGGGTGGTGATGTAAGACCCCTTCTCTTAAGCATTGAATAAAACCATAGTTGTTCAAATCCAAAGGATAATTTTGGAAATAATGGTCTTACATATACCTTCATGGGAATTCTTGTTGATAAATTAGAAAATCATAATGTGATAACCTAATGTTAGGTGTTAAGATAACTTAATGTGAATAAAATTTGTAAGGCTACATATGATAAAATTTTATAGTGCTATACTATGGTGAGTATCAATTATCTATATGGGAATGCTAACTAAAATCAAATGTAAGTTTGGGTTACTTTCATATATGCTTGAGAGAGTAGATGATTTAATTGTGGTAGAAATTGAACTAGAGTTTAACTAAAAATAAATAAATGGGATAGATATGTTGGTTGAAGTTGTTCTCATCTACCCCAGATGCTATGAACAATTACCAAATCAATGATAACATAACTAGTATGATTCTTGATTAGTTGACTTAAGTAAATTTAGGGTTATGCCTCATCTAAGGATAATAATGGGATTTTTTAGTAATACTATTATAAATAATTAATTTAAAAATGGAGCATAACAAGAAGAATGTGTACTAGATGGAAGCATTTTTAAATGGAAAGGAATTCAACATTATGTAAGATTCTAGTGTAAATTATTTATGTTGTATTTGTATATTGGAGGGTAGTGATGTTTTTCTTATTTGGACCACATGATGATCTCATGGGTTGTTGTTTAGGAAATGTTTTAGACATTGATATTTTGGATCATCTAGACTATGTGATGGTTCCATGTGATGTTATTTAGGACATTCTTATCCAACTATCTTATGTTCTATGAGTCATGATGATACTAATTCAATACATTAATTGTGATACTTTGGTTGTCATACATGGTTTCCAGGTGATGTTAATTACTAATGTTTTAGCATACTTATGTATTTGGGATTATAATTAATATATCATTATTGTTAATGAAAAGTAATTTAATTATCTATTTTACATTTGAATCCTACATTGGCATATATAAGTTGATTTTATATTTGGAGTACATAAGAATGATCATGATGCATTATGTTTAGGAATGTGGAATTAAGTATGTCAATGAACATGGATATGTAGATTTGATATTATAATGGTTTGAATATTCCTTATGAAAATTATTAGAAGGGAAAGTTAAGTGTGATAAATGGATACGTTAATTAATGTGAATTATGCAACATTAAATTGGCATGCACTTATATGCATGTATTTTTATATAGTTTTTATTGGACTATTGATGCTCAAGTTTACTGTGCAGGAAAAAGAAGGATGAAAATTTAGTGGGGAAACAAGATCCGAACTTATGTGGACACAATATAGCCAAGGAGAATCTTTGGAAGGAAGACTTTTTGTGATGTGTTTATTTCGTAAATATAATTTTTCATGTGTGTAATAAATATATATTCATGAATGAATTAGGGACATGTATTGCTCCTTCCAGCTTGCTCAATTGCTATCACCAGATGGTATTGCTTTGATATCTATCACAACCTCCCAAATGGTAATGTCAGACTCTTCATCTAGCCAAGTGGCTTCTCTTACAATATTCAACTCATTCAAACACTTATTCCACTTGGCATATGTTATATCTCAAACCTCTGCAACTATCTTGTTGATATCTGCTTCAATTTTTTACATAATGTCAATAATATAAAAAATAGTAACAATATCAGTTTCACCGTTGTTGTAATAAATGGATCTCTCATGTTTCAAGATATTATCAAAATAAATAGGCCATTCATGCCACTCCCATAAGTTATTATCATCATCAATAATTTTTTGAATGAAGTCAAGAGTCCCATTAGCAATGGTCTTCATCTTATTGTTTATCAACTGCATTTTTTTCTAAGAAGAAACCACTCAACTCCTTGACTCTATTTATCATCTTCCTAATGGAAATGATAAGTTCATTTGGTAATTCTTCCTTCTATGTCAAAATTGGGACAATCTATCAAAGAATGAAATGTATGGACCCCACTTGATAAATAATGGAGAAAGTAAAGAAATGCTTTTGAACATTGATACTCTACTCCTTGTAAAGTAATGTAACTGTTGTGGAGATTTTGTGAAGCTTGTTTGAGGACATTTATTTTATGTGATAGCATGCTTTCCATTTTCCTTACTTCTATCTCTTTGCTTTCTTCTAATTCTTCCACTTCCATTTGTTGACCCATACCCACATTTGATATATCAATGTATGTTTGGGTTTCTTCATCTTTCACCTCAATAACTAGCCTTGTTACATTATTCAAAGTTTTAACCTCATCTTCTAGAGCAACCTTTTTTTCTCAAGAACATATGATTTCTTCATTTATTCTTCATACTTCTTCCTTGTCTCAATGTACATGAGCTATAAGTCTAAAATAGTAGTTCTTCCAACATGTTCATCTTTCTTTTCCCCATAAATGACATTGTGTTCATCATATTGTGTATCTGGTCACTTGATGTTGCAGTAACATTCTAGAATATCATATTTCCTTTGGGGGAGTCTCTGACTTCCATAAGTTTTAGCTTATCAGACTTAGGGACCAAACTCCATATTGTCATTGCCTTATTGTCAATATTAAAACTAGTTCCCTACAATTTTCTAGTGATATTGGTCTCCTCAAATTAGACAGATAAAAGATGAAATTATTTCCCATCCAAGAAATAAAAACATTCCACTTCTCTTTACTAGCTCTCTAGCTTCATCTACAGTGAGGGTTTCACTATTTGGATCATATTCTTGTAATTTTTGCACTAGCTCTACAACCTTCTCTTCTGAATCTCCTGGTTGCAATTGTAGAGACAGTTCATTTTGCTATATCTTGAAAAGAAAAGATTTGATCTCCTTAGAACTAATTAATTCATCATCCTTCATAAACTCTTGATCTTGTATAATTCTTGCATCTATCATTCTAGCCTAAAGCTCGAGCTTATTTGGGATTCTTTCAATTTTTTTGGCCAACTTTATTAGAAATTTGTGCTTGATATCATCAAAATTCTTTCTCGCTCTTGGCATAATATGGAGGGCCTTTTCCCTTTCTTTGTCTAGCATTTATTTTCTAAAACCTTGAGCCCAAGAAGAACTTACTAATTTTTCCACCTCTTTATTAATTCCAATCATGATGTCTACTCAGGAGATTCATGATCTATTTTGTTTCTGGCTTCAAGGGCACCTGAGGCATTATGTTTTCATAATTGTGGATATATCTTTTGAGTGTGTCTTAATATCTCTCTTCATGATAGAAATCCTTGAAAGAAGGATATCTTCTTTTCATTTCCTCTTCAATTTTCATTATCTCTTTCCACTTCAAGGTCCTATCTCTACATTCCTCAGTCACCAAGCAATCTATGATCACATATTTTTCCAAGTAAGGCTTGCTAGTGGGCAAGTTAAACTTCCTCATTTGTCTTAGAGCATGTCTAACAAGATTATTAGGGTCATAGGTCCTAGCAAGAACTGAAGGCAATAGAAATTCTCTCATAAATTCATCCAACTCTTCTATTGCATCTTTGCCTACGATAAAGTCCCCAACTTTGACATTTCTACATATAAAATATCCTTTTATGATTGTAGGCCCCAAATATTCTCGATTCATCATAATCAATTTCCAATAGAATTCAATGATTCTCATTCTTTCTAGAATGTGTCTTGGTAAAAGATGAGGAGACTGGGAGCATCCATAAACCCTTATGACAGAACAACTTTCAAAAAGAAAAACATTTCGCCAATCATGTCCAAACTTCCTATCATCACCATCATAGCATCTAGAGGATTTAATTAACATTCTAACACCCCTAGGGACCCTCTCAATTATATCAACTAACATATTTGAAATTGGACGTACAAAATCATTGTAGAAAGCTAAAGAATTTGAATAAGGATATAATCTTTGACATACCCTAGTCCACCGTTGTACTAGCAAGCTTTCTTACATCTCCTTTGTGCAGTTGTGATCTCACTGTACATAACATTGACTATATGGGTAATAAATTCATACCCCACATTGGTGTAAAAATCTTGTATATCTAAGGTCATGATATATACATTACTAGGAGCATTCATAGTTCCATCCAGCCCTATCACCTTGTCCAATCCAAAGACTATATACTAAAAAGATGTACTAAAAAACTCCAAGGGCATAAGGTCTCCTACCTTTTTAGGTATTTCACCCATTTCTTTTATGCACCTAGGAATGTGTCTTCGCATAACCTTGCCAGTAAAGAAACTCTTTTGATTCTTGAAAGTCTCATCGAGCTTGTCATGTTCAATAATTTTGGTTATAGGTCCTCCTAGGTCGAAGACTTCTAAGAATGTCTCCCTATCTAGTGTACATAGGACACTTCTATCCTTTCTGTGAAACCCATGGGTCATGGGATTATATGCCTTTATCAAGGATCTCACCAAATCTACATCAACAATGACTTCTAGCATAATCAATTTTGTCAGATTTCTATTCCAAGGAATTAAAATGGGGGCTTACAAAACTTGTTGTTATAGAAATACCAAAACATTTCATTATCATTATTCATTGATACTTTAGCATCCCTGCAAATGTTGTAAGCATCTATGAGGATATGTGAATTATCTAATTGGACATTTGTTGACCCTGGCAGAAAATAGACACATTCATCACGATACAATCTTGTTATCTTTGTCTTTCCTTGCTTAGTACTCGGAGTAGCTTCTTCAATATTTGCTTAACCAATCAACTTGCCTTCTTCCTGTGTCATATTTTCTGAATTCAAGATCTCTAACACTTTTCTGCAATTCAAACCTTTTGAATAATTTTGTGCACAAATTTCTTCTTAGCTCTAAACTTTGTGAATGCTGGTGTTGAAAATTTTGTTACATCACCCCTTTTAATGGTGCTTGAGCATGGAAGTGGCATTAAGTGCATTTTTAAGGCAACATGGATGAAAATTTCCAAAAATTTTGAAAACTATCATATTCATTCTTTATGGCACTCATGGTGGTAGTGCTTAATGTTGGCAATATGGCTAGATAGATGAGGTAGTGTTGTCATTTATGGAAACAGACATATTTTGGTATTTCATTGTGAAATCAGAGACAAAATATTTTCTAAGTATTGGACAGTTTGCAGAAGCATAGAGAGAGATTCAATAAGTATGGATGAAAAGTTTTGAGTTAGCTCATGTGTAGTTAAGGACTAATAGATTATAGTGTCATGGTGATTTAAGTCAGTGTACAGATCTGTATTGATAGTATGGTGACAGTTATAGAGGAATTACTAGTACAGGTAATTAACAAAACATAACAAAGCACAATAGTAAAATTCATTATACAACTTAAGGAATTATTTTGGTAAAAAAACAATTACTTAGTCATGATGGGTCAACATCCTAGATGTTAACCCCGAGAAATTTTTATAATTAGCCAAGCATGTGGAAGCTTTAAGGCCGATTGGTCAAGATTTTTGATAATTTGCAAGATATAAGTAAAGATCATATCTTGCACAGCCAGTAAGAAGTGAACATGTGATGCGAACTATTGTAAAGGAATTTGATATGATATGCGAGCTTTGTATGATGCTAGATCTTCTGTATGATCAAAAGATTCACAAAGTGTAGCAATGAGACAATATCGTATATATATCTATACTTGTGAAGAAACTTATTTGTATATTGCATGTTAGGGCACTGGGCTCTTCTTGCATACATGGTAATTGTTCCACCAACTCTTAATAGGGTTGAAGCAACTCCTAACAAGGTTGAGACTTTTAACAGGGCCTAGTCCTCTAATAAGGACTCGAAATACTATATATATTTAACATACTCCTAACAGGGTCAATATCCTTAACAAGATTCTTTTGTTTAGTGGATCATCTTGTGGGTATCATCCCCACCGAGGTTTTCCCTTGGCTAGGTTTCCCTAGTTAACAAATAATGGTGCTATGAGTTCTTTGTGTATAGTTTTATTTATTGTTCAACATTGTTGGTTTACTTTCATATGCAAGATATAAAGCAACTAACAATATTCAGTTGTGGGAAAACATTTGTAGAATATTGATTCACACCCTCCCCCCACTTTCAGTATTATCTATTTCTAACACTTCAATCTTTAAATTACCATTTTCAGATGTATTTCACATTTCTAGCAATTATGAAATGTCAACAGTCATTTTACCTCTTTATGCTTTAAGCAACGACTATGTGAACCCTTAGCATTTTGATTTGTTCATGGTCTCACAAGGTTTGTTGTTTAATCCTTTTGTCTTGCATGCGACCATTTGATACCCTTACTCTTTGGTTTGTGGTCATTTTTCACATTTAATCTTTAAGCCATTTGAAACAGCAAATACTACTAGTATCACTTCATCGCTACTTCACAGCTTCCTTTTTGCCTTATACTCTTGGTTGTGTGATTGAGCATTAACATAAACTTCTCCATTTCTTAACCGTGTTGCAGGGTCTCGCTTGTGTGCACTAGCCACATTCCTTACACTACAAAGTCATGAACACCCAGTCTCTCATTCTCTTCTTAATAGTAACATTAACACCTTTAACCCACAATGAGGTGTTATACCTTAAGGCATGAATGATCATTTCTTTGCCACTAAGTTTCTAAGGCTTTCAAATAGCCAGCGAAACAGTGAACAAAGATAACTTTTCTTATGTCTTCTTCATGACTTCTCCTTTTCTTTATAGCTTTAACCATCAAACTGAGCATTAACCAAACCTTTATCATGTCATTTCATGGTTTGTCAATTAAACTGTAGCCTTTATCCTTGTGAATGCACAATCAGAGTTGGTCTCCAAATCTCCCCGTTTAATTAACTCTTAAAACTTTAAGCTACGAAGTTGCATGAAGGGTTTCTCTAAAATCAATCTCCACTTTACCACTTAATTATTCTTGTTGTAACATAATGTATTGTCTCAAAACACTTCCACATGTCACATTTGTAAGCTATCATGAAGCTAGAGATCTAGCGTGAATTTCTTTCACGTCGTCGCTACTTAGACCATACCCTCATGCTTAACTATGAAAAAGCTGTGAAAACTTCCCATTTAGTCATGTCATGCCTTTGTTGCTTGAACCAACTTTTTGTAATAAACCATGGAGACCTCACAAACACCTTGTAGTTAACTATGTCACATCATCATGCCTTAGAAAAGGTTAAAGCTTAACAAGGTAGAGATATAGAGATAAGCCTCAGTTGTGACTTCACCACTTAAAATCTAAAATTTCTTTTAAAGCACGAAACCTTTAGCGCATTCATTTAAAAAAAAGAAAGGTTAAGACATGAAAATATGCATGCAAACATGAAAGTAGGGCTTCTCTAGGAAAATCTCTACAACATGAAAATGAAAACCCTAATTACATCAATTTAACCTAAATTTTCACAATAGGTTCTCAGGATTCTAAAATGGTGAAAATAGAGGCCAACAATGGCTCTATCTAGGGATAATGGATTGTTTGCATCCATATAAGAATTCAACATTTTTGGGAGAGAAGACAACATACTTGATGCAATGACATCTTTTTCAAAGAGGAACACCCAACAAAACAAGGAAAGCACAAGATTTATACAAGAATTTACAAATGTACAAGGACCTAAGCTATTGTTCATGGAAAAACAAGTACCTTCAACAAAAGTACTTCTTCAAGAATTGTCCATGAACTAGCAATTCTACAATGTCTCCTAACAATTATTTGACAAAATAGGAATCCTCTCCCCATTTCTCATGAATCAGATATGGGCCAAGCCAAATAGTGTCAAACTGTCCATGTTTACCCTTGTCTTCCATTCTAGCATTCCACAATGATACCAAATCTTTTGATTCAAATTTTCTTGCAAGTGACTTTTTTGTAATGCAAGTTTTTTATCTGCAATTGCAACTTAGTATTTCTAGCAGAGGCTTATATTTTGTGCTCATTTAATCCATCTAGTTTGTCCATCCTCTCTTGCATATCATCTATGACATATTCATCATACTTCAAGACATAATTGTATAAACCAATCAAGTTGTTCTGAGGCAATCTTGCTTGAATCCCATATACCAAATCAAAAGGTGACACACCTATTGCCTTTTTATTGTTACTCTGTCAACCCAAACTACTAGATGTAATTTCGAATCCCATGCCTTTTTGTTGTCATCTAGAGTTCTTTTAATAAAATTCAGTAAACTTTTATTTATAGATTCAGCCTATCCATTTCCTTGTGGGTGATATGGAGATGATGTTGATCTAGAGATACCATATTTGTCACAGAATTGTATGAATTCATCTTATCTAAAGTGCATGGTATTATCAAATACAATTCTCTCTAGACATCCAAATCTAGTGACTATGTTGTTTAGCAAGAAATTGTTCACAACTTTACTAGTGGCTTTTTTGGTAGGAATGGGTTATACCCATTTTGTGAAATAGTATGTTGCTACAAGAATCCATGAATAGCCAGTACTAGACTTGTTTTCTATTTCTCCTATGAAATCCATTCCTCATTGCTAGAAAGGTGCTTGAACTTCTACTGGCTTCAAAGGGGTATTTCTAAAAATAATAGCTTACTAGCAAACCTCTAACAAGGATCACATTTTCTAACCACATAGTAAGCATCCTTGAATAAGCTTGGCCACCAAAAACCATCTCTCATCACCTTGTGAGCTATTGTCTTAGCCATATAATGACCTCCACAAACTCCTAAATGCATCTCAATAAGTATTTTGGCTCACTCTTCATGATTAATACATTTCAATAATACTCTTCAAAGTTTCTCCACTAGAGCCTCCCATCAATGATAATATAATTTATTGTTTGTAGCTTTACAGATCTTTTTTCATTGTCAGTCCAATTGGGTGGAGCTTCCATATGTTTTAAATAATAAATGACATTTTTATACCACTCATAGTCATCCATATCACATGCATGTGGTTGATGATCTTCAACAACAAGATTTATTTGGTTAGCATCTAAATTGGATTGAGCCATTAGTTTAGCCAATCCCTGGCCTCTCAAAAGTTTTCTTATTTGGATCTCAATATTGAACTCTTGGATCATGTTTATCCATCTGCACCTCCTACCAGACACTTGTTGTTGGAAAAAAAATGTCCTTCACAGTAGCACTAGGAACAAAAGCTACAACAATAGCACCAACCAAGTAACACCTACAATATTTGACTGCTTTTACAAGAGCATATGCTTTCTTCTCATTGATTTCATACTTAAATTCTGTAGGTTGGAGAGAATTTCTAAAAAAAGAAATCTGTTGTTCAAAACCCTCCTCATTCTTTTGGAGAAAAACTGCCACAATGGTATGGAAATATACAAATGAAAAAATATGCATTTGTTTGGTGTAATCTAGAGTCCTAAGAACTAATAGTTCACCTTCCCATCTGATTGGTGTGCCCCCTTTTTAAGCATCTTGGATATGGTGTTGCTAATTTCTGCAAATTTAGTTTCAAATCTCCTTAAGAAGTTTACCTGGCCAAAGAATGATTGAACACCCTTGACAATTTTTGGCTTGGGAAATTTATCTATTGTTGCAACCCTTTGTGGATCAATTTTCACTCCATCTTTAAATACTATGTGGCCTAGTAGTTTCCCCTTTGTGACTCCAAAAGCACATTTACTTGGGTTCAAAGAAACTCCATATTCCAAAGCTTTTAAAAAGATTTTTTCTAAATGTCTGTAATGATCTTCTGATTTTCTTTGATAAGGTTATCAAGTCATCTTGGTAAACAACCATGAATTTGTCTATATATTCTGCAAAGGCAACATCCATGGCTCTTTGGAAAGTAGCCCCTACATTAATTAGGCCAAAGAGCATTCTAACATACACATATGTTTGCCATGGTGTGATAAAAATCATCTTGAATTATTTTTCTTCATTAACTAGTACTTGGTTGTAACTAGAAAACTCATCCTTCATAGACATCAACTCAGAGCCAGTGACCTACTACAACATAGCTTCTATGTTGGGTAAACGTTAATTATCCTGTAAGGAGGAAATATTAATTTAATTTTAAAATCTACACATTACCTGATATCACCATTCTTCTTTCTGATTGGCACTAAGTTGGATACCCAAGTAAAATATCTTATAGGCTTAATAATTCCCAAATCCCTAAGCTTCATTAACTCCTACATTTTTGGAGCTAGTGTAGGATTGATAGGTCTCTACTTTTGTCTAAATGGTTTAACATTCTCTTTTAATGGGATAGCATGCTTGAAACAATCTTCCCTATAAGCTTTTAGATAATCATAAGACCTTGCAAACACATGTCTAAACTTCCTTAATAAATCAATTAAGGATTTTCTTATAGCAAGGGATAGAGTCTTACCTATAAACACCTTTTAGGGAGACTTGTTTGTTCCAAGATTAATTTCTTCAACCTCCTCTAGTTTTTTGTCTTTGACCTCAAGGTGAACCCTACCTTGATTGTCAAATACACTTTCCAACACTACTAACCCTTTAGGTTCTTTATTTATTTTCAACTGCAATATCCCTTGAACAAAAATGGTCTCCTTTCCATTTATGTTCTCAAAAATGGTACTACATTCTGATTCATGACCATGGTATTTTTCTTCATTCAAAAGAAAATTCAAAATATCTCTATCATCTTCAAATAGCCACCAATTCTCTATATTATCAGGAATTGAGGGTCTATTCTGCACTTCAATCTTTGAGACCCTAGCAAAAGATATAGCATCAAGTTTGATGGCCAAATTAGCTAGCAGATCAGTCATTTTAATATTAGTCTTATCCATCCAAGTGATTCCAAAATCATCAAATGCTTCAATCTCATCCCATATAGCATTCATGTATTGTTTCATTCTCTTATTCTTGGATGCATATGTCTATCTAATATGAGATACAACTAACTCAGAGTCACCAATAACATGCAACCTTTTGATGTCATCACTTCTAGCTACTTTTAACCCAAGTAAAAGTGTTTCATATTCTGCTATATTATTTGTGCAAGTGAAATTTAGGGTCAATGAGTGTCTGAATATATTCTTCTCTAGTAATATAAAAACTACTCCAACCCTTGACCCTTCTTTTGAACTAGTCCCTTCAAAATACATTTTCTAGACATTGTGTAAATCTATACATCTTACTGCTTCTTATGAAATCAATGGGACTTTCTTTTCAGTTTCTAGAATAGTGATTTCAGCCCTAAAAGTGTTTACTTATGTATGTAATAAATATGTATAATTAGTATCAATGTTGTCTTCAATCATATGAGTAACCCTTGGTTCCATATTGACCTTGATAGCTTTTTCCTCTATTTGAAATGTAGCATTGGACAAGTCACATTGTAAGCTTTGTCCCATTGCAGCACTCTACTTTCTTGAGAGTAACATTCAATATTAAGGAGGGATATCAACTACTAAGACACTCATGGTTAGTCAACATTAGGATAAGTAGCTAATCTATATGGTAATGCATTGATGGTGCCTATAACAAGGACGGTATTAGAAGCTCTTGAATCAATCATACAATTCTTTAAGGTCTTCCCATTTATAATCAAGCTAGCGAAAAGGGGTCAATATTCTCTATATATGATGTTGATGATCTATCCAGATACATTTGGGGTATTTGGAATATGACTCCTTTATCTTCCTTTTCTTTTATGCATGAATTACCTTTAGTTTCTTGTACTTGAATAGTAGGATCCTCAATTTGTTTGATAGCATCAAGATTCAACTTCCTTTCTTTTGTATTTGTCTTGACTACTTCTACACCCTGAATTTGCACCTTCTTCTTAGGTTCCCACTTCTTTTCTCTTTTTTCCTTGATCTTGACAACTATTTGATCCTCTTCATTATTATCATTATTCATTTTGTGGGTTATATCCTTAATGAAGATTCATGATGCCTTCCTAGCAATATTATTCATCGTTCTATTCCTTAGATTATAAGAACTATGAACCTGAGAAACCATCTCAGTAGTTATTCTGTCAATTTCTTCCTTGGAAGGTTTTCTCATATTAATATGTTCAACACCTGAAACCATGTTTCATGTCTTGTCATCAACTTGATCTTCATCATTTGAAAAAAAAATTGATGGTATAGTAGGTACATGTTTCGTTGATCACTCACATCCATTTCAAACTCTTCATTATTAGATTCTTCACAATTATCACAGGAGTTAATCATGTTCCAAGCCACATCATCATGATTCTTTTCTTCCTCCCCCTCTTCAAGCTATGTCTATTGAGATGTAGAGAATGAATGAGCAATTGCAAAGTAGTCAGAAGAATGAGGAGATTGACAAATAATACACCAACGCATTTCTTTCGTCATATTCACAGAACTTCTTTGTAATGGATCTGGTATTTTTTTTTTCATTTGTGCCTTGCACATGGTTATTAATGGGCTTTACATCCTTCCATTGTGTGTTATATGGGTAATTATACAATCTAGTTTACCTATTATAGTAGTTATTGAACTGTGGCTTTTGACCAGTATTAGGCTTATTTGCATTGTTAACTAGAGGCTTCAATTTTTTTACCAAGTTCAAAACCTAATCCATTTTGTCTTCCTTGGGTTTTTTGGTTGTGATAGGCTTATCACTTTCTTTCTTTTTTTCCCTAGGGTTAAACAATTTGGGATCATCTCTCCTTCCAAGCTTTCCAGATGTTCTTCTATTATTTTCAATGTTGATAGATATCTTAAAAGTATCCCTTAATATCCTAGGATCTTTGTCTCTCAAAATATAAGCCATCTTATTGTCAAAAGCATTGAAATAAGTAATGAGACATACATTCTCACCTAATCTCATGACTTGGAATAACTTATACATTCCTTTTTGGAACCTCACATTAAAATCAAATGTAAATTCATTTTGATTTTTCTGAATCTTGTTAAACTCATTCAGCATAAAACTTGCATTAGTATTATCCCCATACTGCTCCTTTAAAAACTTCTCCAGATCATCTCATGAACCAATGCTATCATCAGGAAGTCTCTTAAACTAGTCTCTGGCATCTTCTATGAGTGAATGTACAAATAGCTTCATGACAACATGTTCATGTTCCACTTCATAATCATTTAGCATATCAATAAATTTTCTAAGATGTTCCTCACCACTGATGACATTATTCCTAGATAACTTTGTGACTTTATGTCTTAACTCATTGGGGATAGAATGAGGAAAATGATGGATACCTATAAAAGACCTATGTTTGTATCTTTCCATATAGATGAGCCTTTCTTGAAATCCTAAGATATTTGAAGAGCTAGGTACTGCCCCTTGGGTTTGTATGGGATTTTTCCTTGTTGGGTTGCAGCTAACTAAGTAGTAGTAGTGGAAGAGGAAGTTGGTATTGATTGGGAAAAACCTTGGCTATTTATCACAAGACCACAAGGTGGGAGAGAAGTATAGCCTGTGAAGTCTAGTTTTGCCAAGTTGTTAAGCCAGAAGTGAATTTAAGGAAATGAATTTTCCTCCTTGTCTCTGTTGCCTCAGCCTCATTTTCAACTTTCTCCAGTTCTTTTGCAAGATCGTCCCTCTCCTTTTTTTCTCTTTCCAACTCTAAATCAATTTTAGAAATAACAATGTTCTTAGGGGCAACCTGAGGCTCATTGATTTGTATACCTACAACCTTCTACTTTCATTTATCAGCATTCTTAGTGGTAATATCTATTACATTTTCCTCAATGGGTTTATAGGGTTGGACTTGAGAAATGACAAGTCCTTTCTCTCATAGAATACATTCTTGATCTTGGATTTTGGTCCTTATTTCTCCCATATCTCCAAATATGTATAAATGTAGAGTAGAAGATTTCTCTTCCAACTTCCTATTCTACTCTTTAAGTGCTTCCATTCTTCTAAGAAAATTTTCCCTCTCTATGAGGGCATTCATAGTGATTACTTCTTTTTCTTTCTCCAAACATATACATTTGGCATCTTCCTCCACAACTTTCTTCCTAAGTGTTTCAATCTTAGATAACAGATCATTAGGATCTACAAAGGTGGTTTCTGAATCTACGGGATTATCTAGATCTATGAGAATTCTTTCAACAGATGGAACTTTCCCAAGGTTTGGCCTAATATTCAAGGTGTTCATATACCCCCACCATTGGTTTACCTCCTTAGACATGTTGGGTCTAAAAGTAGTATCTCTTATGGAAGAAATAGTTTTATCCTAGTATATTCTTTCTTCTGGTAATGGGGTCATGAAAATTTCACCAAGAAGCCTAGTATTTTCAAACTCAGAATTCAAGGATGAGGATTCTCTTTCTATCACATGTTGATATTGTGAATGGGTTGAGGCATTATCTTGAGGCTTCCATGTATGGCTAAAATCTCCTTTCTTCTTAGACTAGTTCTTCCTACCAACCTAAGGTAGTTTTGTGTGCAAAAGGACCTCTGGATTTGTCCTCGTTTATGGTCTTGTGTTTTTCCTTCTAACAGCCATTTCATACACACTTTAAAAAATATAGCACTAGCTACTAAACTTTTGACTGAGTCGCCACTCACTGAAGGGAAAAAATTTATTATGGCTAGAAAACAAAAAAATATCATGAGAATAGAATGTTTGACCACAAATTTGACACAAAGGCCCAATACACTTGATATACTTCTGTCATGGCGCACGTTGGGAAATGAGAACTCTATCACACAGACACGACACTACTTTGATGCATGACCTACCATATATTGGGATACAACCCACGTCATGTACTTCCTACTATATTGAAACTTTGTTAGATTTTCAAGGTTTGTCTATTAAATGAAATCAATACAAGCTCCCCAATAGAGTCATCATTTTGTTGGCTTCTAATTTCACAGAATTTCAACAACCTTTTAAAAGAAGAGAAATACTTAGGAATTAGCTAAAAACCATGACAAGTATTTTCTAAGAAAACAATTTAAAAGGACCAACTGGCAAGACTCTACAATGTCTTCTCCACTTTGAACTCTGCAAAATTCAAGCGGGTTGACCTAGGAATTCATCTTCTCTATCCAATTTTCAAATCTTACTATGAATTCCAATATAACAGATAAATGCCTTATTTTCTTCTAATTCTAGGACTATAAGAGAAATGACAAATGGCTAATCTATCAAACCCTAGAACTCCATGAATCAAGTACAGGCTCACTTTTCAAATCTTCAATAATAAAACATTAAAAGGATAATTTATACAAACTCTTCATGTCGCCAAGTGGCTTCTGATCTAATAGTATTCAACTCATTCAAACACTTATTCCACTTGGCATCTTTTACAGCTCGAACCTCTACAACTGTCTTATTGATATCTGTTTCAAGTTTGTACATAATGTCAATAATATTAAAAACTATAACAATATTGGTTTCATCATTGCTATAAGCAATGAATCTTTCATGTTTCAAGGTATTATCAAAAGAATCAGACCATTCCTACCACTCCCTTAGGTTATTATCATCATTAACAATTGTTGAATGAAGCCAGGTGTCCCATTAGCAATGGTCTTCATCTTATTGTTTATCAACTACATCTTTCCTAAGAAGAAACCATTCAACTCCTTGACTCTGTTTATCATCTTCCTTGTGGAAATGATAACCTTCTTAGGTAAATCTTTCTTCTATATCAAAATTGGGACAAACGTATCAAAGAATTAAATGTATAGGCTCCACTTGGTAAATGATGGAGAAAGTAAAGATAATGCTTATGAACATTGATCTCTGGTCCTTGTAAAGAAATGTAATTGTTCTCGAGATTTTGTGAAGCTTGTTTTAGGATATTTATTTTATGTGACAGCATGTTTTCCATTGTTCTTACTTCTATCTCTTTGACTGCTTCTAATTCTTCCACTTCCATTTGTTGATCCATGCTCACATTTGATATATCAATGTTTGTTTGGGTTTCTTCAGCTTTCACCTCAGTAATTGGCCTCATTACATTCTTCAAAGTTTTAACCTCATTTTCTAGAGTAGCCATTTTTTGTTCAAGCATGTGTTTTCTTCATTTCTTCTTCATACTTATTCTTTGTCTCAATGTACATGCTATAAGTCTTAAATAGTAGTTCTTCAAACATGTCCATCTTGTTTTTTCCCATAAGTGACAATGTGTTCATCGTATTGTGTATCTAGTCACTTGATGTTGTAGAACATTTTAGAATATCACATTTCCTTGGGTGCAGTCTCTGACATCCATAAGTGTTGGTTTATCAGACTCGAGGGCCAAACTCCATATTGCCATTGTCTTAGTATCAATATTAAAACTAATTCCCTACAATTCTCCACCGGTATGGGTCTCCTCAAATGGGACAAATTTACTTTGTCTTCTAATCTGATCCAACATAAAAGATGAACTTATTTCCCATCCAGGGAATAGCAACATTCCACTTCTCTTTACTAGATCTCTAACTTCATCTACAGTGAGGGTTTTACTATTTGGATCATATTATTGTAATTTTTGCACTAACTCTGCAACCTTCTCTTCTAAATCTCTTGGTTGCAATTGTAGAGACAATTCATTTTTCTATAGCTTGAAAAGAAAAGATTTGATCTTCTCATAACTAATGAAGTCATCATCCTTCATAAACTCTTGAGCTTGTATAATTCTGTCATCTATTATTCTGACCTCAAGCACGAGTTTATTTGGGATTCTATCATTTTTATTGGCCTCCTTTATCAGAAAATTGTGCTCGATATCATCAAAATACTTACTCCCTCTTGGCATTATCTAGAGGGCCTCTTCCCTTGCTTTGTCTATTATTTCAATCAACTTCTACCTTTTTCTACCATCTTGAGCCCAAGAAGAACTTTCTGGTTGTTCCTCCTTTTCATCAATTTCAATCATGATATCCTTCTCAAGAGATTCAAGCTCTATTTTGTTTCTCACTTTAGGGGGCACCTGAGACATTATGTTTTCATAATTTTGGATACATTTTTTGAATTTGTCCAAATATCTCTCTTCATGATCAAAACCTTTCAAAGAAGGATCTGTTCTTTTCATTTCCTCTTCAATTTTCATTATCTCTTTGCACTTCAAGGTCCTATCTATACATTCCAGAGTCTCCAAGCAATTTGTGATCACATCTTCTTCCCAGTAAGGCTTTCTATTGGGCAAGTTAAACTTCCTCATTTGTCTGAGGGCATGTCTGAAAAGATCATTAGGGTCATAGGTCCTAGTAAGAGCTGAAGGCAATAGAAATTATCTCATAAATTCATCCAACTCTTCTGTTGCATCTTTGCCTATGATAAAGTCCCCAACTCTGATATTTCTACATACAAAATATCTTTTTCTAATTGTGGGCCACAAATATTCATTGTTCATCATAATCAATTGCGAAAAGAATTCAATGATTCACATTCTTTCTAAAATGTGTCTTGGTAAAAGATGAGGATGCTAGGTGCTTCCATAAACGCTTATGATGGAACAATTTTCAAAAAGAAAAATACTTCCCCAATCATGTCCCAACTTCCTATCATCATCATAGCATCTAGAGGGTTTAATTAGCATTCTAACACCCCTGGGGAGCCCCTCGGTTATATCAACTAACATATTTGAAATTGGATGAACAAAATCATTGTGGAAAGCTAAAGAATCTGAAAAGGATTAGAATCTTTGCCATACCCTAGTCCACTGTTGTACTAGCAAGCTTTCTCTCATCTCCTTTATTCCTTCAATAAAATCAAGATTGATTTACCCTATGTTCTTGTACAAGATTATATGCATTAACAATGAGTAATGATGAAATTTGAAAGTCCCCATTTCCCCCTTTTGTGCAGTTGTGATCTCATTGTGCATAACATTGATTATATGGGTAACAAAGTCATACCCCACATTAGTGTACAAATATTGTATGTCTAAGTTGATGATATATACATTACCAGAAGCATTCATAGTTCCATACAGCCCTATGATCTTGTTCAATCCAAAGACTATATACTAAAAATATGTACTGAAAAATTCCAAGGGCATGAGGTCTCCTACCTTTTTAGGGATTTCACCCTTTTCTTTTCTACACCTAGGCATGTGTCTTCACATAACCTTGCCAATAAAGAAACTCTTTTGACTCTTGAAAGTCTCATCAAGCTTGTCATGTTCAATAATTTTTGTCATAGGTCCTCCCAGGTTCAAAGAATGTCTCCCTATCCAATGTACACGACACTTCTATATGGGTCACAAGATTATATGCCTTTATTAGAGCTTTCACCTAATATACATCAACAATGACTTCTGGCATAATCAATTTTTCCAAATTTATGTTCCAGGGATTTGAAATGGGCAGCTTACAAAATGTGTTGTTATAGAAATAACCAAATAGTTCATTACCATTCATCTCTGGTACGTTAGCATCCCTACAAAAGCTATAAGGCTCTCTGAGGATGTGTAAATTAACTAACTAGACATTTGTTGGCCCTGGCAGACAATAGACCCATTCATTAGCATACAAACTTTCTATCTTTGTCTTTCATTGCTCAGTACTTGGAGCAACTTCTTTAATATTTACTTGAGCTATAAACTTGCTTTCTTATTGTGCCATGTTTTTTGAATTCAAGATCTCCAAGACTTTTCTACAATTCAACCCTTTTGAACAATTTCGCGCACAACTTCTTAGCTCTGAACTTTATGAATGTTAGTGTTGAAAATTTTATTACATCGCCCCTTTTAATGGTGCTTGAGCGTTGGAGTGGCATTAATGGTGTTTTTAAGGCAACATGCATGAAATTTTTTGAAAATTCATAAAACTGTCATATTCATACTTTATGGTGCTCATACTACTAGTGCTTAAATATTTTTACCCTTTTAGACAGTACTTTATGTTTCTAGCAATTATGAAATATCAATAGTCAATTTACCTCTTTATGCTTTAAGCAACACTTTGAGTTGTTCACGGCATCGCGAGGTTTGTTGTACAATTCTTTTGTCATGTTTGTGACCATGTGAATCCCTTACTCTCTAGTTCGCAGTTAATTTTCACATTTTATCTTTAAGCCATGTGAAACAACAAATACTACTAGTATCACCCCATCACTTCTTGACTTCCTCTTTGCCTTATACTCTTAGCTGGGCATTCGAGAGTTAACTCAAACTTCTCCATTTCTTAATTGTGTCATAGGGTATTGCTTGTGTGCACTAGATGCATCCTTTACACTGTGAAGCCGCGAACACCCTAGGCTCATGTTCTCTTCTTAATAGTAACATTAGCACCTTTAACCCATGGCAGGGTGCTATACCTTAAGGCTTGAATGATCGCTTCTTCACCATTAAGTTTTCAAGGCATTCAAACAACCAACGAAACAATAAACAAAGCTAACTTTTCTTATCTCTTCTTCATGGCTTCTCCTTTTATTTACAGCTTTAACCGCAAGATTGGGCGTTAACCAAACCTTTATCACACATTTGACTATTTTGCCAATTCGCAATTTGTCAATTAAACTGCAACCTTTAGCCTTGCGAATGCGCAATCAAAGTTGGTCTCTAGATCTCCTCGCTTAGATAACTCTTAAAACTTTAAGTTGTGAAGTTGCATGAAGGGTTTCTCTATCACTAATCTCTACTTCGCCACTTAATTCTTCATGCTGTAACATAATGTATTGTCTCCAAACACCTCCACATGTCGCATTTGTAAGATGTCATGAGGCTAGAGATCTAGCGTGAATGTCTTTCCTGTCGTCGCCACTTAAACCATGGCCTCAAGCTTAATCGCAAAGAAGCCGCAAAAATTGCCCATTTAGTCGTGTGCCTTCGCTGCTTGAACCAACTTTTTGTAATAAACCGTAGAGACATCATGAACACCTTGCAGTTACTGTGTCACATCATTACCCCTTGGAAAAGGTTAAAGCTTAACAAGGTAGAGATATAGAGATGAGCCTTGATCACGACTTTGCCACTTAAAATTTTTAATTTCTTTTAAAGCGTGAAACCTTTAGCACATTCATTTAAAACTTTTTTAATTTCTTTTAAAGCATGAAACCTTTAGCACATTCATTTAAAACAAGAAATGTTAAGACATGAAAATATGCATACAAGAATGAAATTAGGGCTTCTCTAGGAAATATCTCTACAACATGAAAATGCAAACCCTAATTACATCAATTTAACCTGAATTTTCACAATAGGTTCTCAGGATTTTAAAATGGTGAAAATATAGGCCAACAAGTTGGGGATAGGATTAGAGTTGAGGACCATATTATAGTTGATGGCAGGATTGACAGGACTGGATATACAAATGTTTATGATAGGCCACAACAACCTACTTTCCTAAGACTTGAGATTGATGTGGCTAGTACTGATGCTGAGGCCGCATCATTTGTTGATGATGGTGTTGCTCACAATGATGAGTGGGCTGCTCTTCTACAGGCAATCAAGAAGAATCTGAACATTGACAGATTACTTGCACAGAAGTGGGAGTACACTAGAGAGAGGCGCGCACTTGAAAGCCAAAGGCCAAGAAAGACTAATTTGAGAGAGGCAGCCAACAAGATGACCATAGCCCACTCTGATGAAGTGGAAAGGTTACAACACAAGCTTGGGTTCATAAGCTTGATACTTATTTAGCATTGTGTCACATGACTAAGGAGGATGTTATTCCCTTTGTTGTGTTTCATTTGGATGGAGTAGCTCATGATTGGTGGTACCATGGGCTTGTGTTACTACATCACAATCATATAGTTTCCTATTAGAAGTTTTTTGACAGGTTGATAGAGCAATTTGATAGGAAGGATCTTGAGACTTAGTTTAGAGAGTTGGCATAGTTGAGACAGACATGTGGCCTTGAGGCATTTATCAATGAGTTTTAGCAATTGTTTGTGATGGTTTACAATATTTTTGAGAGGAGACAAGTTATGCTTTTCATTGAGAGTGGTTGAGCCACTTGGAGGGTGGGTTAAGTCCTTGGAGGCACCTGCCTTGCAGAAGGAAATGAGAAACGCAAGGAATCTTGAGTCATCTACACCACGAAACAAGTTTCCTTCAAAGCCTATTGCTTCATCCTATGATATGGAAGCCCCTAAGAAAGATAACAAAGTTGATTCTAAGCATCCTATGACAACCCCTTTAGATCAAGAGACTTTGAATGACCTAAGGAGGAGGAGACTGTGTTATTATTGTAGAGGACTTTATGATTTAAAAAAAAACATGACTGCCCTATGAAGCCTAAGGGTATCAATAAGATGATGGAGTGGTTCTATGATGACGAGGACAATTCTGATTTTTCCAGATAGTTGGTTGATTATGAGCATGTCACACATGATGCTTTAGATGATGGTGATGAGGCGATAGATGATTCTAACCTCAAGGTTGTTTACCTTTCTAGCATGAGAATGGAAGGTGTTTTCAAGATGCATGGACTCTTGTCAGGGCAACATGTTATTGCTCCCTTTGATACAAGTGCTACTTATAACTTTACTGATTCACGTTTGGTTACAAAGAGAGGTATTAAAACAAAAGGCTTTGAGGAACTTAGAGTACAGGTGCTTGACGGTTACACCCTATGGTGTAACAAGATGATTTTTGAGCTTCCTATGAAGCTAAACAATTATTCTTTTGAGGTAGATTTCTATGTGGAGGACATGGGAAACACTGACATAGTACTTGGTATGAGTTAGTTGCATACCTTCGAGGACATTTATATCAACATCGAGAAGATGGAGATGATATTTATTAATGGTAAAACACACATCCTTAAGGTTGTTAGGTATAGTAATTTGAAGTTGATTCATTTCAGATGTACACATCATTTAGGACGACATGATGAAATATTTGATTGGGCAATAAAGTTTAGGATGTTGCCTACATTGGATGGGGCATATAAGCTAGCCTACCACCCTGAGATTCAGTATCTGATAACTAAACACTCTAAAGTGTTTAGTGACATACCACTTAGCAGGCCACATAATAGAGGGATTAAGCATATTATTGAGTTGGAGGAGAGCACTAAGCCTTTTATGATTACTCCTTACCGACACCCCAAGTGGCTTAAGGGTGAGACGGAGAAGACTATATAGGATTTTCTTGCTATGGAACATATTAGGTTGAGTAAGTCTCCTTTTGCTTCATGAGTTGTTTTGGTGAAGAAAAAGGACAGGAAACTAACAAGAAAACTATAAAGAATCGATATTCTATTCCTCGAATGATCTTATTGATGACTTTCATAAGGCATGTTACTTCTCCAAGATTGACTTGAGATCATAGTACCATCATATCAAAGTCGAAGAGGAGGATGTGGAGAATATGACATTCAAGTATCAATGTGGCCATTTTTATACTCGTGTCCTTTAGCTTGACTAATGTTCTTACCATATTTCAGTATACTATGATTAGAGTCGTCCATATCCACTTGCAGAGATTTATACTAGTTTTTTTTTTTATGACATATTGATTTATAGTAAGACTTGGGATGATCACATAGCACACCTAGATACAGTGTTGGGCATTATTGATACAACTTCCTTCTAGGTCAAGGAGTTTGAATGTGCATTAGACATGACAAAGTTGTTGTGTTTGGGACATATCATCAATGCAGAGGGAGTTCACATGGACCCTGATAAGTTTTGTGCTATTCAAGATTGGTCTACACTGAAGAACCTGACACAACTTAGAGGGTTCATTGGGTTAAGTGCATTCTACCGCATATTTATGGTAGGGTTCTCTCAACAAGCAACTCTCCTTACTAATCTAGCCCATAAGGGTGCTTTTGAGTGGGTTGCTCAGGCTCAGGAGTGCTTTGAGAAGTTCAAGGAGATCATGGCATCATGCCCAATTTTAGCATTGTCAAATTTCACGATGTCGTTTTAGTTGCATTGTGATGCCTCGGGTGAGGGCATTAGAGTAGTTATTTCCTAGGATCACCATCCCATTGCATTTGAGAGCAAGAAGCTTGGGGATCCTCAAATATCATTTTGTGTATACTACAAAGAGATGGTGTCCATCATGCATGCTTTGGCCAAATTCAAGTAGTACTTAGCAAAAAAAATTGTATAAAAACAAATCACAATAGCTTGAAACATTTCCTTGGTCAAAGGGATCTAAATGAGAGGCAATAGAAGCAGGTCAATAAGTTACAATCTTATGATTTTGATATCTCCTACATTAAGGGTACTCAAAATGTAGTAGCTAACGCCCTCTCTCGAAAACCCCACTTTTGTGTGATTACTGAGATAGCTAAGGATTGGAGACACATGATCATCATAGAGTACGCCAAAGATCAATGGGTAATTGACATTGTTGATGGTAGTATTCAAGATAACAACTATACCCTTGCGAATGAGTTGATCATTTATAAGGGGAGAATCTATTTAGTCCCAAGATCGGATGGCAAGCATATTATACTGTGGCCCTTTCATGATTCGCCATTAGCTAGACATCTTGAGTTCTTGAAGACCTATAGACAAATCCGAGAGTGTCACATGGAAGGGCCTCAAGTTAGATGAGCAACACTATACTAGAGAGTTCTTTGTTTGTTAGTAGAACAAACAAGAGCATCTATCGTGTAGGGTTGTTGCTGCCACTTTCGATTCATGAGCAGAAGTGGGAATGTTTGTCTATGGATTTCATTGTTTATGTGAGCATATTGTTATAATTCAACTCACCAAATGTCTATTCAAATGTCCCCATTCAAAGCTCTATATGGGTATATTCCCCCAATTTATCCAACGAAAGTGGGGTAGCTAATGCAAGTGATTCATTACAAGATAGTTGGGATAACACGAGGACACTTAGGGACAATTTTTAAAGAGCCCAAAATCAGCAGAAGCAACCCATTGACTAGAGGAGGACTACTCATTCTTTTCAGGTAGGGGATATGGTCTATTTGATGCTACAAACCTATAGGCAGTATTCCATCAGGATGAGCGGAGTAGAGAAGATCAAGCCTCATTATTATGGTCCTTTCTATGTAGTGAGACGTGTGGATGAGGTTGCTTATGAGTTGAACTTACTAGCGGACAACAAAGTACATCATGTGTTCCATGTGTCACACCTCAAGAAGGCATTAGGCAGACATATCATATCTTCCACCTTACCCACACTAAATGATGAGTGGAGGCTTAAGTTGATCTCTGAGGCTATTCTAGATACCAAGGAGTGGCATTTGCATCGACGAATCATCAAAGAGTTTCAACTAAAGTGGCAAGAACTTCCAAATGAGGATGCCACTTCGGAGCCTAAGGATATATACTTCAACACCCCATACTACGATTGCTTGGGGACAAGCAATCTTGGGGAGGGGAGACTGTAATGTCCCCATTTTAGCAAGTTCCTATAATTGGGCATGGTCGGTTCATAATTGCAACCGTCGTGAGCTGACAGTTTTATTTGAGAGTCTTTGTTGTTTAACTTGCTATTTATAGTAAGTCAATTATGGGTGATTACTACTTTTAGCAGTCCAGTGGAGGCACCTCGGAGTTTGGCATCTACAGAGTTTGATTGGGCTAATTAATTGAGCTTCATATTATAAGTTATTTATACCAAAAAAAGCACTATTATGAATGGAGATCAAGACACGTATGTAAGACAAAGTGCAACACCCTGAGATGTAAAGAGCAGAGGAAAAGATGTCATTGTCACTGTTATACAAACAGAGAGAGAATGTCAAGAGCAGCTCAGAGTAGGAAGAACTCCATTAAAGTGCATATTTATTAGGGAACAATGTTCAAAGGGCAGGGGTACTCTCTGTTACAGCAACTACAGTGAATTGTGTGCATGTATTCAAAGCAGTCAATACATGGGTGGAATTAATAATATATCATGAAGTAAATGTTTCAAGATGTGGAAAAGTTGAGTTGGAATAACAATTGTAATTATAGATGTCATAACAATAATTGTATGAGCAAGTAGAATGTAAGAGGATCAGTATGCCGTGATCATAAGTAGTGCATAAAGGTACCAAAGAATGCAGAGGCAATGAAGCTTCCCACAGACAATGATACTATAAGAAAGCATAGACAAGAAATATGATGTGAAAACACAAAGAATAAGACTTTGTTGCTAAAACAAGCTTTTAGTCATCTTCAAGGAGCTACTAGTTCAACAATCAGTGGAGATCATCACGTCCTGAATCAAAGACCAGTTGAGGCCTGTAAAAGGTGATTTTTGGAGAAATGTAAAGCAGTTATATAGGTGTGCCATTACTCAAGGCAAGTTTTGAGGCCACAATAAGAAACTTTCTTCAAACTGACACATCAATTACCAACAAATTTCCATTTCTTCTTCAGATTTCAAGAAGCTCTTTCAGTTCTAGATGCAGTTCTTTTCAGTTGGATTGAAGACCTTTCTACAAGGCAGTTGTATTTTCGTTTCTCCAGAGCTCTTTCTTTTTCTTCTTTTTGCATGTGCAAAGGCAAAGATTGCACTGAAACTCAGTTTTCAAAGTGGTTTTAAGTGGAGAGAAGATATTTTCAGATCTGTAAAAGGAAACTCCTTTGTTTTTCAATAAAATGCAGCAAAATGTTACTTACAGATCTTTTGGGCTATTTTGTCTGTGTGATTTTTAGTAATGCTAAGTCCTTTACTTTTCTGTTTTCAGAAAAAATGGAATCAAGAAAAATTATGAAGATTAATGTTGTGTTTTACTGTTTTCAATATGTTAAAGCTGTGAAACTTAGTTTCCTTCAAGTAAACATTGAAAACTAGAACCTCTGTATGGTTATTTATGTATTCCTGGTTATGAATCAAGTTGTAAACGGAGATTAGCTTTCATTTGAAGTCCATTGTGAATAAGTGTAGCTGTCAGAGATTTTGGAATTTCATAGTTTGGTGTATCACCTTTAAGGCTTTTAGCAATTCATCTCAAAGCAATTCTTCTGACCCTTTCACTGTCAAGAATTAGTTTAGGGTGATCAATAAAGGAAGCTACCTATAATCTCGACATTCACCTTTGTTATGAGCAAGCCATAGGTTTGAAGGAGTTTTCATGTTTCACAAGATTGTTGATCTTCCAACTTAGCATCAGGGTGCAATCCTTGTGATAATTCCTCTCAAAAATTGTGTTTTACTACTCAGCCATGCTTGACGAATAAATTATAGTTCAAAGAAACCTACATTGAGATACAAAGATGATTGGAAATGTACCATGCATACAATTAAACCCATAATAAAACCTTTAGGTACAACATTACACTCTTTGTAAGTATATCACACTCTCTCAATCAAAGCACATGATTTCTATAAAAACTAAAAGACATTGAATAATAAACTCTCTGCCATTCTGTATAGAACAAATTCGGCAACTGCAAGAGATTTTCAGATAAAATTGATTGTTGCAGCCTCTATTGTCTTTTCACATTCAACTTCATAATTATAAGCATCTTGGATAAGTTCAGAACTATCAATTTAAAAATCATCCAATCATCCCAAGCAAGCTATCTTGTATTTTGGGAATTTGGTTTGTTCTATATAGCAACAAAGCTCTTTATCGATCATTTTAATTTTTTTCTTTTCAAAAAAACTAACAGGCATTTCGCAACACTTGCAAAAATATAGTTATGTTCAAAACTCTTTAAATAGCAACCAACATAATCCTTAGTTGAAATGTACTTCATCATGCTCATCTTGAAAGGATGGGGAGAAATTGTAAGAGGTCAAGTAGTGACAAAAGCAGACTAATGAGCTGATAAATACAGCCACTGGTAATATAAAAATCACTATGTTTATAATGAGTCTGAAATGCTGAAAAGGAGACCAAGGCAAAGCATTCCAATATCTGAGAAATCATTCTGAGGCATTGACAATTTAATCAAAGCTAAAAGGATACACAATTTCTTTTCAGTTCAAGATTCGGATTAAGGGTAAAAGACACAACACCAAGGCAACTATTTTTTTGGCTGAGGAGTGTTTGCAAATTGCCATGTTGCACGGTAAGGGCCTTCACTATACCTCAAACCTGCAACCTCATGTTCTGGAACAGCTGAAGCAATCTCATTCAGCTCGTGCTGTGATAGCTTAATTTTTAAGGAACCAATGTTTTCGTCCAAGTTCTTTATTTTTGTTGTTCCTGCAAGCCAAAGGCGACATGAGGTGTAATAAATCAAATTAAAACATAGACACACTTTTATATCTTAGGTGATATCTGCATCCAATATTAATCATCTGTGCTGAAGGTTACCTGGTATAGGTGCAACATCTTTTCCTTGGTGAAGTATCCAGGCAAGTGCCAACTGTGCAGGTGTACAACCATGTTTCTGAGCGAGTGCAGAAACTCGTTCATATAATACTTTATTCTTCTCCAAGTTCTCTCCATGAAACCGAGGTATCCTGATCTAGACTCAGTAAAAGCAAAGGTTAGTAGGGAAAACAAAACATTTTGCATCATCTTCGAAGATGATGCAACTTAAGAATAACTGTAAATATGTTTGGTTTTCTGCAAATGGCAAAACATTATTGTGTTCAAGCCCCTCTCTTTCAAGAGCCTCCATAATCGCTATGATTCCTATATAAATTACGTAATATGTATTTGGACTTTTATATCTCACTATAAAAGGCAAGATACACAGGATTTCATTTACTTTACTTATTTTCAAGAAAAACAGTTTTTTGAAAGGGTAGCAGATTTATTTTCAAATGTGATTACCAAGTTTTTATAGCCGTAAACAAGGTTAACTACTGAAAGAATGTCTTCAGCGAGGTTTTCCTACAAAGCAGTGTTGTGAGGTTTCCATATCATTGCCTCATGTCAAAGCGAGACCCCCTCTATTCAGTTGGCAGTGGGGTAGTTGTCCCAAGTAGTCTTAGTTAAGTGGCAATATTTAAATCTCCAAGTGTAAGAGATGAATTTGAGTGACTTTCGCCCATTAAGGAGTCAAGTTAGTCGGGGATATGAGTGAGAACTGGCCAAGCCAATTAAGGATGTGGAATTCGTGATGAAATGAGTTGTAATCCTTGTTCCAGTTTTAGATTTATCTCGGGAAGTCAGGAAAAGGCATGATTAAGAACACTGATGGAAGCAAGCTGACTGATATTTGACTGTCATGAAATTTTTACGATTTCTTAAAATGTACAATCTCCATTGTAACTCCTGGCGACCTGAAACCACTCTCAAACATCATCACGGTATATATCTAAAATGTAACATTTATGTTATATTTATATAAAATATTCCGGCCTCCAAGCAGCGAGTTGACACTTAACAAAATTTTGATCCTTGGAGTGAGCCCAAGAGAGGATTGGAATCCGACCTTTCCTAGGGCTCAAGGAGCCCAACAGAAGCTCTGAATCGAACCTGTTGTGGGGCTCCATGCTGTATGTCATGCATTGAAGTGTTGAATTGCAAGTCAAAATGGCAAGATAACACAAGTTCGAATGAAGAGCCAATGACTTATGCGAGTTTTTCCTATTGGTCAAGCCCAAGAGAGGGTCAGAATCCAACCTCCCTTGGGGCTCACGAACTCAAGAGCAGATCAGAGGAGGGTCAACTTGAAACTCAAGAAGATTGATCCATGAACGTTCGAGTTCCTGAAAACCAGTGTATAAGTTGGGATGATCAAAGTGTGAAAGATGAAGCGTAGAAAAGGATAAACCAGAACGTGAAATCAACCTTGAGGGCATGAAAGAGATCGAATTGAAAAAGTTTAAATTAAGGGTTGAACATTTTACCTTGGGCTTGAGTTCAATATATGGTCGGAATTCAACCTCTCTTGGGGCTCAAGAGACCAAAAAGAGGTTGGATTCTGACCTCTCTTCAGGCTTCATGTCCAGTCAGCTCCCAAACTTACCCAACACAGAGGACAAAATAAGAACATGATCACTTAATGCAGATCATGTTTGAGGAGTGAAATCAAGATTAAGGATGCAAACTAGGTGTTTAGTGGGTGTTTAAGGATCAATCCTGATAAAAACAAGCGGCTTTCTGTTATGTGCAAGGAAAATCAAAATATTAAGCTTTAGAAAAAACAAAATTCTACCATCACACTGAAATTCATAACTTGGCAATTGTTTTACGGATGCAACTTTATATCAATTTAACATCATGTGAATTTCAATTATTAGTTTATGTTAATGTTGTTTATAGTTGCCATTTTTTAAGGAAAGTTTATTTTTTTCCTGTTTTGGAAGGGTGAATGTGACAAACAAATGACGACATGGAGGCTCACCAGCAAGTTGCAAGAGGTTTTAGGTCAAAGTACAAGCCAACATGTAAACTGAGTTCGAGGACAAAATAACTATGCAAAAACAATGCAAGTATAAACATGAGAATTGATCAAGCAAGTAAATCAAAATGACATTGAGATCTTGTGTACAAGCAAGTTGAAGGCCATGCCAATGAGAAGATTTCCAAATTTTTAAGATGCTGAAGTGGAGTTTAAACAAAGATTGCAAGATAGAAATGTTGATCTGGCACCTATCCATTTCCATCCAATCAGAAAATTTATGTGAAATTGCCCTAAATTCTCCAATCATATTATGTCAAGTGTACATGCGGAAGGCATCTAGTGCCTCTACTTAACCTTTTTCTGATTAGTCAATAAAAGCAACATAATTTTCTTATTTGCCCCCAAAAGTGTCTTTTTTCTGATTGGACAGTATTAAATGTTTGTAGCTAGAAACCCTAATTAGGGTTATGTAAATTAAGCTTGGTCATTGATCTCAAATCAATCCTAGCCACTCATTGTTCTTGGAATTACTATAAAAGGAAAAGGCCCTCTCATTTGCAACTCATTAGAGAGTAGAGTAAGGGGAGACTTGGAGAAATTGTTGCCGTAATACTATTCAAAATAATTGCTAATTCATTGTTGGTTTTGGTGGTGGATTGTTTGTGTTGCTCTGAAGTATTGCATAGTTTCTTCATTTCTTCACTTAGATTAGGACTTTGTTTCATGTTGATTAGAAATAGTGTTTAGTTAAATGGAAGATATCTTGGATGCATCTTTGGTGAACTCATTTAGACCAAACAACTAGCTGCTCGTTGGTTGAAAGTTTCCCTTGCGTGGTTGAATGACATATTTATGAACTTTATCTTGATTATTGCTCATCTATGAATGGTGTTAACAGAATGGTGATAGTTTGAACATCTTATATTTACCTTAGGAGATTGCACTAACTTGGTTGGTGCCAGTGGCTAAACTAAGTCTAGTAGAGTCACAAAGGCATTCATAATCTCCTTCATTTTAGGAGCAGATTAGCTTTCTAAACCCTTTTCCCTTGTAGTTTGTTTTGTTGGGAAGTAGTAGAAGTGTTGATATCCATTGAATGAAAATAGCAAGTCTCTTTGTGATACCCAACATATCACATCATTACAAATGAGTTAAGTATGTTAAACTTGAACCAGATTAAATTAAATAGCAGCAAAAGGACCTTTTATCCTGGGAAAAACCCTCCTCTTGAGGGAAACAACCCAGCCCCACTAAATGATGCCTTTATTTATAAAAAAATACTTCCAGGTCTTTCAGAAGTTTGAATCAGATTCAAACACTTATGAAGATTACAATCTTACACCACATATGCAATAAAATCTCAAATGAGAATACAGTAAACAGAATTCCGATGAGGTCTCAATCAACAAGACTACATACTGATATAAATCAGTAAAAGTTTACAAATGGAGGAAGCAAAAATGAACAACATACTATATGCGAAGACACTGCCAGAAACCTTGAGACATGCATATGCAAAGCTAAATATAAGCACTAGTGCAAGTGCTCAAATAACAGAGATCACATGTAAAAGAGGAACCAAATCCACCTGAGAATGAGAGAAAACTAAATATGCAAAGCTAAATATGAGCACTATTGCAAGTGCTCAAATAACAGAGATCATGTATAAAAAAGAGGAACCAAATCCACCTGAGAATGAGAGAAAACTGATATAAAAGAATAAGCCTGCACTTCTCCTGAAAGCTACCCAAAAATTGAACTCCACACACCCGTGTCTTAACTAGATGAAGATAAATATAAAACTGATGTTCGATAATGAGCAGCTTCCTGAGAATAGAAAGGGTCATCTCGGAAGCTATGAGCATGCAGAACCAAGGAGAATAATCCCAACAGTTACAAAGAGAGCATGCATATGCAAAGCTAAATATGAGCACTATTGCAAGTGCTCAAATAACAGAAATCACATGTAAAAGAGGAACCAAATCCACCTGAGAATGAGAGAAAACTGATATAAAAGAATAAGCCTGCACTTCTGAAAGCTACGCACACACCCAAAAATTGAACTCCACACACCCGGGTCTTAACTAGATGAAGATAAATATAAAACTGATGTTCGATAATGAGCAGCTTCCTGAGAATAGAAAGGGTCATCTCAGAAGCTATGAGCACGCAGAGCCAAGGAGAATAATCCCAACAGTTACAAAGAAGTGTAACCATCATTGCTATAAGGAACAAGAGCATCCGATAAAAATATCTGTCACAAATATGAGAAGAGTGCACCAAAAATAAGACCACCCGTCGGAAGACAAAGGAACTAATATGCCGCCAATAATAAAAATTCCAACATGGACTCCAACTGTTATACCTGTCATGAGTAGTTCATAATCCAACGTGGAAGCCAACAAGGAACACAACTGTTGAAGGATGTTTGAATCCAGCATAGAAAACTTGCTTGAAATGAAGCACACCAAAAACTTGCTAGAAGCGTAGTATCACAAAATTGCTTGAAGCATAACACACCAAAATTTCATGAAGAAAAAGACAGAGAAAAACATCTCTCTTGCAGCTACATCAGATCTTCAACACTCCCTCTTACCAAGAGAGAGATCTTTGATTTTTCATTATGAGATAATATCAAGTGGTTGCAACCAGTCAAATGGTTAATACAATGTTTCTCATTTAATTTATACTATTGTCATCACATTATAACAATAGATGAATATTATCTCAACATAAAAATAACATAACAATTGCATTCACAAAATACTATTGTTATCTTCTCATAACAATATCACAACAATTGTTATCAACATGTACGTCATTATAGCCACTCCTACAAGATGAAGACAATGCAACATGCTTCCATCATGCCTACTTGCAGAGGATGGATTTCACCATGCCTACTTGTAGAGGGTGTTTGAATGAGGAATTTCACCTCAATCTTCTCCCTAAGAAGATTTTTTGGAGAAGATTTTTTATTTATTTAAACCATGCCTACATGCAGAGGGTAAGTTCACCATGCCTACTTACAATGGGTGAAGTATTTTCACCATGCCTACTTGCAGAGGATGAACATAAGAAGTATTATTATATGACTTCTCTCCCAAAGAAGTACTACCCATGAAATAGTTACTAAAACTGAGACTCTCTCTCAGCAAGTATATTATTCTCCATTAGGCCAAGCTTCTTTCGGAAATAGTTAAACTCCGTCCTAGGTAGAGGCATGATAAGAATATCAACAACTTGTTCTTCAGTAGAAACATACTTTAGTTCAATAACTTTCCTTTGAACCATGTCTGTAAGATAATGATATTTAATTTCCACATGTTTAGATCTGTCATGAAAAACAGGATTAACTGAAAGCTTTATACAACTTTGATTATCACACATAATCATAGTAGGTTCTGCCTTATGACCAAAAAGATCAGAGAGCAATTTGGAAAGCCATACAGCTTCTTTTGCAGTCATACATGCTGCTAGATACTCTGCTTCAGCAATGTTTTGAGCCACACAAGATTGTTTCCTGCTACACCAAGCAGTCATGGCTGAACCCAGGCTGAAACAATATCCTGAAGTAATCTTTCTGTCAAAAATCCTGCCAAAATTAAATCAGCTTTTGAATAAAAAAAATAAGATGAAACCCAATGTACCACAAACATATCTCAGAATATGTTTGGCTGCAACCAAATGAATTTGCCTTGGTACACACATGACTTGACTCAGAGTGTTAACAACATAACAAATATCAGGCCTTGTGTTAACTAAGTACATGAGAGAACCAATGGGTTGTCTATACATAGTAGGATTAATTAGGTCTGAATCAGCAACCTCCTCATAGAGCCTTTTAAGGTTTGCTTCCATTGGAGTGGAAATGGATTTACAATCCAACATACCAAACCTTTTCAGAATGTCTAATACATATTTACGTTGACTTAGAAGAATACCTTTAGATGATTGCCACACCTCAAGACCAAGGAAATAATGCAAGTAGCCAATATCTTTCATTTCAAATTCTGATGTAAGATTTTTTTTTCATTTCTTAATCAGATCATCATCACCAGTAAGAAATAAATAATCCACATAAAATACAAGGATCAGAAAGTTGTTATCTTCCTTTTCAAAATATAAATTTGAATCAACATCATTCTTTTCAAATCACAAACCAAGAAGATAATTATCAATCCTTTCATACCAAGCACGAGGGGCTTTCTTAAGGCCATATAAGGCCTTTTTCAGCTTGCACACATAGAAATCTTTGTCATGAATAATGAACCCTTCAGGTTGTTCAATGAATACTTCCTCTTCAATAACACCATTAAGAAATGATGTTTTAACATCCATTTGATAGAGTTTCCAGCCCTTCACTGCTGCAATGCTAATGATAGATCTAATAGAGGAAGAATGAGCTACAAGAGAAAAAGTTTCCTCATTGTTTATGCCCTACTTTTGAGAAAAACCTCTAGCAACAAATCTGGCCTTATACTTCTCTATACTGCCATCAACAGAATGTTTAATTTTAAATAACCATTTTGAAGAAACCACAGACTTACCTTTGGGTCTTGGAACGATATCCCACACATCGTTTTTGAGAACAGACTAATATTCTTCCACCATTGCATCTTTCCATACTTGCCATTTTGAAGCTTCTTTAACACTAGAAGGTTCTGAAGCAATAAAGTGATTCATCAGAGCAACATATCCAGAAAAGTTATGAGGCCTCTTACTTTCTCTAAATGTTCCACGAGGTGCAGCGAAGGGCTCACTTTCTTCCATGAGATTTCTAGCCCATAGGGGACATTTCTTGCTAGAAGAGGAATTAGAACCAGCTGAAATATCTATGACATCAGGAGGATTAGAATTAAAATCTGCATTATGAGACTCCCTCTCAACCTCTACAGGAGATGTAGGATCAGAATTAAGGGGAACTTGAGGAACATCAACATCTTCTTCAACATTATCAGAACTTGAACCATTTGAAAGTTTACAAGCTTTCAATTCATCAAATATAACATCTCTACTAATCTCAATTTGTTTTTGACCTAGAATGTAGATCCTGTAAGCTTTAGATGAATCACTTTATCCAACAAAAATGCCACTTTTTCCTTAAGGTTCAAGCTTAGATCTTTTTTCCTTAGGAGTATGAATTACAACCAGACAACCAAAAAATTTGAAATAACTTGTGTCTAGTTTAATACCTAAGAAACCTTCTTCTGGAGTTAAATTGCCAAGAATTTGATGAGAACATCTATTCTGAATATGCATTGTTGTCCTACAGGCCTTAGCCCATAAGAAGATAGGAAGGTCTTGATCATGAATCATTGCTTTGGCTGCTTCAATAAATATCCTATTCTTTCTTTCAGCCACACTAATATGTTGGGGATTATAGGGAACACAAAACTCCCTCTTAATCCCAACTTCTAAACAAAAATTCTGAAAAAATCCTGACACATACTCTTTGCCATTGTCTGATCTCATTATCTTAATATTTTTGTTAGATTAGTTTTCAACCAAAGCTTTGAAATCTTTGAATCGAGACAACACTTCATCTGATTCTTTAGTCTTAAGAAAGTAGATCCAACACTTACAAGACTAATCATCAATAAATGAAATGCAATACTAGAATTCACTAAGAGAAGTGACAAACATAGGACCACATAAATCTGAATGAATGATTTCTAAAATTCCTTTAGATTTAGATTCACTAATATGAAAAAGGCTTTTGATGTTCTTACCTAAAGCATAGCCTTTGCAAACTTCTTCGTGATCCTTCTTAAGATGAGAAAGACCAATAACTGCATCCTTCATGTCATGTCCCCAAATTTTAATGTAATAATTGAATTTAATTAATTAATTAATTGGTCCCAAAATTTAAATAATATAATAAAAGGACCTTTAATTAGTTACTTTAATTAATTAATATGGGGCCCTAGTTATCAATATTTGAATTTGTGGTTCCGATTGATTTAGTATATCTCGGACCTATTTTTATTTAATTGTTTCCGTACGTAGGTGTGGTCGTCGGTTATCTTTGTACACTCTCGAAAGGTTTCCCTGACAGGTATTTAAGCACGGCATGTACGTAGTAGTTGATATCTGATTTGGATTATTTCTTTGTACTGCGAATTCCCGTTGGGATTCTCTGTGGTTTGCCATTTCGGAACTGAAAGATCTTCCCTACTTAGTTTTTTCGGTTTCAATGGGATTTAACCCTCACCCTATTTCGTTTGTGTACTTCTCAGCTCAGATCTTGCAAATCGGAGCATCATTTGTATATGGAAATATCATTACTATTTGGTAACAAGTGTGTATCTATTTGGTCCCTGGCTTTGCAAGTTATTTGTGTTTAATATATTGCATTACATTTCAAACAGCATTGCCAAATTCTTTCGTATTCCTCCTTGCCGTGATCACCTTAACCTTTCCAACCTCTTACATGTACCACCATACAAACGTACGGCTCCTTGCAAGCAACACACCATCATCCTCACTCCTCCTTCAACCTCCATTTGTCCTACTGTATGGACACCATCCACACCATACGGTCATACATACAACCTAGGCCTAAATATCGTACGGTCTGACTCATTCCCTCCTACCGTACAACTGCAACTCCTCATACCATATGGCTAGTAGGCATTCCCACAGTACGTTGCTCTTCCCTCACCCAGCACACACTCCATTTCTTCTATACGAACATCTCCATACCATACGGACTATGTGCTAACCGTACGGCCACTCAAGGGCCTACCGTACAGCCTCCCCATCCATTCTGCAGGGCATCCCTCTGCATTGTATACTGTACAGATCCTTTCCCCTTCACTTCCACCATATGGACCTCAAATAGCCATTTCTGCGTAACTAAGCATAGAACCAGTTGATCCACACTTCGAAACATTTCAGTGGTATCAGAGCAATTGCCTTCGGATAGAAATTCCCTTTGGATTGAGTCCCCCTTTGGGTCAAGATTCCCTTCGGACCGAGTATAACAACCCGTTTTCTCGGTTCTTAATTAACAACTAACATACTCAAAGGAATACAGTTATAACTTCATTTTCATAGGAAGATAGTTAAATCAGTTATGTTCATGTGAATGAGATTTACCGTTAAAATCAATTACACAAAATTTCTTAACTAAGACCTTAAAACACCATCAATGAATTTACTATAAAAATCAAAATCCACATACCATGGAATTTGAACTGAGAAATCATTGTAGGGATGCTATGGCAATCACCCAGATTAGTCCACAAATATCACTATAACAATATCATATAACGACCACCACCAATACCACTATATCAAAATCAAATGACGATTACCATTAATTACTACTATATAAAATTAGGGCATCACATACCACTGTATCAATTAGGGCATCAATTACCATTGGATCAACTATGGCTTCAAATACCACTGTATCACTTAGGGCTTCAATTACCATTGGATCATTTAGGGCATCAAATACCACTATATCAATTAGGACATCGATTACCATTGGATCATTTAGGGTATCAGATACCGCTGTATCAATTAGGGCTTCAAGTACCACTGAATCAATTAAGACTTCAGATACAACTGAATCAATTAGGGCTTCAGATATCACTGTATCATTCCTTTTCTTCCGATTGCTTAACTGTGGCAATAACTCGAGATTAGGAGATATGTTCATATTTATTATTCATATAATGAAAGTTTGATATAACAATTCATTAGATAAATCTATCTCTCGCAACTAAATGTAAAATAACTGTAACGATGATACAACTCAATTAATCTTACCTTCATCTTGCATGTACATCATAAAAGTAAAAATACTTGTTCTGATAAACAATTGAATGTATAGCTTATCCTTGTCTGTTGTGCGTCCGACAACTTGGGGAGAGGTGAAACATTGTCAAGGGCTAAACCAGCCAACCTCGGACCTTAACTTATTCCCCACACAATCTCTATCAAGAAAGGCCCTCCCTACCCGGAATAGACAAGGAACATCTGTTATCTACTAAGCATCCTGATATTTATACACACCATTCGACTTGACAGTAGGAGGATACAATTAACAGGATCATGCTTTGAGCTATTAAATATATTTCATTTAAGTTATTCATGTCTGATTCATCTTTTGCTTTCTTGCAGATTTATTGCACCTCTTCACCATTCATGGCTACACAACCAGTGATTCCCAAGTGTATTATATGATTATGAACACTCTGCTTTTTTCACCTCTTCACCCTTTCATGGCCACATTGTCAGTGAATCCCAGGTGTATTGAAAATTTATGAGCATTCTACTCTTAATATAATTATCATGGTTTAAGACAACATAAACTTGCTATTGATATCCATATTATTTGTGATGGTTCATACAACATTAAGAGACTCTTAAAGTTACCACTTGACTTCTTTAATAATGGTTCAAGATACAATGAAAAAAATAAAGAACAAAATGGGAGACTGTATGAGTTTCACAGGAGACCAACAGCAAAGCTACATATGATAATATCACTCTTAATATTGGATTTCTATGCCTAGCTGGCTGCAGTGGATCTTACATTCAAACAAAGGAAAGAATAAATCAAAGGGAAATACTTCATGACCTGATATATATAAAGTTTGCAACACTCGGCTTATGCCCGGCACCCTCTAAACTCGGTAGTCTAAACAGAAGTCTTGCTCGGATCAATGTCAACCCACAAACCGACCAAGGTTTAATTCGGAAATCTCAGGGTGCTAGCGGATGTATATAATTTACCGTGAAATCTAGAACTCGAGTTATTGCAAAGGAGTTTGGAACGGTGGCAAAAAAGATGGTAAGGAAATGAGAACAGTCGTCTCCGACTCCCATCATGGCTTCTATTAAAAGACTAGCCGTGGCTTCCCAGCTTCCATCAGTTTTTAAAGATTTAAAACCATTCGAATTTCAAGTATTAAATCGACTATGGAGAGAGAAAAGAATAAAATAAAAATAAGTTGGAAAGAAGAATTGGAAGATTATAATTTTCAAATGTTATTATAATATATATTTGTATACGTTCATACAAATATATAAATTCACTTTTATATTTATATGTACGTGTGTATTTATTATAATAATATGATGAAGATTATTTAAAAATCTCTTGAGATATGTTTTATATTTTAAATTAGATTATTTTACGTTTCTCACATTATTTAATTAAATAGCTCATAGTTTTCAAGTCGCTAGGTCCCATAGTTACGGGACTCGGACTCAAACTCGGCGATCGGACTCGGCAAGGACTCGGAAAATTGAAAAATCCATGAAATTCAAAGATTTTTAAGGATTTTAAGATTGTTTCATGTATCTTTTAGTCAATTAACATCAAATACATAGTAATTGAGATAAATAGAAGCTACTTAATACACATACACAATTTTGCATAGATCACATAAGTATAAAAGCGAATTTCTGAAGGAAAAAAACTGAATAACACAATATAAAGTTATAAACTATAAAGTAATAAACATAGTGTCACTCCAGTGTCAAAGACTCAAATGTCTACAATATTCATGCATTACAAATTCCATGGTATCAAATTCATAAGTTCAAAACATATATCATAATCAAAATAACAACTAGAAGACTAAGGCTCATAGTAGTCTATGTCCTCTTACGAGTGCGCCTAAAATAAGTCATGGAAGACTCTAGAGCCATCCTCTCTCCCTGTGTCTCTAGCTGAGCTTGAACCTCATCCTCATCCTCATCCTCATCATCATCATCATCCTCATCCTCACCCACATAACCTCGTCATCAGACTGGGATCCATCACTCCTAGCCTCAGGGTCCTACACTCTATCTCCTCGCATTGTAGCCTCCTCAACTGCCATCGCTATCGCCTCAACCTCCTGATCCACCTGATCTACCCACTCCACATCTTCATCACTGAAGATAGGATCAGCCATCTCTATGTTCCACTCATGCATGAGGATCAACATTCTCTAATACAATTGGTGATGCATGAGGATCAGCCATCTCTATGGTGCCAAGGATCTGTCAATGGCGAAGGCGAAGGTTGTGAACAAAGACAAGATCATTTAATTTTTTCACTGCCAACCTATTGCGCTTCTTTGATTGTATGTGCTCATATAGGCTCCAATTACGTTCGCATCCTGATGCACTAGATGGCTGGCTCAAGATGCAAATTGCAATCCTCTGTAAATTTGGCACCTTTGTGCCAAACATCTCCCACCATGCATCTGAAACAAGAAAATTTTGAATCATATCAATAACTTTGAATTTATCAAATTAAAATGGTAATACCGTAATAGAATTACTATTAGAAATTAGGAATCTAGGATGTAGAATCAAAGATTTTTAGTATTTACCAGGCATCAATTCTGGCCTACTTTTCTTGCACAACTCATGCAAATAAGTCCCCTTGAGCTTTCTTAAACAACTCAATCTCATCGACTATATCTGTTCCAACTACTAATTCAGGTGACATTCTCTCTATAACATCGTAGAGGCCGCTCCACACCTCATCATTAGCCTTGAAATGTGGGCTGAATTGGTATGCTGGATTAAGGAAGTAGGCTGCTGCATGTATAGGCCTGTGAAGTAGATTGTGCTAACGTCTATCAATGACATCCCATATAGGCCCATACCTATCTCGATTCCCTACAAAAAAAGAGCGAATGGCCTCCTTCACCCTATCCATGCCCTCATAAATGTAGCCCATTGAGGGCTTCTCTCCATCAAAAGTTCGTAAGAGAACAACAAACAACTTTACAAACTGCAATCATTATGAAAGTTGGAAAAGAAATAATCAGTTTTAAGTTTTTCTTTAAAAAATGAACAATAATTTATAACATAATTTCATAAACAAAATAAAGTTGAAATGAGGACAAAAAGGATTATTACCGTCACAATATCAGCAATCAGTGTCCAAAAAGAAGCCTCATCAAAAACATAATCAGCTGCAGCAATACCGCAGTGTTCTTTGCATATGATGATGCAATTCACTCCTCACTAACAAACATGCATCTCAAACCTCCCTTTGAATCAAGCAAAGATTTCAATGTGAGAAAATTGGTTGCAAATCTAGTGACTCCTAGACGAGACAACTCCTTTTGCCCATTGTGTTTCCTCATGAGGTTGAGGACCCATGTATGATTATAAATGAATTTGCATACACTCCTTCCTCGCTCTATAACTGTTTTTATCCAAAGTATTTTAGCAAGATCCTCTAACATGAGGTCAATATAGTGAGTAGCACAAGGGGTCCAAAATAAGTGAGGGTGTCTCTCCATAAGAAGTTTTCCTGTAGCAACATAATTTGCTGCATTATCTGTAACTATCTGCACCACATTCTCCTCACCCACATCCTTTATCACTTCATCCATTACCCCGCAAAGATATTCAACATTTTTTATTTTTCCTGAGGCATCAATTGATTTCAAAAAAATCGTGGCACCTAAAGAAAAAGAAACAAATTAGTTTAATGATTAATCATGAATCATGAATCATAATTTATAAATTCATAATATATAAACTTAATCACTTAAGTTTTACTTCTAAATTTATAATGTCTAGGACTCTAAGTACAATTACGGTTTACCTGATGAGGAGACAAGAAAGTTGAGGAGTGTTCTACTCCTTCTATCAGTCCAACCATCAATCATGATGGTGCAACCCTTCCTCTTCCACACCTCACGCTGCTCCTTGATTTCAACTTCTACATCAACCACCCTTTGGTTCAAAATAGGGCCTCCTAGCTCTTCAGCACTAGGGGCTTTGAACTCTGGACCACAAATAGCAACAACATCGATTCCAATTTGCCAATCAGGAAACAAATAGAATAAAATTTAAAGTTAAACAAATTAGTATATTATAAATAAATTTGAAAACAAAATACAAATTAAAATAAACAAAATAAGCATATTATTGTCTCTTGAAAGTTGAAAGTTGAAAGTTGAAACTTTGAAAACAAAAGAAGACATAAATTCAATTTTAAATAAATAAGTACCTTGCTGCATTGAATGAAATGTTGTTGTAGATGAAGAAGTCTCCAAGTGCCAATTTTGCATAATCATGTTTATCCTTGTTCCAACCCATGCCCTCAAGCGATTGTTGTGCACCTGGAGCCATGCATGGAGCAAACATGGAACCAAGTGTTGATCTTTGCTTACGAATGCGAGGCCCAATGGTCTCACTCGTAGAAGTAGTGGCATCCGTAGGTGGAGTGGGGGATAATGGAGAGCGAAAACTAGAATATCCCTGTTGGGCTCCGGCTAGTTGTGCCATTTCTTCATGTTGCTTCTTTTTCAATTCTCTTTTCTCCATTTTCTCCATTTTTTGCATAATCATGTTTATCCTTGTTCCAACCCATGCCCTGAAGCGATGGTTGTGCACCTGGAACCGTGCGTGGAGCAAACATGGAATCAAGTGTCAATCTTTGCTTACAAATGCGAGGCCCAATGGTCCCACTCGTAGAAGTAGTGGCATCCGTAGGTGGAGTAGGGGATAATGGAGAGCAAAAACTAGAAGATCCCTGTTGGGCTCCGGCTAGTTGTGTCATTTCTTCATGTTGCTTCTTTTTCAATTCTTTTTTCTACATTTTTTCCTCTAGAAGAGCTTGCATGTCTCGCATAACATCTTGGGGTACATCTTTGCATTTTTTAGCATCACGTCTAAGTATATGTGCTAGGTGACACTTCAATCTATTTATTCCTCCCCCATTATACACTACACCGCAATGCCAACATGTAACAACTCCCTTTTTGTGCCCCAGGATGGCATGTTTCCAAGCCCTATCCCTTGCTATTGCACTTGGGTCTGCATTAGGGTTAAATAGAGGCCTAGTTCCACTTTCCTCACCCTGAGACATAATGTCAAAATTCAATGTGTTTGCTACTAGCCTGCTGCAATATGAATGTAAACAAAATTAGAAGTAAAAAATAGTAGATAGTAGTAGACTAGTAGTAGAGAGTAGAGACCAAACAAATTTAAACAACACAAAGAAAAGCAACTTGTAGCTTAACTCTTCAAATTTGTACAAACAATGGAAATGCAAGTTTATAAAAACCTCCTCCAAATGCTCTCTTAAGCTCCTTTCAATGCTTTAATGCAAGCTACAAAGATGCACAAACCATTAGCAATCAATACGGGAGAGCCAACCGGTTTGCTGATTTCTCTCTCAAAACCCCAATATGCTTCTCTAACTCTTTCCTCTCTCTTGTGAGCACAAGAAAATGGTGGAATGACCTTTTTAGGTCAATAACATGTTATAAAAACCAAAAAAGTCAACATAAAACAAAGCATTTTTTATTTTTTTGCCTTTTTCCTTCTTAGCCGTCGTCGAGAGTCCTAGCATCAGGACTCGGCGAGTCTGGCAAGTCCGTGTGGACTCTACCAGGACTTGGCCGAGTCCGAGTCCAAAGGCAGATTGCCTCGGAAATCAGGACTTTGCCTCGGACTCGCAGGGTCCTGGTCTGACTCGGCGAGTCCCGTAACAATGCTAGGTCCTCAACCCATTTGCCCAATGATAGTGATGCTCCTGCCTAATTCTTTTCTGACAATGCTTCCACCCCCTCGACATGTTTCCTACAAGGAAATTCTCCACAATTAAATCATATTATCATAACAAGTTATAAATAATCGTAACGGCTAGTTGCCTTTTCAATTCCATGAATTCGTGATAAATAATCAACTAGCATGTTATCTTCACATGAAATTATAACGAATAACCATCTTATCATTTCATAGGATAATAAACAATTTAACTGTCAACTGACTTCATGTGAACCTCAACAGCTATATTTTAAATTAGGTCAAAAATTGGGATGTAACACCGAGTTCCCCTTCGAATCGAGCTTCCCTTTGGGTTGAGATTCCCTTCAGACTGAGTTCCCCTTCGGGTCGAGATTCCCTTCGGACCAAGTTTCCCTTCAGATCAAGTTTCCCTTGGGATCGAGTTCCCCTTCGGACCAAGATACCCTACAGATTGAGGTCCCCTTCGGGTCAAGATTGCCTTTGAGCAGAGATCCCCTTCGAGACGAGATTGCCTTAGGGCCACAATCGCTTTTAGGTTGAGTTCGCCTTCAGAACATTATATTGGTATCAAAGTAATTGCCTTTGGACCAAGATCCCCTTCGGATCAAGATTCCCTTCGGACTGAGTTCCCCTTCGAATCAAGTTCCCCTTCAAGTCAAGATACCCTACCGATTGAGGTCCCCTTTGGATCAAGATTACCTTTGAGTAGAGATCCCCTTTGGGACAAGATTGCCCTCGAGCCACGATCGCTTTCAGGCTGAGTTTGCCTTCGGAACATTACACTTCATAGATGATAGTGATCTGAAATTCAAGTGACCAAATCTCTTGTGCCATAATTCATAGGAGTCAAATGAATTCAAAGAAAGAGCTTGAACAAGGTGAGCAGAGAAGTGATAAAGACTATCACGACGAACACCAACCTCACAAGATGAATTAAAATCAGAATTCTTTATCCAAGCCAAAACTTTGCCATCGGCAAATGCTATATTAAAACCCTTATCTTCCAATGCAGAAATGGTAATCAAGTTTCTCTTAATACCTAGAACATAAAGAACATCACTTAGATGAAGAGGAACTCCAAACTCCAATTGAAAAGAAGCAGAGCCAACACCTTTAACAAATTAACTAGCATCATCACAAATAATGACATTTAGGTGAGAATATTTTACCTTTAAATCTGATAAGTTGTCTTTGAAACCAATAATATGACGAGAGGCTCCACTACCAATCAACCAAGTATTACTGTTAGAGGGAATATTGCTGGAAAGAGAAGAAACAAAAAGAAAACCTTCATTTATTTTGTAGGATTACTTTTTCGGAGAAGAGTTCTCCACATCTGCAACAACTCCATGAGATGGTTTTAATTTTACATGACAATCTCTAGCATAGTGACCAAATTTATCACATCTGAAGCACTGAATGTGAGAACGATTTATTTTCTTTTCCTGTAGGCAAAAGAGGAATCAAGATCTTTCTCTCTGAATCTTTTAAAGTTTCCTTTATTCCTTTCTTTTAGATGTATGAACACATGATCATCTTCAAAGGACTTCCGATTAATACCTCTTGCTTCATGCTTGCATTCTTCTTGAAGACAATCTCCTCTTAAATGATCGAACTTAGGAAGTTCACCTCTACCACTGATACCTTGAATAAATGATTCACGTGATCGAGGAAGTCCACTCATAGCAATCATGACCAAATCTTTGTCACCAAAAGATTCACCTATGGCAACAAGTTGATCTTTTAGATCTGTAATTCTCATGAAGTAAGAAACCACAGATTCTCCTTTAGACATCTTAACATGCAACAGCTAACTTCTCAAGGCAAGAACCCTACTGGTGTTATTGATTTCATAGACCTCCTTCAAGGTATCAAACATCTCCTTAGCTGAATCTAATTTGGGGATGACTGAAATCAATTTATCTTTCACAAAATCTATCATGATCTTTCTAGCCGAGACTTTATTTTATCTCCACTAAGATTTAGCAGTCTCATCAGAAGGTTCGGAAACACAAAAGGTGACATAATCTAGTAAATAATTTTCTTCAAGAACAACTAGAATTCTGGGTTTCCATGATGCAAAATTTGAGGAACCTTCCAATCTATCCTCAACTTTAAGTCCATTCACCATCTTGAATACAAGAGAAATTAAAGATAGAGAATCAAGAAACCTGGTTCAAAATAGATCTTCAGCAACCTGGCTCTGATACCATGTTAAATTTGAACTAGATTAAATTAAACTACAGCAAGAAACCTTTTATCCCCAGAAAAACCCTCCTCTTGAGGGAAACAACCCAGCTCCACTAAATGATGCCTTTATTTATGAAAAAATACTTCCGAGTCTTTCACAAGTTTGAATCAGATTGAAACACTTATGAAGATTACAATCTTGCACCACATATGCAATAAAATGTCAGATGAGAATATAATAAACAGAATTCTGATGAAGTCTCAGTCAATAAGACTATACATTGATATAAATCAGTAAAACTTTACAAATGAATCAAAAACAAACAACATAATAAATGCAAAGACAATGCCAGAAACCTTGAGACAGATGCATATGCAAAGCTAAATATGGGCACTATTGCAAGTGCTTGAATAACAGAGATCACGAGTGTAAAAGAGGAACCAAATCCGCCTAAGAATGAGAGAAAACTGATATAAAAGAATAAGCCTGCACTTCTCCTGAAAGTTACGCACACACCCAGAAATTGAACTTGACACGCTTGTGTCTTAACACAATGAAGATAAATATAAAAATGATTTTCGATAATGAGCAGCTTCCTAAGAATAGAAAGGGTCATCTTGGAAGCTATGAGCACACGAAGCCAAGGAGAATAATCCCGACAGTTACAAAGAAGTGTAACTATAATCACTGTCAAGAACAGGAGCACCTGATAAAAATATCTGCCGCAAATATGAGAAGAGTTCGCCAAAAATAAGATCATCCATAAAAAGACAAAGGAACTAATATGCCACCAATAATAAAAATTCCAACATGGACTCCAACTGGTATACCTGTCGTGAGTAGTCCATACTCCAACGTGGAAGCTAACAAGGAACACAACAGTTGAAGGATGTTTGACTCCAGCATAGCAAACTTGCTAGAAATGAAGCACATCAAAAACTTTCTTGAAGCATAGCACCACAAAATTGACTAAAGCATAACACACATGAAAATTTCATGAAGCAGAAGACAGAGAAAAAAGATCTCTCTTGCAGCTACATCAGATCTTCAACAAAGTCCACATAAAAGAAACCTTCTGGTTGTCTAATTTATTTACACAACAGTATTTAGCATATGAGCATCCTTATCCAAGAGAGAGTTGGAGATTAGGTGTTTCATCTTAGAATACTATGTATTTGATTCTACATGTTACAGTGGCATAAAAGTCACATCAACAAGCAATATATCTGTTGGTTAGCAGTTTGTGTCCTTACTTTGGTTTATACCTTAACTCTTTAAATGGCCCAATGCTTTGTGGAGAACAAACATGTTAACAACAGAATGGGTCAATGTAGTGATCTATCAAGGACCCCTGAATTGAAAGGAACAGCTCCCCTTTGAATGCAAGGTATGCAATGAATGTTATTTTTCGGGTTTTTGGGGTATGCTCTTAACCAGAGAGCAGAAGAGGCAAAAACCAAATTGCTCAACATTTTGAACAACTCAGGCAATAAAAGGGGGACTAGCTCACAACAAGCAATCTATTCTAATCTAGATGCAAGGAAAGGAAACATGCATAAACAGCTACAACAAGAGGAAGAAAGGAAGAGATGGTGAAATATGTAATTCCCGGATTACACAATTAGCTGATGTTTTGTCAATACCAGGTTTATCTATCCTTCAACTACTCCACACACCAATTTTCGGCTTCCTTATGCAACAAACTATACTAAAACACACAAACTATAGCGTACAACACAGAGACCAAACGAGATGCTTATGCTGAAGAAAGTAAAACATACAATCTATTGAACAAAGGAAACAAAACCAAGTTCATTCATATTCATTGAACTTTCAACATTAGCACATTCATCCCATACACTATACTTAAACTAAGTGAACAGCAAGACTTAAGATGAACTCAGAGTCACACACAGTAGTCCTAGCTATAGGGGTTTGCCCAAAGTAAATTTTGTCGATCTTATTAACTTCTTCAAAGATTACATTTATAGGCCTTCTCAAAATGGTCGGTTACATTAGATGATTGCTTCCCAGAGTATCTCTGAACAGAAAGACTAAAAATAGGACAAGCTTGAATCATTGTCCCTTACAGAGACTGACAAAATGCCCAGAATGGCTACAAAACGAAAGAGAAGGGGAAGACTGGCAGATCTCTGGAAGAGCATCAAAACATCATGTCTTTTTAGGAGTAACTGATTTAGCTCTATAGGCTTTCATAGCATCAATTACTTTGTCTAGCTCTTCGACATTTCGAATGATGATGTTGTCGGCTCAGACCATCCAGCAGTCATGCATCTCCGTTAATTCATCCATTCTAGTCACCCTTGACTAGAACTTCTCTGATTCTCTCTTTATGATTGCATCCACTACTAAGAGTTCCTGGATCTTGGACACTTGGAAGTTGAGAGGGTCAACGGCTTCATCGACAAATGCCAAGAGCTTTGATTTCATTCTCTCGATATCCACAAGCTTGCAATTGGTGGACACAAAAGACTCTGTTTGCAATATCTTCAAATATTGAAACAACTTATCAATGACCTTTGGCACCAGGTCATATACATCCCTGAGCTCATTTGCAGATCTCATGGAGCTTTCTATGACAAACTCTAAGGATTGTTTCCAATGAAATAGTGGCTCCTTGCCCATGTAAGGATCCCTTGAGCAATGGCCACATTTGTCTTCATGTCAATTACTTCTTGTAGAAGGGCCAATTGCTCTGTCAATCCATCAGCTGCCTTCTGTATGGTTGTTTGGTGATTTGAAGCTGCTTTCCTAAGCTTGTGAGCATCCAATACTAGGCTTCCCAAATTTTCAACTAATAAGGGGCCTTGAGCCTTCATCTAATCTATCCATGCTCGGCCAACCTGCCCGAATTGCCTTTCCTGTTGCAGCTTTAGGAGTAGGTTTTTGTTCTCCTCTGCATTCAAGTGAAATTGACTAGACGAAGTCCTCTCGAGTATAGACCTTATGTATTCTACCAATCCTTTGTTGGAGGCCTTTAATTTTTCCTTTTCTGCTCTAAGCTCTTCCAGCTTATCTTCAATTTTCTCATTTGTAAGTTTCCATATGTTCACCATGGAGTCGTGAACTGAGATGCCAAGATCCACTATCTTGATCTAGAAATCATCCTTGGAAAGCTCACGAAATTTGCCTTCCCTCTATGACTCAGCAATCTCAACTAGCATATGGCCAATTGTTGAATCTGTAGCCAGTGCAGCAATTGTCTTCTACTTCTTTGTCTCCTTGGATGGTTGATAGGAAGTGACTTGTGTGATCATGTCCTTCGATGTGGTTGCTTCCTCATATCTCCTCTTTTTCCTATCAATGGTCTCTTTGAGCCATGACTCTGTAGAGAGCACATTAATAGCCGACTGCAAGGTAGTAGGGTCAAATAGCTTCCTCGAGATTAATGGAGTTTGCTTTCTCTAAGAAGCAACAAGAAAGGCCGCGATCTTGGTTACCGAAAGGGCTAAGGTGTCTCCTTGTTGGGATGCATCTTGTTCCTGGCCATCCATTGGGTTGGTATCGCCATCCAAATTGATGACTTGGACAGGGGAAGATGGCTTGGCCACTGATTTTTCTTGTTCTTTCCCCTTATCCTTGTCGTCCTCCTTCTCTCCCACTTTCCCGGTGTTAGGAGGCGAGCCAACTCCACAAGTAGGAGTAATAGGCACATTCTTCTCTGGAGGTTGATCTCCTCCTTGACCAATGGACTGTGATGGGCCCGCAGATGTTGATGTAGTCGTTGTGGTAGTTGCTGCTGCAGTTGACTGAGCGACCCCTGAAGATACTCCAGCTATAGAACCAGTGCTCCCAATCCTTTTTTTCCTTGCTCAAGTCCACTCCACCAATTTATCGGTTCTCTTGATGATCCCCTACATAAGAACCTCCATAGTGTTAACGACTGGACCTATAGGTAGGGTAAACAGAATTGGAGTGCCCTTGATCTTCTCGTAGGAGGTGGGATGCATGTAAGCTCCATCATCTACAAGGTCAAAAACATCAACATAGTCGTTATACAGTTTAATCTCGTCAATGGTTAACTGTGACCAAAACTTCTCCCGATTTTGGTATTCATCAAGACACCTAGCCCAGAAGTCTTCAATGTTCGGGACATGCCTGTAGGCATATCCTAACTTCAGATGATCCTTCACAAAGTTGACTGGATCATATTGAGGCCTGAGTACCTCATAGTCTAACAATTTGATCTTGTTCTCGAAGCTCTTCACCAAATTACGAGCATTTGATCTGGAAGCACATGAATATGGACCAAACACAATAGGGAAGGGAATCCTAGCAATCTTCTTCAGATTTGAACACAGGGTATTCACTTCAAGGAACTGTCGACACAGTTCGACTAGAACCACCATGTCTTCTGGATATCTAGGCAATTTTTTAGGAAATCCGTCGTAGGCCCCTATTTGCAAATAGGAGAAACTTGGAAACTGGATGAACGAGCATCCAAACCGGCCTATGACCAAAATTGCCTCTAGTGAGAATCTCCTTTCAGGGCATCCTTGCAATTCTCGGCACAGCCTCATTGAGAAAGCATCATTAACAGCCACATACTCCTCATAGCTTCTTTGCAATTGCAAATGTGGGTAAAATTCATATACCTTGATGTGCTCGTCGTAATTCTAGATGCTAGGGAGGCCGGGCCACATGTGGTGAGTTGTCAAGGCATAAATTAGATAAGACATGTAAAATTGCTTAAACCCTTTGGCCGAATTTAACCATGACGAGAGCTCATCGCAGATAATCTGCACCCAGTCAATCTTCATATCTGCTGCACATATAGCTTGTATGAGGAAGAAATGGCGCTTGATGAACTCCAAAATCTCCTCCTTTCCTTTTAACCTGAGGAGCAGGGCAAGGATGTCTACTATCTCCCTTTTCAGATTAGTCCCAAACAGAGTCCTAGGCATTTTGCTCTTCTTTGAGCCAGCAGTCTGGAACAATGTCCTCTGCATGTCCTCTTGTCCGAGAGTTTTCTTCTCAATAAACATGGATGCAGAAGACCCAAAATCAATGTCATAGTATTCTTCCCTTGCTGGAATGTCGAATGTGGACTGAATCAACGCCTTGTTGATTGAAATAAGGATAGATTGATCCGGGAATAAGATTTTCTTCGTCTCAGGGTCGTATCTCTTGATACACTCCTTCACGAGCTCAGGTGCATGCACTGCCATTGGAAAACCAGCTGCCTCAACCAGTCCACTCTCCTTAAGCTTCTGAGTAATGGGATGAATTGGCTGAGAATTGAATCTCCTATGAAGATCGCCCAAGTCGTAGAATTTAAAAGATGTATCTGCTAACTCTTTTAACTCACTCTCTAGGCCAATTAACTTATCATAACCAGCAACTCTGATTGCCATTCGCGATGATTGCACAGGATATAGTTCTCAATAAATAGTCGTTTCAATATACTTGTAGAAACCAATTACAGGCAATTCCGATGAAATAGATTTAGGAATTAGAACGTTGGCACCACATGAACGAAATTAAGTTTGGCCAACGATTATAATGGTGGGATTTGCATTTAATTCAATGAGTAACGACTATTTGAACTTTCTATTCATTTGCATGTATTATATTAATTTCTCAAAAGCTCTATTACTTTACATAAAATAAAGTAATAGGACTAGGAGTCACTTAATAACACAATTGCTTTAGCTTTACGGGAAGTGCCCTGCTTTGCTTCAAAATCTAGAATGTAGATATACTTGATAACATTAACATATGTGGGAGAGAGGGAGAAACTTAGCTTTTCCACAAACCAATTTTCCTTCTATTCGGGATCGCTGCACAAGGAGTAATCCTCAAATGGCTTGCGTACTTCATTCCTTCACTTTTCGCCTAAAGCCTTTAACACTGCATCACCTTCATAACAGGGTTGCATTTTCATCACTAACTTTTCCGAAAGTATCCTTTGAGCGTCTCTGAAGGATATTCACATTTTAGAGTTACTTTACTTTCTATTGTCAAAGCTTCCGAAGAAGTGGCCTATTCCATTGCCTTGGGACAGAAAACCCCTTTCTCGACACCATTTCCCGGACTGGAGCAGTGCAAACAACACTTTACCCTTAAACTCAACCTAATGGCCTCAAAGCTAGGTCTTCGAACATCCCTACCTGATTATGAGCCCAAGATGGTTCATTCAACATCGTGTTCACACTACTTGATCATTGAGACTGAAATTTGGCTCAAGTTATTACAACATCAGAAATAGAACAAATCAACCTTATTTCCATGAGTGCATAGCAGAAAACCCACCAACTTGTGTAGCCTTGTAGCACTTGATTTTACCTCTGTAAATTTGAATGAAATTCATTCTAGCTTCAATCCACAACTTTGAAGGCCTTCCTAGCATCACATGGTCACATTCACAGCTTATTATTTACTGTCATGAATTCATCCTTTGGATTCGCACTCAATATAGTTCATTCAAGGGGGAAATCAGCTCAAAAGCTCAGAATCCGTGGGACATGGAATGATAGGTCAAGATCATAGAAAATGAAATACAGAAACACTTCTCATAGGGAGGACGCCAGATGACACCCCAAGGCCATGCCTAGATCACCTAGACCCCATGCACAGCGGAAAAACAAGAAACCTGCACAGCGTGATTAGGAGGCCCGGAAAGCAAAGAAAGTGAGATACTCGGGAAAGATGAGAAGCAACCTAAAGGATACTTAGACATCACTTTTGAACACAAATTCACTTAGATTCCAATCACTTCAAGATTTTAAGGGGAAGACTAAATCTTGGGAACAATATCCAAGGTTGAGATCACACTCTTAGAAAATATTGGTCTAGTGAGTCATATTAAAACACCTTTGGTAAGTATACATTTGATGCTACAATTTTTAATACTCATGCTATGACTGAAATACAACAAAAGCAAGCTAAGGTAACCTCACATCACAAATAACAAGCAGCACATGTTGTGAGCTCAAGGAAGCCACCATAAAGAGTTCTGTTTGGAGTATTCCTTCTTATCAATCCCCAACTGTCCAACTCAATAACAAGTGACAACCAACAATGCCTTCAGATGATATTGTATCAAAGCATTTTTCTAGCCAGTTGAAGAGTTTTTTTTTTTTATAAGGAATTAATTATTATTTCTCCAAGCTATATGCAGCCTGCTAGAGTACACTCATGATCAGTAAACCTGAGATAAAGAGTTAACGTGCATATTCATATTTGATTGTGCATCATAGTGTCCACAGAAAAAATATAGTCTAAAAGATTCATCACGAGGAACAGTATTTTGCTATGTAAATTTCTGTAAGAAGTGTGGGTTTTAAGGATGTTCTCCATATGCTAAAAATAAGTATCCTCTTATAAGTTGTAACCATGAAGCTTCTTGACAATTTGGCAGGCTTTGTACCCACCTTTCTTTCGCTTATATGTTTTACTTTGTCAAAGAGAACAATCAATATTTTAAGGCTATCAGTACATTAAAATCTCATTATTTTGTAGTAAAATACAAATGCAAGTAATTTAAAGTTTAAACCAATTTGGAGGCATTGAATACTTACCAATCGGCTGTCACCCTCATGTAAGCTTTCAACAATTGCTTTACCAGCGAAAAAACCACGACCAAGTGGACTGTATGGTACAATCCCTATACCCAACTCTCTGTATAATATAAAGGATAACTGATAGAATCAGATATTAATAATATAAGGCTTAACACGCAAAATAAAAATACGTATGTGGGCCATAGTGGTCAACAGAAAAGGACATTTACCCAATCAAATTACATTACAGGCCACAATGCCATTGCTGTCCTAATTCTTGTCAGTATGTTTAAAAATCAATATGTGCCTCATCCATGACTTCTAAGAGACTTAAAGTTAAAAAACATAAGAACAAATGAATAAGACGAAAATAAAATAAAATCCTCTATGAAGTGTGTAGCAAACATATTTCAATGTCCTTATTTACCTTATAAAATAAGCAACGACACTTTTATCCCTATATCATGAACAAGAAAAGATACAATAACAACTATCCCTGAAAGTGTGGATTAAAAAGAAAACGAAAAAGGTTGCTAAATTATTTTCACTGACAATTTGTAGAGCTTTCAGACGCTGCTGATTATACACTTCATTAAGCTGGCAATACACCCCGTTTTGGGACACACATTGTTCCAACTTCTTTCTTAATGCTAAGTGCCCCCTTTGCATCTTTTTGAGAGTAGTTATCAGCTGCCATTTATTTCCTAGTGAAATCACCCCTTACAGCTAGGTGATCCAGGTTGTCCTTTCATGGTATGAGGGTTCATAAAAGCCATGGGGTTTGGTGGGTTTATTCACACCTACATGTTGGATCTTGGACTTGGTGTTTTCAGACTGGATGTATGCTCCATTGGTGGGTTTTGAATGATTTTTCTGAGGGTTTTATCTCTTATATTGAGGGTTGATAAGAATGAGTTGAGACTTGAGAAAATCCTTTTACCTGCCTTGCAGACATCAACAAACTAGTTAGGTGTAATTCAGTCCTTCTGCTAAGCTGGGAATGCTTGCTTTCTGATGGAGCTAATAACATTTAAGTTGTTCTTGGTCTGCCCCATGTGTCAAGTTCTCTAATTTTCGAGGTATTTAATAGCATTATCTGGTTGTATGTTCAGTTTAGAATTATTTAGACTTATTTAGATATCTATTTTGTCCTCAGAATTGAACAGCAGATGATAAATCATAAAACCGATTGTAAACAACTCATCTAACATTTGTAACAGAAAAGCATTATTTAATGCCAGAATATTAAACTTGTGATAGCAGAAAATACTTTCACATGCTCATTTGTTTGATCCTTGATTGGTTTCATTAGTATCAACTTTCAAAACCACTTAGGGAGGTGTTATTTCAGTCAACTTTTGCACGGTTTCAGGGCTTCAAAAATCTTCCTATAGAAGGGAAAATTAATGAAACAATAAGATTATGTATCCATTTTCAAAACAATAAATTTGTAAACAATAACTTTGTATTAAAGCACATGATAACTTGGCTAAAAAAAAATCCAGCACTGAGATTCCTAAACATAACTAACCTGCAAGTAGGTAATATTTCACACTCTATATCACGTGTCCACAAAGACCATTCAAGTTGAACAGCTGTAATGGGATGCACCACATGAGCTCGTCTGATTGTGTCCACATTAGCTTCAGAGAGCCCAATATATTTGACCTTTCCTTCTTCAACTAGTTTCTTGAGTTCCCCTACCTATGACAAAGTCCAGCAGTTATCTTGCAAACAGAAAATGGATACGAAAAACTAAACAAATATAAATACAAAATATGTGATTATCATATCAATTCTTGTAGTCAATAAATCAAGAACCCCCAACAAAAGCTACTTTTATTGCTTAAAAGTTTAACTACACATACAATTATTAATTAAACTACCAAGGACATAGGAGTAAACCATTTAAACTAAATAAAGAAAGTATGATTCACAGATGGAAAACAACTAAGAACATTTGGAAATTACAAGCCTTCTATCATCTAAGAAAACTTACAGACGCCTTCCAACAATGTATAAACTAATGCATAGGATAAAATATCACAAAGAACTTCAGTAAAAGTAAGCAATTCCAATTAATAGAGCCAACTTTTCAGCTATTTTTTGGTATATAAGCATAATATCTCGTGTTTAACTGTTTGCAAAAGTTGAGGCCATTTAAGCTTGTATAATTTCCATGAGGTAAAACACAATTAATTGTTGTTAAAATATATACCAGATTTCATTTGATTACTTCAAATGCAATCACAATATATACATTTATAAGATTGCACATAATATATAGGGATTCTGAAAATTTCCAGCGATTTGTCATCAAGTTATTATGGAAATATTTGGCTGGACGAGTTTAAAATTTAAATTAAGGTCATTTCTCACTTGACTGAGTTTTTAAAGAGTGTCTAATACTGACAGGAACTGAAGATGCATACATTTTCTCTCTAGTGAGCCTTTGGTGTTAGCAGTTCACGATATGGCAACATTTTGTGTGTCTGTGCATGTGTGTGTGCATGCGCGCACATATTAAATAAGATCTTTATGTTTTAGCTTCCACTAATTAACAGTTTTTCAATGAACTCTTTTGTGAATCTCATCTTACCATGTTTAAGTGTCACTCACAAAGACATCTATAATTGAAGTGAATTTGTACTAATCCTTAAGTGTTTTTGTGTCATCATTAAAGCTTTTCACTGTCCAAATTAGCCGCAAACTCCGGCAATATGCAGTTGCTCTCTTTGAAACAGTTTGCAATGACAATTGTCAATAAACAAAGATTCAAAAGTAGTAAAATTATTCAGAAATGATATTCCACATTGGAACATATCCATGCACAACATGTAGTTATGAAAACAGAAAGCAGAACATTATGCAAGAAAATTTGAGTACATTTAAGCACCATGTATGACATATTAAAAACTTACAGTATCCTCTATTGGAACTGTAGTATCCACACGATGCTGGTAATAAAGATCAATGTATTCTACTTCAAGACGCTTAAGACTGTCCTCACAAGCTTTTCGCACATAATCTGGTGAACCTTTAACTTGCATAACACCATCTATTAAGACATTGCCAAACTTTGTAGCAAGTTGAACTTTCTCCCGAGGCAGTCTTTTCAAAGCCTGTTAAAGTGAGATAAAAAAAAGTTAACCATTTAGAGAAAGGATTTCTACTATCTTTAAGCAGTGACAACTAGTATGGTTCTCCTGATCTGAATAACAATATAATTGCACTTCAAAATAAGCCCTTCTGTACTCAAACCCTTTACATTATTTTATACCCTCCCTACTTTATCTATTTCCTTGCAGCTTGTTTCAGCCTAACCTCAAGAAATCATGTATGCCTAATTACAGTCATATAACCCTGGAAATTGTTATTAGCCGTAATTACCAGATATTCAGTTTTGACAAATTTCCTTGCAGGTTGCTTTGGCTTGACCCAACAAGTCACATATGTCTAAATATATACATACAAGTATGGACATGTTTAGAGCTTATGCCTACCTATTTGGTTTGTACCTAGGGGAAATGAACCCAAGGTGGACCTAGGTTAAAAATGAGAAATCGAAACATAAAAACAATTATTAAAATAATACTGATTAAAACAAAGTTAACTCAATCAAAATTTCTTTTTTTCATATTTGACAATTTTGGAACTTGGTTAGAAGCAACAAAATTATAAAAAATGGCATGTGCCATGAAGGTTTGTGTGGCCTTGAAGACTTTAATTCTATGTTACCGGAATCAGCCAAAACTATACATACCCTTGTACAATTTATTTAGAATTAAAATCAAGTTCAATTTACCTATGGATATGTCTAGGACACAATTTTTTATGCACGAATTCATTTGTAATTATTCATGAGCAAACCCAAGCAGTTCCAACAGTGAGAAACAGTATCAATGCAATTTTCTTTACTTTTGACAATCAAAATTCAACCCCTAAACCCTAAACCAAGTGATTTTTACTTGCATTTTCTTTGATGGGTAATATGAAAAAAGCATTGCATTTTTCTTGACAAGTAGGTAATGCCAATGTAAGATCTGCAGTCACCAAGTAAGCAGCACCATGAATTTCCTCTAATTCTGCAACTACTTTCACTTTTTGTGTCAGATTGCACTGGCATACATTTAATACAATTGGTGGTCTGCTTGCAGTTTTTCAAATCTTACTCCATCATCTAATGCTAATAATGATAATGATGTTGCTCTTGATGAAACTATATTACACTGATTATTCATTGTATTATTTCAATATTGAAGAATGATCATGACATTCATGCTTTACAAATAGACATGATATTGGTATATATTTTCAAATCTGTGATATTTGTGGTAGTTTTGTTAAGAACATGCATCATATGTAGTATTCCAAGTTTAATTTCTATTTATGGCTGCAAATGTGTATATATTTATGATTTTTCTATGTTTTTGTACAGACATACCCAGAACACAACAAGACACAACCAGCCCCCAGAAATTCATGATACCAGCAAACCTGATCTATAGCTGATTCCAGTTTCAATCCAGAAACTTAGCTTAACTTGGTCTTACTGACATAGGATCCACCTATGAATCCTCACTTTGGCCTCACAAAGAAAAAATAAATGTTTTGGTTTGCACTAAATGGAAAGCAGCAGGTTCTTAGATCTTTTTCAATTAAATCCCAAGTAAATGAGTCCATTAATAATAATGATTTGTGGAATCAATCCCAATTTTATACAATGCCATTACAGCATATGCCAAGTTAATTTATCTTTAACATTTATGCCAAGTAGTACTCCATTATCAAAAATCAGTAGTGATCTCAATTTTGTAACCAATTTTGCACATTCTGTGAAAACTTAGATTATTTTACATATTTTTATAATATACATGTCAACAGAATATCCTTGAATACAGCCATACTGAACCCAGTAGAAAAGCACAAATTGTCAAACCCAAATCCCAAACTCAAGCCAGCAACATAGGGAAAAGTATTTAAGATTAAAAAAGGAAATGAAGGATGCTTCTCTATATACTCTAATAAAAGTAGATTACAGGAAATGAACAAACTGAACATGCCTCTAATTGTGCAGCCTATGCTCTAAATTCAAAGCAACAGAATTGAAAAATCAAAGGGATGAGGCTTCCACAGGTGGATAGCAAGTTACTGAAAGGATTTTTGACTGTAGTAAAGAAGATTTACAACCACGGATAGGTTGCTTTTATTATAAGTACAGAACTGACAACAGAGAGTTTTCTACCATAGAAGACTTGTATTTTGCAGGAAAAGAAAGACCCTATACAATGGTACGGTGACGAAGCACCAGAGTTGCAATCATTTGCAAAGTAATTACTTTCACAGGTGCATGTTTTTTTCATCATGTGACAAATTGGAATACTTGTGGTTCCATTTATTCTCTATAAGTATAGAGAAACCAACATGAGTCAAGGAGGGAAGAGGACATGTGATACATTCATTGTACCCATCAATCCATCACCATATTATTTTCTGCACCAATCAATGTCTCCATCTCCAAGACTGCTACTAAAAATGTATTAAGAGTTCCTTGTCAATTTTATCATAAGAAACAGCCACAATTGTTGATCTGATATCAATCCAGTCCAATAAATGGCATTATAACAAGGCAAGTGTTCCCAATCTGTTTACTTCTTATTTATAAAAGATGGCTCATGTGTAACTAAAAGGAGCACCCTGCACATAGGGATGAAATACAGTTTGTACACAGTGTTAGCAGTTTCACAACAATGTCAATTGATGGTCATTAGTTACAATTTGTCATTTTATTACAAAATAATTAATTGGAAACTTCAAGTATACCTTACCAACCAGAACCTCATTTGTGAAAGGTCCATACATGTCTGCAGTATCAAAGAAAGTGATGCCTCTGTTGAAAGCGTGCTCAATTAAAGCAATCCCATCTTCCTCGGCAGTAGGTGTACCATAAAATGCTGACAGCCCCATACATCCCAAACCAAGTTGAGAAACCTATTAGCATGTTTAATTCAGCATTTATATTAGAAAATAGGATGTATCAAAGAAACAAGCACCTGACTAAAATTGTTCAATAATAAATAGAAACCCGGTAAGAGATAGATACCTTAAATTCTTACAATCCAGATAGCTTTTATCACATTAGTCACCAAGTTCACATTCGAATTTGATTTGGTCACAATGAAAGTTGGGAACTTTGGCAGTGGAAAAATTAAAATTTTAAGACAAAGATAGGCATGTTTTTATTATAGATTTATGTATTCAAATTAAATATGTTTGCAGAAGCAACATTCCAAAATGAAAAAATAAAAGTTCGGTAATAGCAATGGTTACTACAAGAGTTTAGTTTATAAACTGATCATTTATGGTGTCAGTGCTCAACATTCACAATATTTATCAACACAAAATTTCATTTCAAGTAGTTTAAGCTTTAACAAAAAAATAAATAAATAAACTTTACCTTTTCTTCAAAAATAACATTTTTTTAAGGTATCCTTCTAAATAGGATGACATTCCAAATAATAATCAAAATGGAAAAACTTTCTCCCATATTATTCCTATTACGCTTCATAAAATAACAAAGAAGACATAGTAACTAATGGGTTGAAGATCAATAGGAAAGACTAAAGAGATGAAAATGAAATTAATAGTTTATGAGAAGCCTCACTTTTAGCATACTTTATATAAATGTTTAGCCCTACAATCAAGACTGAAGCAAAGATAATTAGGTAGATAGTTGTAATGAACTAGTTGTTCAAGTTTATGAAATGCAAGCAATAAATCAAGCAAAAGTGGAGGTCAAGATATATTTTCAAACTTAAAACCAAAGAAACAGCAAAGCTTTAATCTTGGCTCTATCCTGACTGATGGAACCCTATATTTTTGCAAATTTAGAGTTCCAGATCCATGACCAAGAAACAAGTTTCTCATCAAGTATGTTCTTTCTATTTCCAACTTCTAGCAACCAATGGTCAATCTCTAGGTATGTATGTATTTCACATGAGAAATCATTCCAGAGACACACTCTTGGATCCCAACTTCTTTATATTTGAAATTTGAGTATTCCTATATTCCACTATAAACCTAAGTATATTAAAATACATTTTTCTTTTTGAGATTCACATAATATCACTAATCCATATACATTTTGGGAATCTTTGAGTTTTTTTTTTTAAAGGAAATAAATATTAATATATCTCATGTAGTTTCAATTACAAAAATAGATTAAAGTAATATTATGTAACAAAACCATATTGACAAGACTCATGCACATTACAATATCTAACTCATCTGAGCGCTTGAATAGTAGTTTGATATAACTTTGCAATGAAAGAAAATTGATAAACCAAAGTACATTAGAGGATTGTAATAAACATATAGATAATTGACGAGGTCTCTTCCTTTTGAAAAACTTAAACAAAGACAATCTGCTTGTATACGATGAATGTCTGGGCACACCTGCACTGTCCCATCCGTGCTGGAACCACTAATATCACCTGTAATATTAAGGTGGGGAATTTTATGGAGACAAAAGATCTTATTGGAAGGCAAAGTGGATGACCTTATTAGAGATCATTGGTGGATTGAAGATGAAATGGAAAAAGCTATCACATTAAAGAAAATATACAGCTCTGGTGAAATTATTTTCAAACATATCAAAAGCTAGTTACCAATTATGAGTTGATGACAGCTGCTATTGAACGGACAAGGGAATGAACGATAGCCAAATTGTGAGAGTTCATACAGCTGAAAATATTTGTTCTCAAACAAATGTGATAGCAACAAAAATGCATCTTTGACACACCGATAACAGGCTTCTATATGAAATGGTGTGAGTGATAACATAACCCTGTAATGACTTTTTATGACTTGTGACCAAATCATTACACCAGATAGCCAGCATGGGTCATAGCATGTGACCCAGTACCCACCACTAATTCAAAGAGTTTATTTGAAAAGTTGAGTCGCGTTATTCTGAAGATTATTATAAGATTATGATCATTATATTGTAAAATCTTGCTGTCATTTGAATGATTCACATTATAATTCCTAAGTTACCGATTTGGATGTGAATTCCAAAGCGGATTCTGGAAGCAGATACAGGATGTGGGGGGAAAAAAAAAAATTTATGCGGATATGGGAGGAAACCTATATATATATATATATATATGCAAAAAAATGCAAGAAACATACAAAAAGAAATCATTTGATAGTATGACTATGATACGTCACCCTTTATCAAAATTCATATGATACATCAATATATGCTTGTCCAACATTAGAGTTTAGTCTTAGACAATAAGTTCAAAATTCAAATAGGTCATGTTCAAGATTCCAACAAAATAAAAACTTAGTTAATGATTGAAGATTCAATCAACTAATATGCATCAGAGTCTGAATCATAAGGATTTGCAAGAAAATCCACATTCTCCTCATCATATCCAACTACTGAAAGATCATTTGAAGCAAACATGGTTCCACTTATGCTAGATTCGCCATGTGCCACGCTATCATCATCACCATCTCCGACTGTAATAAGTGTTAACGTTGTAGCTTTTATCGGATTGGTTTGATCTGAGATGCATTATTGTTATTGGTAAATCATCATTTCCTATATACACTTACCCATGTTAAATAATATTATTGTATATAATAGTGTGTGTGTATATATATATATATATATATTTATATATATTTATATATATATAAGTAGGAGATAATTTCCATAGCAAGTCAAATTGTCATATTGTTATCAAGATTTAACTGTGTGATTTTGAGTCAAACTCATTGACCCATGTTTCATGAGTAGTGATTCAACATGAATCCATCCCTTGTGAGAATAAATGGAACACTCAGCACTCATTGGATCTAGGTGATGCTCACAAGGGTGAAGCACTGGAACTTTCTGGGAGATCACCCATTTCAATACTACTCCAGCTTGAGCGCGCTTAACTACGGAGTTTCCTCCATGGTTAAACCCAAAGCTTGCAACCCCATTTGCAAAACCTTCACCAAGTGTTGTGCCTTGTGAACCATTCATTAGAAAGCCCCTTAAGCTCATCAATTGATAAGTAGGAGATAATTTCCACAAGTCAATTTGTGATATTGCTATCAAGATTTAACTATGTGCTTTTGATAAGTAGGAGATAATTTCCACAGTAAGTCAAATTGTGATATTGCTATCAGGATTTAACTGTGTGATTTTGAGTCAAACTCATTGACCCATGTTTCACGAGTAGTGATTCAACATGAATCCATCTCTCATGAGAATAAATGGAACACTTAGCACTCATTGGATCTAGGTGATGCTCACAGGGGTGAAGCACCAGGACTTCCCGGGAGGTCACCTATCCCAGTACTACTCCACCCTGAGCACGCTTAATTACGGAGTTTCCTCCATGGTTAAACTCAAATGGGGTTACAAGCTTTCAGTTTAACCATGGAGTAAACTCCGTAGTTAAGCGCGCTCAGGCTGGAGTAGTACTGGGATGGGTGACCTCCCGGGAAGTCCTGGTGCTTCACCCCTGTGAGCATCACCTAGATCCAATGAGTGCTAAGTGTTCCATTTATTCTCATGAGAGATGGATTCATGTTGAATCACTACTCGTGAAACATGGGTCAATGAGTTTGACTCAAAATCACACAGTTAAATTCTGATAGCAATATCACTATGTGATTTTGAGTCAAACTCATTGACCCATGTTTCATGAGTAGTGATTCAAAATGAATCCATCTCTAATGAGAATAAATGGAACACTTAGCACTCATTGGATCTAGGTGATGCTCACAGGGGTGAAGCCTCGAGACTTCCCGAGAGGTCACCCATCCCAATACTACTCCAGCGTGACCACACTTAACTATGAAGTTTCCTCTATTGGTTAAACCCAAAGCTTGCAACCCCATTTGCAAAACCTTCACCAAGTGTTGCACCTTATGAACCGTTCATTAGAAAGCCCCTTAAGCTCATCAATTGATAAGTAGGAGATAATTTCCACAGCAAGTCAAATTGGGATATTGCTATCAGGATTTAACTGTGTGATTTTGAGTCAAACTCATTGACCCATGTTTCATGAGTAGTGATTCAACATGAATCCATCTCTCATGAGAATAAATGGAACACTTCACACTCATTGGATCTAGGTGATGCTCACAGGGGTGAAGCACCAGGAATTCCCGGGAGGTCACCCATCCCAGTACTACTCTAGCCTCAGTGCGCTTAACTACGAAGTTTCCTCCATGGTTAAACCCAAAGCTTGCAACACCATTTGCAAAACCTTAACCAAGTGTTGTGCCTTATGAACCATTCATTAGAAAGCCCCTTAAGCTCATCAATTGATAAGGAGATAATTTTCACAGCAAGTCAAATAGTGATATTGCTATCAGGATTTAACTGTGTGATTTTGAGTCAAACTCATTGATCCATGTTTCATGAGTAGTGATTCAACATGAATCCATCTCTCATTAGAATAAATGTAACGCTTAGCACTCATTGGATCTAGGTGATGCTCACAGGGGTGAAGCATCATGACTTCCTGGGAAGTCACCCATCCTAGTACTACTCCAACTTGAGCGTGCTTAACTATGGAGTTTCCTCCATGGTTAAATCCAAAGCTTGCAACCCCATTTGCAAAACCTTCACCAAGTGTTGTGCCTTATGAAGCATTCATTAGAAAGCCCCTTAAGCTCATCAATTGATAAGTAGGAGATAATTTCCACAGCAAGTCAAATTGTGATATTATACTAAGATGATATCTCTTCATATACTTGAGAGCATAATGTGTTCTATAAATCCTCCCTAGCTAAGAGGGAGTGTTAAAGTTGTAGCTTCTATTGGATTGGTTCGATCTGAGATACGTTATTGTTATTGGTAAATCATCATTTCCTATATATACTTATCCATGTTAAATAATATTATTGTATATAATAGTATATAATATAATATATATACATATTATTATTGTTTATGTTAGTATAATATTATTAAATGATGATTATACCATAGAGACATGTTCTTTCATAATTATATGAGATCCAAATCTGCATTTGGAACACATCAATTACAATGGCCATGATAGTACATTTGCAGAAAACGATCCATGTTACTTAACAGTAAGATCATGAAGTGTTGCATCAAAATCCGCACACTCAAGGGCTACATCCCAAAGCTTTGTTGCCCCTTCCTTGTAATGATCATTCTTACGTAACAAAAGATGCAAGTTGGTGTGGACAAAGACGGAGTCCTCAGCTTTCTTGAAGCCCAACCGGTTGCGCTTCACTAAATGGATAAAGGAGTATGTACTCCAATTCCTTGCAGCAACAGAAGGACTGGGAACCTAGATAGTTGCCACAAAACATACAAATGAAAAGAAAATTATTTTTAAAGAATGTGTGAAACACTAAATTCTAGAATGCAAGTGTAAACATAAAAGTCTAAAACAAAACAAAATTAAAAACTTACTTGTGATAGGACCTTGATTGCAAGAGGTTGAAATTGCTTGAAAGGTTGACCATACATGTACCACCATGTGATAGCTCCCATTCTATTTTGGTCCTTTAGTGCAAATGGAGAATGCTTTTGTTAAGAATGTTAGCTTATTAGTGAGTTGAAACATCTAATTAAGTATTAATTATTCATATGTTTCTATACATTATATATATATGTATGTATGTATGTATGTATGTATGTATGTATGTATAATCTGTCATAACCTTATATTGCAAATACCAATTATCGGTGACACTCTATTCACTAATGTTTTATCACTAATATAATATAAGGTACTCGGGGATCATGTATCTTGATCGTATCGACCACGTAAGATATCTGTTCTCACTCACCGATTATTATCAGGAGTCTTGTTTTGGCTTACACACCGATTGGTATTGGGTGTTTTGCTTTGCTTACACACCGACTTCTATCGGTTGTTTTGTCTTGCCTTTCACACTGATCAGTATCAGGTGATTTATGTTTAGTTATGATATGGTACAGTTAAATATATGTTGAGGCATGATCATGTAGGGTCATGCCCCTACGTGATTATGTTTCAACATATATGTGTTCTATTCAATCTGCGGATCATTATCAATAACATCAGCATATTTGATCTCAAGTTATATCAGAATACTACTTCAATATATATATTGAAGATATATTGAATTTACACAAATCATCAAGCAGTCACATAAGAAACTCTAAGATCTCCAGATTTAATTCATCTCAAGACTGAAAATATAATTGCTTAGTCTCCACCAATAAAGATCTATCAAACTTTACATGGTATCAGAGCCAAATTGGTAGAGAAACTTTCAAATTTAATCTTGAACCAAAAGTGACAGTGTCAAATAATGTTAAGAGTAGAGGACGGGCTTGAAGGAGCAGCAAATTTATTTTCTCAGAAAATTTGGATTATTACAATTCTTGAAGAATTAGAACTAGAATCTTTTATTGAATCAGACATTTCGATACCTGAAGATGAGGCAGAAAAAGCCACTTGGAAAAGATGAAATAATAAAGCTAGGAAAATCATTGTGGACTCAGTAAAAGATAATATTCTTCCATCCATCTCAAATCTCAAAAAGGCATTTGAAGTATTCAAGACAATTAAGGATACATTTGAAATCAACAACTCAAGTAGATTGATTACATTAAAAAATCAACTCATGAATACAAAAATGAATAAAGGAGAAACAACCTCCTCCTACTTTGGAAAGATTTCCAAACTTAAAAATAATCTATCTTCTATTGGAACTAAAGTAGAAGACCAAGAACTATCGATAATAGCACTTAGAGGATTACCCATATCTTGGGAAGCTTTCATCCAAGTTGTCAACAAACCCTCAATACTAGCTTTTGACAAACTAAAAAATGAGTGCACGTTAGAAGAATCGAGACTAATCTCTAGATGGATCATCTCAAATCAAGAAGGAGAAAATCAAGCTCTCTTCTCAGTCTCTAACAACAAAGGGAAAAAGAGGGAATTCAAAGGAAAGAACTATGACAAAAGGAAAGGGAATAATAATTACAAAAGAAATGACTTCTCCAAAGTTAAATGTTAGAAGTGTGAGAAACTCGGACATACCTTCAGAAATTGTCCAGAAAGGGAAAAAATCTTAGCTTCTTTAGCCGAAACAAAGAAAGATGAAAATCTATTATTCTACTTTGTCTTATCAAGTGAGATGAAATCCAAGGAAAATGTGTGGATAATAGATAGTGGGGCTTCCCAACATATAACAAGATTCAGAGATAAGTTTGAAACTTTTGGAAATTATCTCACTGAAGGAATCACCATTGAAAACAACTCCACTTATCCAATTAAAGGAATTGGGACCTGTTCTATACAACTAAGGACCGACGTCACACTAAACTTGAAAGATGTTCTCTTTGTACCAGGCATAAAAAGAAATCTAGGATCAACTTATGGACTAACAAATGAAGGTTTTCAAGTCAACTTCAATGAAGACAAATTTTTGTACTGGCATAAAAACACTAATCTAAAAAATGCTATCACCATAGGGACTAAAGATGGAACCTTATATAAACTATGCAACATTCAAAAGCAAGCTCTCAACCACAAAGTGACAAATTCTAATGAAGTATGGCATAGAAGACTCAAACATATTGGATTTAGTTCACTTCCAAATGTAGAGAAAATCAACACTGGAACACCTAGCCTAAATTCAAAACATGTAGGCACCTGTAAAGGATGTGCTCTAGGAAAGAACATTAACAAACCTTTTCCTCCTAGTGAACACAAATCTAAATCCATTTTGAAACTAGTTCTCTCTGATTTATGTGGACCTATGCCAACACTTTCTGTAGGAGGTTACTCTTACTAAATAATATTCATTGATGATTTCTCTAGGAAAACTTGGACCTATTTTCTAAAGGTCAAAGAATTAAATGAGGTTCTATCAAAATTTAAAGAATTCAAAGAAATTATGGAAAATCAAATGTCAAAAAGAATTAAAACCCTAAGATCAGACAATGGAGGAGAATATACTTCTAAAAATTTCGAAGTTTTTTGTACCTCTATTGGGATTAAGAGGGAGTATACAATACCTTATAATCCTCAACAAAATGGGGTAGTAGAAAAGAAAAATAGAACCATTGTTGAAGCAGCAAAAGCCATGCTTCATGATCAAAACCTACACTTCTCATTTTGGACAGAGGCCACCAATACTGTTGTATACATTCAAAACAAATGCCCACACTCAATACTAGAAAACATAACACCTGAAGAAGTTTTTACAAGAACTAAACCTGACTTAAGTCATCTTAGAATTTTTGGTTGCCTTGTTTATATTCACATACCTAAAGAAAAAGAACTAAGTTAGAACCATCTGGGAAGAAAGGGATATTTGTTGGGTACAGTGAAAACTCTAAAGGGTATAGAGTCTATATACTTGGACAAAAATCAGTTGAAGTAAGCAGAAATGTCATATTTGAGCAAAACACTGCATTAAAACTATCAACAAGTACAAAAGATGAGCCCATCACAGAGCTAGATGAAAATCTACAAACTGAAATTCAGAGGGAGAACATATCAAAAGAAAATGAACTATTACTAGATACAAAAAAATAGAGACATCTCTAATATCAAGAAAAGGCAATTATGGGCAAAAAAAATTATTAAAGAAAATAATGTTGAGCCAGATGAAATTTCCAGGGAAAGCAAGAAAACCAAAAACAAATCTTGTTACACTGCGCTAGTAACTGAGCTTACTAAATTTAAACCATCAACTATTGAAGAAGCCCTAACTTGTCAAGCTTGGAAAGATGCTATGGTTGAAGAATATCAATCCAAACTATAAAATGATGTTTGAGATATTGTATCTAGACCAAAAGACAAATCAGTTGTTTCTTCAAAGTAGTTATACAAAATCAAATATGCTTCAGATGGCAGTATTGAAAAACATAAAGAAAGGTTTGTTGCTCGAGGTTTTTCTCAGAAGGCAGGTATTGATTATGAAGAAACTTTTGCCCCTGTTGCTCGATACACTTCGGTAAGAACAATTATTACAATTGTAGCAGCCAAATGATGGAAGATGCACCAAATGGATTTCAAGACCACACTCCTAAATGGGGTCATTAATATCATAAGAAGAACTATTACCTCTCTTTTATTTTGAAACTGTGGAAGTGGTCAACACTGTAACTTTATATATATAAAATGCCACCATGATATTCTGGTAATATCTATGAATTGCACTTACATGTATATACATATATGCATGTGTACCTAGAGAGAATATAATGATAAAAAGGTATTATACGTACTCTCAAGTTACACACACGTATAGATATATGTATATGTACAATTATAGGTAAAATTCAATAGCATGATGACATCATACATACATACATACATACATACATACATACATACATACATACATACATATATATATATATATATATATATATATATATATATATTTATTTGTTTCAAACCATGAGAAAGTATAATCTTTATATCTTAATTTTGGCTCCATATCAATGAGCACTACCACCTTTCATATCGGCTTTATTTTTATTTTTTAATTTGAAAGTTATGAAAGTTTCTTGTAACCGATATTGGCATTGATCAATTTTCCTTCTTGTAACTGAAGCTGCGGGAGACATTACTTACTCTCCTCGCACCAAGAGTGAAGCATTCGAAATCATTTCTTTCCTCATGCGATTTCTCTCAACCAAAGTCCCTCTCTTTCCATTGCACCTTCTTTTCTAAGAATGGTGTATTGGAGGATCACATTTAGATACCTCAATAGCAGCATTGGCTATGCTTGATAGTATTCTCATGCTGGAGTCGTCTTGCTAGACCATACCATCAAATCCAAAGCTGCAAATTTCTCTAGTCATGAAATCATTCGACCAGTCCTATTTCTTATTTTATATGAACATCTCTTATTTTGCATTCTCTGAAATAAATTCCGCAAGGACTAACAAAACATTATGTTTAATGCATCCATGATTTGAAGGCTCAATAGTATGAAGAACTCTAAAAGAACATCAGCTCTGCCTTCCATTTTATGTAATCATTCTTACAAATCAAGTGCTAGTATAGACTTGCAATCCAGCCCGAAGAGACTCCTTTGGTTTGTTGATCAATTACCCGTGCAATGCTTAATGCTGAAAGATGGTATAAGAATCATTCTTTATATTTCACAAGAATATATCTAACTTATATAGTGGTATTATCGGTATACCAATTGAGATAAGAACCAGATTTGTGTTCATAAGTTCTAAATAAGAATACATAGATACCAGCATATCTCCCAAGATGCAACCAAGACCAGCTAGGTCGAGTATAAATGGGTGAAGAGGAGAGCTATCCCTGCAAGAAATAAACTGAAAATCAGTGACCAAAGAGCATGAATATCTAAAGAAAGGGGGAAATCTGTTTAGTCCAAATCAGCTCATGATTGTCCAAAAAATATTCAGTTGTCAAGTCGAGCGGTTGTGATCGGGCTATTTATTTGCCCATCTAAATCCTTGGCCAAGGTAGATTAGAGGCATGCTTGCCACTGTATATGAGAAATATGTTAGCAAAGGAATACTAATCTATTAAAAGAACAAAGCATTAACTAACAAAATTACTATAACATATAAGAGAGACCAAAAGAGAAACCTTCAAATGAGAATATGAGCCATGGAATGGCTCTCTCAATGAGATTATTCTCTTGATATATGGATGAGTCTAATGGATTAGTTTGGTATGTATGCTCAAGATGCTCAAAAATTAGCTTCAATGGAGATGGAAGATGGCAAATTGGTGTGGATGTATGTAAAAGCATGGATTTAGCTTCTCAAAAGGGCATTATAACTTTAGCTCAAGGATTGTGATGAAATGGCTTGGGAGGGGATTCAATTTATAGGCTAAGGGCTTGAGGGATGGAGGGTTAAGATACAAGGAGAGAAAAAAGCTTATGGAGGGCTAGGATGCACTCAAAGGGGAGCACATGGATTGTGCTTGTTTAGCACCAACCAGGGAGTGACACATGTCACAAGGTGAGTGGATGGAGGAAAGGGGATGGATGAGTCAACAAAGGAGGCTCAAGGGATAATATCTTCATAAAGACCCTTCATTATGGCTTGTAAGAGCTTGTAAGAGTCTTTATGGCCTTTGTAAGAGCATTCATTGTTGGGTGGTTGGGATATTTTGGAAGGAGTTGAGATTGTTGACTTTCCTTGGCTTAGAAAAGTCTTAAGCTTGTTTAGGGAATGTGACAACATTAGGGGGTGGATTAGGCTTGGGTTTAGGATTAGATTAGGGATGTTAGAGATTTGCAAGTGGATGACATTCATGAGGGGGGGTGAGTTAGTGGCTAAGCTAGGTTAGTATGGGTGGATGAGGTGGATTAGACTAAAAAGGGGGTTTAGGATAGGTTAGGGGGTATTAGATTTGAGGGTTTTATTTATCAAATAGATTTATTTGATAAATGGGGACTTTGGAATTAGATAGAAGAAAAGGATTTAATTGATAAATAATAGGTTATTTGATTTATCAATTAGGACTATAGATGATTAATTAAATTAATCAACTAAAAGATGGCAAAGGATTAATTAAATAGGAATTTAATTAATGATACCTTTAGAGATAACTAAATAGGATTACCAAAGCGGTGTAATCAAATTTAGGTGTCTACATTTTGCCCCTCTTTGACATAGTGTTGAGACAACATTATTTCAAAGAAGTTCGAACGAAGACGACACGAAGAAGATGTTTTAGCAACAAGGTTGCCCCAGTCTCGGATAAGAAGAGAAGAGACTAGACGTAGAGATGCCCCCTCAAGAAGGCGGCGGGGAGAGAAAACGAGGCTCGACGGCTTCTTAAAAAGTACAAGAATCCGAGATGAGCAAGGAGACTCAGATTGGCTTAAGAGAAGAGGTTTGGTTAGCTCAAACTCTCACTACGGGAGAATGATAAAGGGAGAATCAGAGGCACAAGAGGAAGCAAGCTTAAGACTTTCGAGATTGGGTGGAGGATGAAGGAGCGGAACGCTATAAAAGGAATCCAGGATAGGGAGATGGATGAGGGGATTATAAAGCTGATGCAACAAGATTTCAAAGAGTCAGATTGGCGAAAGATGGGTTTCGGAGATCCCTAAGACTAGGATTGTGGATCTCGAAAGATGAGGCTTGGTGGATTGATTGGATTGGTGGATCCTAAGACTAGGATTGTGGATCCTTAAAGCTAAGAGTGATGATTGATTCAAAAAGATACGATTGCACAAGCTGAGGTAGGAGAGACAGATGCTGGATATGGATGGGGGATAATGGAGATGAAGGGATTCCATTGAAGCTTTTTGAGCGAGGGGATACTTCAAAGAGAAGTACCACCATGTAGTTGAGCACTAGATTTGCTATAGGACTATTGGTTAATTGCCAAGGTTACCAAGAACATCAAGGCCTTTTCACCAACTGTCCAGAGGACTGACGAACTGACTCAAAACAAACACGCAAGGATTGCCCCAGCATCACACATGAATCCCAGAGGAAGCAACGTGGAACCGACACTGGGTAACCCACGAGCGGAAAAGAAAAACAAACAAAAGACCTGATCAAGACCTTACGCTCAGATTGCCCCATTCGAAGTATACCATGATATGGAAGATTGTGGCAACTTTGAGGAGGGAACAAAAAGATTGCTTGGAAAAGATACTTCAAGACCCAAAAGGGAAGATTCCAAATCAAAAGAAAGCAAAAATCCAAAAGAGAACTGTTTGCCAACGAGATGGGTAGGACGAGGTACTAACGGACCAAAATCAGACATGAGAAAAGCTATATCCGCCAAGGATCTATCGGAGAGCACCTAAGCTAATGGATTTAGATGAGTTGAGGCGTCTGGCAAGCGGAACTAAGAAGGATAACACTTTGGTGATAGGAGATCTAGCTAATGGATGCATTGGAATAGCTAACCAAGGGTTGTGTGATGTGTGCAAGATGCTGATCAAGGAGGAACTGACACGAAAGCTGGATAGATACAATGGTACTAAGCTAAAGAGGATGTACAAGCTGACAGACCAAGATATGTTACAAATGTACAAGGTTGTTCATGTTTGGGTTTGTGAGATGGAAATGGTCGTGAAGGGTGGGATGTCTACAATAGTTGATAGGTGGATAGGTAGATGGTTTGCGAAAAGCTTAAGTGAAAATGGGATTCTTTGTGTGCATGTGATAGGATACAAGCTAGGATACAAGATTATTTACAAGCTGAAATATGGTACAAGCTTTGGACAAGATTCGGATATACAAAGTATGGTACAAGATTTACAAGGTATGATACAAGCTTTGGTACAAGATTTACAAGCTAAGGTACAAGATTTACAAGCTGTAGAAGAGGTATTTACAAGCTTCATCAGATTTTGGATATTTGGTTGGAACACCAAGGGAACAAGCAGGTATTTTATGGGATGGTGGGTGAATGGATGAGGGATAGGATAGTGATAGATAATGGATTAGTCTTAGTACACAAGGTGCCTGAATTACCAGATTTTCACCAAGGTACCTATCCAAGGCGCTTGAATTGCCAAGTTTTCACCATTGGACGCTTATTTTTCTTTACTATTTTTTTATATTTTTCAAAAGTTGGGTATACCAAGGATTTTCAAGCATAGAACTTCTTGAGATGAATGATGTTAGTAGGATCATTCAAGAGTTCTCCTTCCGGTGTAGATAGCTGATAGGCTCCGGAGCCAAAGGGTGCTGTGACAACATAAGGACCAAGCCAGGTAGGTCCAAACTTGCCTTTCTTTTCTCGATCTGCTTGGACATTCATATTTTCTTTGAGGACCATGTCACCTGACTGAAAGTGTCGTGGGAGCACCTTCTTGTTGAAATTCCTTTTGAGACGAGTTTGATAGACTGTGAGATGATCATAGGCTTGTTGTCGCTTCTCGTCTAAGAGATCTAGCTAGGTGAGCCGAGCTACTCTGTATTCTTCATCTGATATTTGCCCTTGCAAAGATATGCGCAAGGAGGTAAGTTCAACCTCTATAGGTAGGACCGCTTCAGCACCATAGACTAGGGAGTATGGAGTTGTGCCTGTGGATGTACGGAAGGAAGTTCGATAGGCCCATAGGGCTGGATTTATTTGTAGGTGCCAATCACGGTCGAAATCATTGACAACTTTCTTTAGGATTTTGAGGAGGGTTTTGTTAGTTGCCTCTGCCTGGCCGTTACCTTGTGGGAAATATGGGCTAGAAAAGCAGTGATGGATGCGGAGGGAAGTGCATAATTCTTCCATGTTGAGATTTTCAAAGTTACCTCCGTGGTCGGTGAAGATGGTGGATGGGATGCCGAAGCGGCAAACAATGTGGTACAAGATGAACTTGGAGACCTGAACTCCTGTAGCTAAGACTAGGGGGACTGTTTCTACCCACTTAGTGAAATAGTCTGTAGCTGTTATTATCCATTTATGTCCATCAGATGAGAGAGGTGTGATAGTTTCAACTAGATCAAGGCCCCAACAAGCGAAAGGCCAAGGTGGTGCAATAGGTTGTAGATCCTATGCTAGAGCGTGCACAAGATTTGCGTGTTGCTGACATGGGGAGACACTTTCTGACAAAGTCACAGGAGTCTTCTTCAATGGTAGGCCAATAGTAGCCTGCTCTAAGGATTTGTCGCGCTAGGACAATACCACTCGTATGGGCACCGCAAAGTCCGGAGTGTACTTCCTTTAACACCATCGCGGCCTCGTTTTGGTCTAAACATCGAGAGAGAGTATCGTGATAACCCCGACGATATAGGGTATTGGCTATGATAACATAGCGGGAGGATTTTCGGATGAGGTTCTGGCGTTGGGTACGTGTGAGGTGAGGGGATATGATACCATCGTTAAGGTAAGCATGAATCTCATGGTACCAAGGGGATTGAGGACCAACCAAGATACAAACACGGTTTGAGTCATCATTCACATAGGCAGGTGTGAGGAGCTGCTCGACTAAAAACTCATACTGTGTAGCTGCTTGGGGAATTTCCAAGAGCGAGCCGATAGTAGCCATAGCATCTACTGCTTTGTTTTGTATTCGAGGCACTTGTGTAAACTGAAGCTTTGTAAAATGCTGGGTTAGCTAATCAACTAGCTCTTTGTAGGGTAATAGCTTTTCATCTTTGGTTTGATTTCATTTAGGGCTTGCTTGATGATGAGCTAAGAATCACCAAAGATTTGTAACTCAGCAATGTTCCATTCTACAGCTATCTTTAATCATGCTATGAGAGCCGCATATTCAGCTATATTGTTGGTGCTAGGGAATTGTAGCTTGAAGGCTTTTGGAATGTAATCTCCTTGAGGTGTGACCAACAATATTCCTGCCCCTGATCCACGAGATGTGTGTGAGCCATCAAAATAAAGTTTCCATGGAGGTTGTTCTTCAATTAGACAAATATGCTCATCTGGAAATTCTGTGATCAAAGGATATGCATCTATTAGAGGTGCATCAGCTAGGTGATCTGCTATAGCTTGCCCTTTGATTGCCTTTCTGTCCACATACTGGATGTCAAATTCACTAAGGAGCATAACCCATTTGGCCAAACGGCCTGTAAGTGTTGTTCTGGAGAGCATATACTTAAGAGGGTCAATCTTGGAGACTAGTTGGATGGTATGACTTAGCATGTAGTGGCGAAGCTTTTGAGTTGAGAAAACAACTGCCAAACAAGCTTTTTCCATAGGAGTATAATTGAGTTCATAACCAACTAGGGTCCTACTGATGTAGTAGATGGCTCTTTCTCTGCTGTAGTCATCAAGCTGTGCTAGAAGTGCCCCCAGAGCAGTAGGCGTTGCTGATATGTACAAAATCAGGAGACGACCAGGAACTGGTGGAACCAAGATAGGGGGATTGGTGAGATACTGCTTGAGCTGATCGAAGCTGCGCTGACATAAAGGATCCCACTTGAAGTTCTCATCTTTCTTTAGTAAATGTGAAAATGGCGTACACTTATCTGCAAGCTGGGAGATGAAGCGCCGAACGGATTGAAGCTTTCCCTGAAGAGAGCAAAGCTGTCGCGGTGTCTGGGGAGGAGGCATGTCTAAGATAGCCTTGACCTTCTTGGGGTCGATCTCTATACCTCGTTTAGAAACTATAAACCCTAGAAGCTTGCCAGATATGACCCCAAAGACACGCTTCTTGGGATTTAGCATGAGATGATATTTGGCTAACCTATCAAAGACTTTCTCCAGGTCAGCAAAATGATCCATGAAGGTATGAGATTTGACCAAGATATCATCCACATAATCTTCCAAAATGCTATGGATGAGATCATGAAAAATGGCTGTCATAACTCTTTGATAGGTAGCCCCAGCATTCTTTAGGCCAAAAGGCATCATGTTGTAACAAAAGGTTCCCCAAGGGGTAGTGAATGTTGTCTTATGCTGATCCTCTTCTGCAATCTTGATTTGATTATACCCAGAAAATCCATCCATGAGGGACAAAATTTCATGTCCAGCTGTAAGATCTACAATCATATCTATGTTGGGCAAGGAAAAATCATCTTTTGGACAAGCTTTGTTAAGATCTCTGAAATCAGTGCAGATTCTGATGTCACTGGAAGGTTTAGTGACTGGGACCATGTTGGAGATCCACTCTGAGTAGTCGATAGGTCGGATAACCTTAGCAGCTAACATTCTTTCTAATTCAGCTTTGACCAATAATACCACCTTTGGGTGCATTTTTCTAAGCTTTTGTCTGACGGGCTTGATCTTTGGATCAACTGCAAGATGATGAACTACAAGCTTTGAATCAAGTCTTGGCATGTCCTGATATGACCATGCAAATCGGCCAATGTTCTCTCTTAAGACCTCAAAGAGGAGGTCAGCTTGGTCTTGTGATAGGGATGCAGCAATGTGAACAAGTCTGGGGATCTCTGAAGAACCGATGTTGACTTCTCTAGTATCCTCGATTAGAATAGAAGACACCTCTGGTCAATTATCTTGAGGAGGTAATGCTAAATCCTCATGTTCTGCTTGTGGCTCTGGATGTTCTTGATGAGGGGTGTTCTTCACTGCCTTAGCTAGTCTCGAATTCACCTTAGTTCCAGTTTTGGGTGTATCGGAACTAGGTTGGGGATTTTCTCCAAAATACCCCTTGGGATCTAGCTTGTAGATATAGGCAAAATCTGGCTTTGTTTGCTTGTGAGGAGTTTCGGTTCCCATGAATCTCAAAAGTGCTTCCTCTGATGTGAACTCATCAATGTGTATGACGCTTGGTTGGTCCCAATCTATGAGTTGTGGATGGGCGAGTGGTAGGTCAATGAAATGGATGGATAGTTCTTGGAGAACAGAGTCTCCTAGGGAGATTTGGTCTGGGATATCGTCGTAGGCTCTCTTTTCAACTTCCTTAGGAATGTCTTCGATTTCGACAAGGTCGCGGTGAATGTTCAAAAAAGCGTGACCGTCCATATTGGTGCCCCCAGTTGTGGGTATGCCAAAGCCAAGACCTGACTTCGATTCTCACCTATGTGCATCGATGGGGCACTGCATGCCTCTTTCTTCTGGTCCTAGACCACCACCTTGATAGTTCCATTTGTCAGTGATGAGCTTATGTTCTTGGGGATACTTCTGGCTGAAGTGATCAAGGCGTGCTTGATTTCTTTGAGGTGCATCCTTATGTAACCAATTGTTGATATCTGGAGTGAGCTCCTCATGAAGAGGGATTTTTGAGGATACAAAGGTTGTTGGGCCAAACTGTTTGTATCGAGGAGGTGGAATCTCCGTAGCTTTGTGATATGTCGATCGTCCATGGGCATGTGGATCAAGTGGGAGTGCCCCAACAGCAAATGCATCTGACAGACTATACTCTCCACAGCCTTTGTTATTGATCTTCACAGTAGATAAGGTGGAGGCGAGGATGGTTTCTGGGTCATTACAAGTGTGAGATGAGCTAGCGATGGCTGTGCCGATATCAATTCCAGGGCAATGGTTTGTATATGAGGCTTCAACCGCATTGCAGTAAGCAAAGGGTTCTGGATCGGCATGGATGGTTACCTCAGTGCCCTGATGCGGAAATTTGACGCACTGATGGTAAGTGGATGGAACGGCTTTCATGGCATGAATCCATGGGCGACCGAGGAGGATGTTAAATGGTAGGTTTAGATCAATAGCATGGCAGAGTGTCTCTTGGATGACTGGCCCAACCTTGATTGGCAGCAAAATAGTTCCTTCTGTGGTTCTTTCCAAGTTGTCATAAGCTTTGATGGTGATAACCTCACTGATGATGTCTGCCTCAGTATACCCAGCTTGTTTTATGAATTTTAGGGTGCAAATATTCAAGGCTGATCCATTATCTATCATTACTCTTTTCACGGCAAAATTGGATACCATGATGGCTATGCGGAGCAGAAGGGTGTGATCTGGCTCGACCACGGGTGTGTCGGTGGGTTTGAATGATAGGGCACATGAGGAGTATAGGTGTCCAACGAGATTACGAAAATCAGTAGTGTTAATATCTGAAGGGACACGGGATTCTATGAGGGCACTGTCAAGGATGTTCTTGTACACAGGACTAGTGCGAAGAAGGTCTAAAATGGAGATTTGAGCTGGCATGTTCCCAAAGTGTTCCAAGATATTGTACTGGCTTTTTGATGGAGCTGATGATGCTGGTGGAACGGGTGGGCCTGCGATGTTAAATCGCGCTCTTCGAGTGGTGACTGCACACTCATTGTTTGGTCCTTGGATATTGATAGCATTGACAGAAAGCTCTTTCTCGAATATACAACCTATAAGGCTGCCATAGTCTATATAGGATGAAGTGTGGTCATTGTTCTTCCCATGCTGTTGGTTTGGCTGGCGGTTGTTGGTGTGGTTGTTGTTGGCTTGGATAGGTGTTTTTCCAGGATTTTGGTTGTTGTGTGGAGGAAAAGCATTTTGATAGATCTGTAAGCCTGCATTGGGAGAGGTTTGGGCACCAACGGTGATTTCTTTCCGATCAATGAGGTCCTGCACATAATCTTTCAGTTTCATGCATCTGAGGGTGGTGTGAACTTTTACCCTATGAAATTTGCAGTACTCATTATCTTTGTACCATGCAGCTTTGGATTGGCTTGGGTCGATTTGCTGGGTAGGAGGAAATTTGATGAGGTTTTCCTTGACTAATTTTTCAAAAATGACATCCAAAGGTTCACCAAGGGGTGTATAATTTCTAGGTGTAGGTTGGAATCTGGGCTTTTGTCCTGCAGCTACATTGATAGCATTAGCTTGATTGGTAGACCCTTGGAAGTTGGGTCTTGGATTGTGGTTTTGATAGCTTTGGTTATTCTGTTGTTGGTAGTTGATAGCTTGCTGATTGTTTGGTTGATATGGTGGGTTGGACTGGTTTTGAGAAGGACCAACAATATTCACATGTTTGGTATCAGTGACGCCATCTGTTGCAACGTGCTTGTTTTTGTTCCAATACCTAGACTTGTCGTTGGAATGTGATTGATTTTGGTTGGCTTCCTTGTAAATCTTGACCACGCCATCTTTAATGAGTCCTTGCTCAAGGATCATTCCTTTCTCTTTGATATCTTTGTAGGTCTGCAAACAGTTCATAGTGATGTGGTGAGCCAAGCTAGGATGGGCATTATCAATAAACATTTTCACCAAATGGCGCTCTGGCAAGGTGCAAGATATGCGGGTGGTAAGGGTTTGCCATCTTTGTAGATATTCAAGAAGGCTTTCTCCACCTTTTTGCTTAGTGTGGACAAGATCAACTACTGATAGCTCTGTTTCAACAAGATGGGCATATTGGGCCACAAATGCCTCAGACAATTCAGCAAAGTTTTTAATTGTGCCATATGGTATTCTATAAAACCATTCAAGAGCTGGTCCGACCAAGCTTTTGGGAAAGAGACGCAAAAGGAAGACATCATCGTATGCCACTTCTTGGCAGTGCATGTAAAATTCTTTGATATGTGTGACAGAGTCTCCTTTTCCTCTAAATTTGTCAAATTTGAGTGTCTCAAAATGCTTGGGAAATGGTGTCATGGTAATGGCTCTGTCAAATGGGTAAGGACACACATTCTCAAACTTGAAGGTTTTTGGATCATTTCCTTCCTGGATGTTCTTCAAAGCTATCTTCATGGCTTCCCATTCTGCATTAATGGGTGATGGCTGGGGTGCCCCCAATGTAGGAGTGCCCTGAGGTAGGTATGTGCTAGATGGGGCAATGAAATATGGATGGCTTTGAGGTATGGGCTGGTAGGGATTGTACATGGCTTGGGCAACTGAATGGTGGATGATGGGTTGCTGAGGTGGAGGTGGCACATATTGCTGCATGTATTGCAAGGCTTGCTGCTGATATTGGATTTGAGGTTGGGATTGAGGAACATAAGCTGGCTGTGGGATAAATGGATTGCTTTGTGGAGGTAAGGTATAAGATGGTTGTGAAGCTTGGGGAAAGGATTGGAGAGCTTGTGGAACTTGACTTTGGATTTGAGGAGTTTGACCAATATATGTGGGTTGTGCCCCCATCTGGGAAGGTGTTCGCATGGCAAAAGAGGCCAAGTAATTGGTGGTTGGTGGTGGTGGATTTCCTCCTAGAAGTGGCATAGAAAAATAGTTGGTAATAGGAGGTAATGGATTCGTTGGTGGTGGAGGTGGTGGGAATTGAATGCTAGGAAATGGAATTGATGGGGTTTGATAGCTTGGTGGCTGGATTTGAAAGTTTGGTAGAGTGGTGGCAGGAGCTTGGGTCACTTGAGAGCTGGGCAGAACATTGGTAGTAGCTGGTGGGGTTTGATAGCTTTGTGGAGTGAGGGTAGTAGCTTGTGGATTTGTGGCTAATGGCACTGAGCTCCAAGGACCTAGTGGAAATGATGGAATTGTGTTCTAAGCTGAAGTAAACAAGCTGGGGGTGATGAAGGGTTGATTACTTGGCCCCATGGGTGGCATCCCTGTTGTATATTGTTGAGGTTGGGTTGGAGAGCAGCAACAGTGAAGGGAGTGAATGGTGAGGTGTTTTGGGCAAAGGGGGTTTGGGATGGAGTGGTATGGACCAATGCTGGAGTGGTGGTGGCTGGATTGGCTTGTGGAAGGGAGATTTCAACTTGAGTGGAGGCTGGTATGTTTGGGTCTGTTGGATCATATGGGGTGGGTTGAGGCTCTTCTTTTGGCATATATTGAGGATAATTTGAATCATAAGAGCCTATGGGTGGTGGGAGTTGTCCAAAAAATGGGTGAGATGGCTCTGATAGGGGAGGAGGTCTTCCAAAGTCAAAGGCTCCAATGTTGTCCCTTCGAAAGTTAGCCATGATTGTTTCCTTGTTTTTGTCTATAATGGCATTCACCAATACTGCATTTCCTGGTTGGTTCATGAAAGCTTCAATGTCAGTAGGTGATGGTATGGTGTTCTCTGGGCTGAAGGATGGTTGACTGCTCAAGGGGAGCGATGCTGTTTGATCCAAATGATAGGGCTCCATTGTTTTCTTCTTCTTGGCTAAGCGAGTGACAGGTGGCATGAAAATGCAGAATGTTCCTAGGGATGAGATGCAACAATGCTGATGGATGCAAAAGGGGAAGGCTTTTCTATGCAAAAGATTTCCTAGGTTGAGGCAAAGCTATATGACAAAACCTAAGGAGGATTGGGTTGAGGATTCTAACTTCAAAGATATGTTGCCAAAGCACGAAAGGTTTGCTTTCCTATGTGCAAGCTTAGTGGTGATTGTGTCAACTTAAGGATAGACCGATGATCTTTTAGGAAGAACACGAGATTGACCACTTGTGGATCCCAACCTTTAGCTTAAGGTGATGAGGGATAACAAGTGACAAAGCTAGATTACCCTAGACAAAGCTCTATCAAAGGGATAACCTTGGTGAGGCTGGTGGATTTGGAAGATGTTAGGAATGGCAAACTTTTGGCAAGGTGACAACAATTTTGAAGGCTTGGATGTGAAGTTTTTGGATTGTTGGCTAGATGGTTTGGTTCTAAATGAGATGGATGAGCTAAAATGCTTAAGGGGAAGACTAAAGATGGCTGGCTTACCTACAAAGATGACTCTAATGCAAAAGTGAGCTTATGCAAGAAGATGTGGAGAAACAAGGGGGTCTAATTATAGAAATCATGCCTAGTTGGTAAGGCATAGGCATTGTTAACTCCTGGATGTTGGTTAAATTGAATGGTGTGATCTAACCAGGCGTCTTGAAGGGCTTCGTCAGCAGCTTTGTCCTCTGCTTTGTGGAGTTTGGCAATTCGAGGACTTGGTGTTAGTTCCTTTCTCTTGGCTGAAAGTTCTTGGTATGCCTGAGATGGTTTGAGTTTAACTTTTTTGAAACTTCTGTTTGGGTTTGGGTTGTTCTGACATGAATTCCTGAATCTGCTTAGCTTTGAGAGTCTTGGTTGTTTTGCTTCAACTCGTTCAACTTCTAGAACAGGCAGTGACTACGGTAAGTGTGCCCTAAGCTAGGATCGACCAAGTTTGGCAAACATTTATTCAATAAGTAAAAGATCAAGCAATAGATAGGAACAACCAGATAGAAGTTTTTGATTCTCAGAATGTGATACTTGCGCCAAGGAGTGTGTGTTCTACAAATGTTTCGATCAGTCACTTCAAACACATTAACATCCTAGATGGTTGTCTACAAGGCTAACAGTTGGTTTAGCTAGGGAGTCCTCGATATACCCAAGGTACGTGAGGCCCAAATCTGTAGATGAAACCAAAAAGATGTCACACAGCCGAGAGGAGCGGTAACCCACTTCTCCTCTTTCACTTCTCAAGGGTATAAAGTTCCTTGAGGCTTAGCCCGAGTGACAAAATCTTAATCCCAAGAGAGGTGTCTTTCGATTCACCTCCGGATTCTTATACTCCGCCGGAACGCTAGAGTTGAGGTCGTCCCAAGGGGTGATGAAATCTCCAAGCAGGCCTCCTAAAAAGAGAAATAAGGTTTTGGATCCTAATCTTATGCACCTAAGATGGCCTCGAAAGACGACAAGGGGAGAGAAGACTTGGATGACCTTGGGCTAAAAAACACGCTTGTTCTTTTACCAACTGACTCTTATGTGTGCTGATCTAGACTTTGCAAGCACTCATGTTTAAGAGACAATGTTCAATTCCAACTTTGAAATGCGCCAACAAAGCAAAATTGAGCAAAGAATGAATACAAGAAGAAGAGTTAGGGTCAACAAAAAAGTAAACCCGCGCGCCCGGAGGCCCTCCACGTCAAGTATCGATTAATTTCTTTTAAGACATTCAAGAGTTGGTGTGATTTTGTTTTAAGCCCAAAACAAAGGTGTGTGAAACTAGATTGTCAAGCGCGCGCCCGGAGGCCCTCCACGTCAATAGTTGTTCAATTTTAGTGCCCAAACTTGAAGTGTGATCGATTTAATCTAGAGTTTTGGTCATTTAATAATTTTGATAAAGTTAAAGCAAACGTTCAAAGACCAAGTGAGTGAGTTAGATTGTGGAACATTTAACACCTTTTTCAAGTAGACCCATCCCCATAGATGGCGCTGAGATTGCAACCAATGGTTGAATTAATGGGTGATTAGAAAAGAGGTGAGTCCAAGGAACTACTCAAATTGATTTTTGCAAATTTGTATTTAACTTAACGAAGTTTCTTAAATGTCCAAAAATCAAACTTTGTCTAAATTGCATGTGGAAAAGAGATTTGTTTTGTTCAATTTTAAAAGCTCCAAATGAAGTGTTCGATATTGCAATGGTTAATTGATCTTTTGCATTCAAGATTGAGTTGTTTGTTTTAAGCATGCATTCCAAAAAAAATTGATTTTAGTCCATGGCATTCAAGAGTGTGTTTTGAGCAACATTCATTCAATGAAAAAAAAATGTGTTTAACCATTCAAATTCATTCCACGAAAAACCTAAAAAACATGATTAAATCTGTTGCTCCAACCTGCAATAAGACAAAAAAGAAAATTGATTAGTCATCCAAAATCTTCCAAAATGAAAGCTTAACTATGGGAAAAAAAATTTTAATTTTTTTTGTTGTTTTTCCTACGCGTAGAAATGCTTAGAATGGTCTAAATCCTACGGAACCACTAAAAGTCAAATTTTGATTTACAAAAAGTGCAGGAACTGATATGCTAAAACAGAAAAAAAAAAAAAAAAAAAAATTTTAAATAAAAAGTGCAGGAACTGATATGCTAAAACAGAAATGCAACATAAATAGGCAGAGACGACAGTTAATTAGACAGAGAAAAAGAAGCGGAGACGACAGGTCAAATTTGCGGTGCAGAAAATAGGAGACAAGCGGAGACGCTGATTTGCGGAGACGCTGGTTTGCGGAGACGATTTGGGTTGGCGGCAGCAGAGACAAGAGTTTAGATTAGAGGCGGCGGCAAAGACGACAAAGTATCTGGCGGAGACGCTGATCTGCGGAGACAACAGTTGAGAATGCGCAAACGACAGTCTAATGGCGGCGCCGACAGCAAAAAACCAGACGAAGACGCCAAACTGCGGAGACGTCAATTTGGTTGCGAAGACGACAGAGTAGCTGGCGGAGACAACAGTTTGCAGGCGTAGACGCCAAACTGCGGAGACGACACTGCGCGAAAAGAGCTGAAAAACATGGATTTTTTTCAGAATTTTTTTAATTTTTTGCTATTTTCGAATTTTTGGAGGGTATTTCTTCTTCCTAAGTGCGTTCTTTAACCTGCAAAAACAAGCAAAACACCCTACAACACACTCAAACAACAACAAACATTAGATGGTTAGTTTATAAGAACAAAAGATAGGGTGAAATGGATGAATGAATAATGACCCATAGTGGGGTCCCATCGGGCGTGCCAAAGTGTATATGAGAAATATGTTAGCAAAGGAATACTAATCTATTAAAAGAACAAAGCATTAACTAACAAAATTACTATAACATATAAGAGAGACCAAAAGAGAAACCCTCAAATGAGAATATGAGCCATGGAATGGCTCTCTCAATGAGATTATTCTCTTGATATATGGATGAGTCTAATGGATTAGTTTGATATGTATGCTCAAGATGCTCAAAAATTAGCTTCAATGGAGATGGAAGATGGCAAATTGGTGTGGATGTATGTAAAAGCATGGATTTAGCTTCTCAAAAGGGCATTATAACTTTAGCTCAAGGATTGTGATGAAATGGCTTGGGAGGGGATTCAATTTATAGGCTAAGGGCTTGAGGGATGGAGGGTTAAGATGCAAGAAGAGAAAAAAGCTTATGGAGGGCTAGGATGCACTCAAAGGGGAGCACATGGATTGTGCTTATTTAGCACCAACCAGGGAGTGACACATGTCACAAGGTGAGTGGATGGAGGAAAGGGGATGGATGAGTCAACAAAGGAGGCTAAAGGGATAATATCTTCATAAAGACCCTTCATTCTGGCTTGTAAGAGCTTGTAAGAGTCTTTATGGCCTTTGTAAGAGCATTCATTGTTGGGTGGTTGGGATATTTTGGAAGGAGTTGAGATTGTTGACTTTCCTTGGCTTAGGAAAGTCTTAAGCTTGTTGAGGGAATGTGACAACATTAGGGGGTGGATTAGGCTTGGGTTTAGGATTAGATTAGGGATGTTAGAGATTTGTAAGTGGATGACATTCATGAGGGTGGGTGAGTTAGTGGCTAAGCTAGGTTAGTATGGGTGGATGGGGTGGATTAGACTAAAAAGGGGGTTTAGGATAGGTCAGGGGTTATTAGATTTGAGGGTTTTATTTATCAAATAGATTTATTTGATAAATGGGGATTTTGGAATTAGATAGAAGAAAAGGATTTAATTGATAAATAATAGGTTATTTGATTTATCAATTAAGACTATAGATGATTAATTAAATTAATCAGCTAGGGGATGGCAAAGGATTAATTAAATAGGAATTTAATTAATGATGCCTTTAGAGATAACTAAATAGGATTACCAAAGCGGTGTAATCAAATTTAGGTGTCTACAGCCACGAATGATCATTAGAGGTCAAGAGTGCTAGCTCACAGAGGGAAGGTTGATGGAGGAATTCCTCAGCCTTGCTTGCTTCTTAGCCGACGCTCAACACCGGAATGCTTGGATGGCAAGATTATGGTGCCCAAAGCCTAACCCGAGGTAGGGAGGGTCTTTCTCGTAAGAGATTGTGTAGGGATATGATAAGGTCCACGGTTGGAAGGTTAAGCCTATGTCAATGCTTCTCTTCACTAGATGCCAAAGCTTGCACAACACATCGACAGTTATTCCTATTCATGTATGAATTCAAAATCTCTTACTTCTACATACTTTTATATTACTTGAAGTGTATAATTGTAAATATGGTTAAGTTGATTTGTTCTTCAAATGTAATCATAGAAGTTAGTTATGGAAGTTAAATTAATTGTCTTTCATATAAAATGGATGTAATCATTACTTAAATTCTGATTTTATATCTTGTATATTCAATTCAGAAATAGTTCCATTTCTGTAAGATGTATCGGTATATAAATTACTTTGTCATTCTATTATGATATTCGGTTATAATCTTAGAATATGTTCTCTACTTTCAGCTTAGTAAAAATGGTATATTACAGGTGGATAAACACCCCAATGATATCCTTTTCCCCTTTTCGAGACAAGGTCAACATTTTTAGGACATACTTGATACACATGGCCTACATGACAGCCAATCACCATCCACATCTGAATACTGTGAGTACTCTTACTATTTTCCTTGTTTTAAATTCATAATCTAAGTACATAGATAGATTTATGATTGAATTTAAATAGTTGCATTTTAGTTTCTTAAAAGTGTACCAGTTGCTTCCTTTCGTTTAATGGAATAATCACATGTGTGTATATGTCATTTATCAAGTAGTACTAGAGTAGAATCTATGTTGTTAATTACTTTGAAAACTTCATGCAAAAAAAAAATACATTGGAAAAGTAGCCATTTTGCTTTGAGTTCAAAAACTTAAACAGTTGCATGTAGAAAACTAATTGATTTTTACATGTTAGATATTATAGTTGTTACACTTGGAGAAGGGATGGAGGAGTTATAGCAGCAAGCTCTTGTGATAGAAGGGGCTTCTTAAAGCTTGGAATGACAAATTTGGGGAAAGGAGCTGCCTCTACTTCTGGTTCTATAAATGAGATAACTTGAGTCTCATTTGGTCTTCTATTGTAGAAACTTTCTTTGCAACTTTCTCCTCAAGCTGTATCTATTGGTCCTCCATCTCTTCCTCGTATAGCCTTTGTTGTGCTTCCAATTGCTACTCTTTTTTCTAAAAGTGCTACCATGCAATTCCTTTTCCAAATTACATACACAATTGAAAGATCCGGTGAGTCAGTTCCTCCAAGTGCATATCATATCCTTGTCTCCTCTACTTTCAAGCAGTTGTCCAGCCCAACCCAATAAACACAATTTTTAAGTCTTGATACCCCAAAACATCCATATATATGAGCAGGTCTGGATCCCGATTGAAACCCAAGTCAAGGCTAATAAACCTATGGCCAAGATCCATGATTTGATCCCTGATCCCATCAATAGCTATTTTAGCTAAGATGTGAGTAGGGGTGAGAGGGTGACAAGCAGATGAAGTGTACTAGTCATTTGATGTTGGAATCTAAACAGAAACCAAGCTAAGGTTTAGAATAATATTGGTGATAAGAGGGTTAAGGGCAGGAATATCAGGATATGGAGGATCACATGATGTGTTTCTATCAAAAGGCTCCATGTTAAATCATCAAAAAGCTGCAAGTTCATAGAAAATGTTTTTTTTTCAAACATAAAAGATCCAATTTGGTCTTTACGTACACCAGCACTAGGACTTAAAAGTTCGAACCAATAGATTTTGAACTTGGAATCACCATGAAGTTTAAAGAAATGTCTCCAAAGGTTGTTGGCACTAAGAATAACACCCAAATTCTTAGCAGAGAAATATGAATGTTGGTCCCACCGAGCATGCCAAAAGCTATTATTACAAAAGTTTGCACCCTTGCTTGACATGTTATCCTCAGGGAACCTTGTGGAATATTAAGACTAACCTCGAGTGTGGGACTCGCGCATGTGAGGTTGAATCTCTGTAGAAGGTTGGCTTCCTTCCAATGAGGGTGCACCTAAACTAAAACTTTGAAGGAAAAGGGGAGAACGAATACAATAAAATAAAGGGGGGAGGGGCGAGCGGGGTGATGCACCAAATTGAATGTGGTTGCTCCCTACCTGTAGCTACACACAACATCAATAAGGACTCAAACTTGCACAATTATCACTTTGATTTGCCCCCAAAAAACTCATATGAAGATCAGAGTTTGTGAGATGCTGAAAGGAAAATAATTCGCAATGCAACATTCACAAACCAGATTGACACAACATAAGAATTAGAAAGGGAGAAAAGAAACAATTATAACCAGACAAGAAATATGCACAAATAGCTAAGTGGGAGAAAAGATAAAACAGAGATTTTATTGATGCATGGTGAAGACAAAGTTACAGATGTAGAACAAAGATTTCTGCAAAAGAATCCAAAAAATATGGAAAAGGTTGTCTTTTAAAAATTCCAAGCATAACCCAGAATACAATAGTTATTTATAGAAAAGCAGGAAAGTAAATAAGATAAATCAAAATAGAATCTAATTTCTATGTGCACATCTGATCCATGAGGTGACAGAAAAAAGCCATAAAGATGCACCCGGTAGATAAAAAGGACAACCATATGCTTGCAAATAGTAAATGAGCATAGAGATCATAGTTACAGGACATTGCGAGTCCAAGCCAGAGTCCACATTTCCGAGGCAAATGGCCTCTAGACTCAGACTCGGCAGAGTCAACATGGACTCGTTGAGTCCAAGAACTCTCCTGACTCGCAGAGTCCCAAGCTCTGGACTCTCTCTGGTAGCATGACTCATAAAGTGCAAAAAATAATAAAATAAAGGGTTAAGTGAATTGTTTATGCTTTGTATAACATCTATTTTACCTAAAAAGGTCATTCCATCCTTTGCTAATGCTTGTGATAGAGACAAAAGAGTAAGAGAAGAGTATTGGGATTTTGAGAGAAAAATTAGCAAACCGGTTGACTCTCCCATTTTGATTGTTGATTGTTTGTGCAACTTTGTAGCTTGCACTTAAGTATTGAGAGGAGCTAAAGGAAGCATTGGAGGAGGCTTCTACAAACTTACTTGCATTTCCATTGTTTGTGCAAAAATTGAATGATCTTGTCTTTGTAGTTTGTTCACTGCAACCTTCACCTTCTCCATAGACATCCAACGCACCGATATATCACCGATTGTATTAGAGCTTGTTGATCCACATGCAGAGTGGAACACAAAGATTGTTGATCTTGTCTTCAGTGATGAAGACATGGAGTGGGTTGATTAGGTGGATTGGGAGGCAGAGGCAGTAGCAATAGCAGTCGAGAACGCTACAGTGCAAGGACACTGAGTGCAAGACCCTAAGGCTAGGAGTGATGGATCCGAGCCTAATGGTGAAGATTATGTGGGTGTGGATGAGGATAAAGATGCCCTTGAGGTTCAGCCTTGAACACAGGGAGAGAGGATGGCTCTAGAGTCTTCCATTACTTATCTTAGGCATACTCGTAGGAGGGCATAGGCTACTATGAGCCTTAGTCTTCTACACTCTAGCTGATATTTTGATATATGTTTTGAACTTTTGATTCCATGGATTTCATATATTGTAGACATTTGATAGTGACGCTATGTTTAACTTTATAGTTTATATTATGTTATTCAGTTTTTTTCCTTCAGAAATTCGCTTTTATACTTATGTGATCTATGCAAAATTATGTATGAGTGTTAAGTAGCTTCTATTTATCTCAATTATTGTGTATTTGATGTTAATTGACTAAATGATGCATGAAAAAATCTTTAAATCCTTAAAAATATTTGAATTTCATGGGTTTTTCGATTTCCGAGTCCTTGTCAAGCCCAATTTTGACTTTCCGAGTTAGAGGCGAGTCCAAGCCCCGTAACACTGATAGAGATGCACTTGCATTGTGTTTACAACGCCCCAAATTAGTTTGGCATTGGATATTCAATCATGGTGTCGTGTCATGGCTACAAATTGTGCTAACCCACTAGAGATTTTGGTGAGACATGCCATTTCGCTGGGATCTCATTTTTCTCTCATTGATCTTCCTTGTCCCTCTGACGAACATCATGTTTATTTGTATTTCAATGAAACATGTCATATGTCTCATCAACATTCAGTCTTCTGGGGTGACATCATTTGCCTCCCACCGATCACTAATGTCTCATCGACATTCATCTTTGTTTCATTTCAGCAAGACAAAAGGGAAGCTCTAACGAACCAACAAGCAAAAACCAAGAGGAGGATAACACCTCAAGTTAACCATTGGAAAACACGAGGGGTTAGCCTACTATAGCAGAGTTCAGCCCATGATAATGTTTCAGATCGGTTATCTATGATAGGCTAATGGTAGCAAAAATAGCCACCAATACAATGACTTCTTGCTTGTTGTTGGAGTGGCTTTGTTGGGTCTGTGGCCTTTCCCTTTATATTTATTGCTTTAATTTAAATTAATTAAATCCTTTGACTATTGTGCATGTTTTACTATCTAGGCAGCCATTTCGTTGACAAAGTACACCACACCTTTGCTCTAATACTTGCAACAGCTACACTATATATAAAAAATAAACATTTCAGATGTCTTTAATTATATTATATTCTATAATTAAAGTTTATAATATGAAAACAAGTAAATGGTTTTAAAATGGGAAAAAAATCAATTTAAGAAAGTCCGATTACTTGGTCACGAACAGACTGCAAGGAAACCATATAAAAATCAAGGTACTGTAACGAAAATTTTAAGGGAAAAACAGATGTATCACAGTAATAAGATACAAGGAAATTTCAGGGGTAAGCGGGATGTATAAAAGTAAAACATCGATATTTTCTGCAAACATGTTGAAGAGGATAGAATCGGCTACGAAGTGCCCGTGAAAGGTCCGCCATTTTGTATTTGGGAATTTGTCATATCGCACCCATAAAACCTCCACGAGGAATATGGGTGTCATTTTAAACAATCCAACATATATCTCTACAACAGGGTTGAAAAGCTATTTTGAGAAACCTAAACACTTACGGAATATTTAGTTTGCTTTAGCATGATCAGAAATAGCATATTTTTCGCTATTTTGGGGGGAAAATCTTTTTTTTTTAAATAATAATTTAGGATTTATTCCAAAAAAATCCTGTATATTTTAGGCAATAAATTACAAAATCGTGAGTTTTATGATTAATCACGATTTTTTCACATTTCTGCTGCTTTGGACAGGTCTTATAGTTCCGAAAAAAGTAATAATGAGACAATTATCGAGGCGCAGCTATGGTGTGTCTCTGAGAGAAGCTATGGATAAACTAAGATTTCTCAAGCGCGTGAATTACTCAAGAACCCTAGGGAAGGACTGATGGAAGTACATAAAACAGATGGATGATTTTAAATGAAACAATGAGATCATGTAAAAAAAGTATACTGGCATTCAAGCACTTGAAATCCACTTGTTCAGCAATTTAATGAGATAAAATTGATGGTAGGACTCTTCAACTATCTTAGGAAGGAATTGGTAATCCTGAAAATTTGCAGCAAGCAACCAATTTGAGACATCTTCAAGACAATTAGACATATGGCCAATGAACTGGCACTGACAGTTCCAACTGGAAGTAAAAAATGCATAATAATTGATCGAAGAAAAATACGATATACACCAGAATAAAGCGAATCACATCACTACAATTTCCAAGATAAAGACAAAGTAAAACATCAGCATAGAAGGAAAAGCCTACAGAGTAAGACAGGACAGACTGTAATTACTGTTAAATGTTGCTAACTTATATGTACCTAAAATATTATAAACTACAGATTTAATCAAGCCAAAAAGATAAGTACTAATAGAAGTTAAAAAGGGGACCTGGAGTCCTTGTGTGCCAAGGCTAATGGATTGAATGGAAGCCATATTTGCTTGAGCTCTGCACAAGTGTGAAAAAGCTGGACAGGTTTTTATTGGACGTAAAAACGCTGGAGTTAACACGCTAGCTCCGACTTACTCTATGTGCCGATTTTGAAGGAATGGATGAGTACAACAACAACAAGAACAGATATCTCGATTTGGTCAGGGGCAAATCTATGCGGTAACTTGTATGCACAAGTATTACTTCAGGACTTATATTTACGCCGAATTATGCCGAAGACGTACCATACTGAAGTTCTCGAACTTCAGTATCGCATCCACGGCTGGCATTTAGCAGTGGATTTTGATTTTTTTAAAGCGGTTTCCCATTTTGTGACGTCTGCCATATTCTTTAAACGATTTCTGCCATGTCTTTCTTTTTAAATTGGCTCTCCATTTCATATGGCGGCTAAATGGCGATCTCTTTGTAAATAGTCAATTTTTTTTATTTTATTTTTTTATTAGTCACTCCTATTGAATTCAAATCACACATGGGTTGTGTCTATTATTCAAATAATGAAGATTGGTTAAAACATTACATATCAAATACATTATTTATTTATTAGTTTTCTATAGATGTTTTCACTTCAAATTTTTACTATTTATTTTTTAACATTCTACAATATTAAATCACAATTATAATGTTTGGTTCTATTTTTTTTAATTTGAACTTTTTTCTAATATATATTTTTTTGTCATTAGCTATTTATTTTTTTTCAATAGTTTTTAATTTTCCATTCAAATACTCCAAAAATGTATTATACAAGTAAAACTAAAAAATCTTTGTAAATTTCTAATATCTTGAAAAAATAATAATAATAAGAAATATGCAAACAAATAAAAATTTAATATTTCTTTGAAATTTTATTTTTCATTAATTATTTTTTAATATTCAAAGTTTAAAAATATTGATACATATTTACATCTATACATTTTTTGTATATATATTTATACATTTTTAAATATTTTATAGATTAATGTGGTAATAACTAAATGAAAGTATAGTTATGTGAAATATCAAGAATATTTAGATTTTTATAATTATTTTAACAATAACTTAACTTTTTTTCATGGTACAATTTTTAATGTATCACATTATCAGCTATGGAATGTAACGAGTAAAAACTCATCTCATAATAAATTATCTTTACATACTTTTGACATGAGGCGAGACTCTAGCTCCTCTTGTTTTTAATTTAGTATCCCATTAATTTTATTTAAAATTTATTTTTATTATGATATGATTGTTATATTATTTATTAGAAATTATTAAATATAATATATATTGTGTTTTATATTTAATACAATATAAATTTCATTATATTACAATACAATAATTATATTTATTGTTATATATTATATTTAATTTATTAAATATAAATATAATGTAATGTAATCAATATACAATATTTATTTAATATAATAAATGTTAAAGTTATAATATAAAATCTGTTAGAATTACAAATAGAAAAGGTAAACTTCTGAGGGGGGGAGTGAATCAGTGCTTCAAACTTTGACCCATTAAATATTCACCACACATCCATCTCACATATTCAATAAGTAAACTAAAATACCATGTAAACCATATACATTTAAAGCATGTAAAAAAGTAAGCATCCACACATATATGACACAATATATGATTACCCAGAAACCCTCCAATGAGAAGGTAAAATTGGGGTAGGGATGACACCCACAAATCTTCACTACTGTAGTAATAAAGTGTATCCAATGAAGGTTACAATGTTTGATCATGAACCATGATCTACCCTGTGAAAGGCTTGCCCTATTAAAGGCTTACAAAGACTGTTATGTCTTACCTTGTTAAAGGATTTCAACACCCTATTAAAAGTGTGCTTGATTAAAGGACTTCAACTCACAATTAAGTAAGCACCTTGATCGAGGATTTTAATACAACCTGTTAGGACTACTCTATTAAGAGATTTAACTGATTCACCTGTTAGAATGTCTCAACAATGATCTTGTGGTTAGCACTCTAATGTTTGATGACATATCACCTCTATTATGCTTGTGTGCTTGATCCTTCTTGATTATATGACTCTCTATTGTTCACAATTTCCTTCTTCTATTCTCTTTTAACTGATTCTACAATACAATTCAGATCATAATGCCTTGGTCACCATGAATGTCCTAGTTTGTGCATGCAAAACTCTTTTTTTCATTCATTCATTCCCTTGCTTGCTCACTAATAGATTTAGGGTTTGTCCTCCCTAAGAAGACTTAGGTGACTTAGGGTTAGGTATGAATCAATGGTTGTGATTCATCCATATTGCCGCTTAACCCTTCCTTTACTTGATTAGGTGCATATAATACATAGGGATTCCAACTTAAGATTTGTCTTTTAAACCAAAATATCGTAATTCAATCCTTAAGTCAACTCCAAAATAGTTTACATAGTAGTTTGTGTCAATACAAACAACTATGACAAAATTGTGTTACTCAGCATCTGAAGTCCTTGGTGCTTGGCACATACTGTGACTTCAATGTTGTCACATGGCATTTGAATGACTTGGCATACACCACTTGCTCAGCTCCTAAATCACTCAGCATATACTGTCTGCTCGGCACATGAGTGACTCGACACTCATTGTTTACTCGACATGTTCTAACTTACATGTTGTGTTCAACATATGTTACTTATTCAGCATGAACTAAGTAAATGACTTAAGTGTATAGACACTCACTTGTCAAAACCAATTTGAGATTAACAATCTCCCCCTTTGACATGAGTGTCAAAAACGCTTGGTCATACATTAATACTCTTATTCTTACGAGCATAACATAAACTCTTATCCATCTTCAATACAAGATTTCAAAATGTCAAAATTTTGCAACATGACTTGTACCTTGAAATCTTATAACTCTCCTTGAGTTGTTTGATCTATTATGTATCAAAATCTTTCTCCTATTGAGTAGATTGGCCTCAATTGATACTCTTTCATTTTTTTCTTCTTTTACTCCATTTGTTTTTGCTTGAATGCTCTTACTCCCCATATTTCTCTTACTCTCCCATTCTTGCTCCCCCATAGCTCTTATCCCCCATAGGTCTTACTCCCCCTTTTGACACTGATGTCAATGGGTTATACACTAATAGTGTATTTGTCCAAAAAGGATTTATGGACCTTAAGAATAATCTTAAGAGTTGCATCCCAATTATCACATGCTACTTCCAAAGACTTGATTTGGATGGCCAACTCGGCACCAAGGTGTACTAAGCCATCTAATGTAGAAAGATTGTGGTCTTTCTTCATAAGTGTTTCTACATAGCCTAGCTCCTTGTGTAGAATCTTCATGTGAGGAGCCAATGTTGACTTGATGCTGATGAGTTTAGCCCTTATGTTGGCTTCATCTACATATAGTGCAATTAATTGTCTTTGGGTTTGCAAGAGTGTTATGAAATGTTTCTCACTTTGAGCTGGGGTCATGGGCAATTTGACTCTGGATGATTGCATTTGACTTTCCAAGCTCAGGATGTGATTCCTTCTCTCATGTGTGAAGAGTGTAGGATTACACAATTTGGTGTACATAGAGAAAATGTTCTCTAGTACCTTCTTGACACTATCTATCTTAGTTGCCAATGCAACTTGTGTTAGTGCTATATCACTAGATATCTTCTCATTCACTTTATGTTGAAACTTCTTCTTAGACCATTCTAATAGTTTTGCATTAGTATCTAGGTCTGTATCACTTACTATGTCCACTATGTTGGTCAGTTGTTCAATGATTGGCTTTGTTTCATCTGGAGTAGACAAACTGAATACATCTAAGAAATTTGTTTTGATCTCAATCAAAGCTTGCTTCTACCTACGCTCCCTTCTAAGCAATTCTTGATGTTTCTTTCTTGCTAGGGCCTCTTGAAGTATACCCATCTGCTCAATTGTTATTGCTGCAAAATCAAACTTGGGCAAAACAATTTCTTCATCTAGGCTAACGTCTCCATAAGTGATTACCTCTTTTGCCTTTGATGAACTAGGACTCGGCACTGAGAATTGCAAAGGTGTTGCATCTGTGCTTGGCCTCTGAAGAGTTTGACTGGAAGGAGTTCCTAATTATGGTAATGTTACCAATGCTTGAATTGCTTCTACCTCCTTCAGCTTGGTTGTCACATTTATCTCTTTAGACTTGTCCTTTTCTACCTTGTTAATTATAGTTGCACTTTGAACTTATGTGTAGGTACATCTACCTAACCTGTTTGACTTGGTGTCTCAGCATTAACTTGTGTTTCCACCTTATCTTCTCCAACTATCTCAAACTTGTCTTTTTTAGGTTCTTGCTCATTTTGTGAGACTAGAGCGCTTTCCTTGGGTGTACTGAAAGTGCATCTTGTTGTCTCATTCCTTTGATATACAACTAAGTGTGGTGAAGGTTGTACACTTGTGAATTGAGGAGTGATTGTAGGTGTGACTTGTGTTTTCACTTTCTCCTCTAACTTTTAAATTTCATCAATACTTACCAATATAGGGTTGTCACATAATTTGGCCTATAGTGTGGATTGGTTAAGTATCTTTTTCAAATCTTCCTCTGTTAGGGGATTGATGTTCTAAGCAGTAGGATCAGAAACATCCTTTATTGTAACAATTTTAGTACTTAGACTTATTACATGTGGAGGGCTAGTACTCAACATTTGTGTATCTTGTACACCTTGATATGGTTACTTCTCTTCCTCAATTGTTGCCTAATCATCAATGTTCATTTCAGTACCTCCCTCAACTATGCCTTCTTTATTTTTATTTTCTCTTTCATCTTCTATGTCGATAGGTTCTTACTCATCATCTTTAGTTGTGGCTAGTCCAAATGTAATTTTCCACATTTGTTTGGACTTCTTTACCACATCCTCTATGATGTTTTGTAATATGTTGAATGCCCTATACTTAGGTATAGATCTCATAGCATATTTCTTTATGGCTTTTGTCATTTCAACCTTGTTGAGTTCTAGCATAACTTGGCCAAGGGATGTCTCCCACATTTGCCTTTCTAAGTTCAAACAATAATGTTAATTTTTCTCAACTCATTCATATAGACTCTTGGGTATTGAGTTGGCAATTTCTAGAGGAGCCTTCTTGAATGTAGCCATCGTGATATATATTGCTCCCTATACTTGATTCTTCTCAATCTTTCCAAGTTTATCAAATTCAATGTGAGAGAATCTTGACAAATTAGGATTATTTCTGATGTTCTCACATAAATTATCTAGATTTGAGGAGGGACTATGAATCACCACTTGAAATTGGTTGATGTCATTAGATTTGGTCTTCTCCTCATCAAATTCAACCTGAGCAACATACTTTCTTCCCTATCTTTTCTATGCTCCACCTTCCTACTCTGTAGGCTTGGCTACCTCTTTAGCCTTTTGTGCAGTGACTCTTGTACTAGCCCTCATGGTAGGTGTTATTGGTTTGGGCTAACTGGGTTTTGCAACCTTCTTTGGTCTTGTCACTATAGATATCTTTTCTTTTCTTTTCCTTTTGTTAGTGGGTGTAGGTGCTTCCTCAACTTCTTCTTCCTCGGCACCTTTTGCAATTTTTGTCCCTTCTTCTTGTTGATCATTTCCTTGTCCTTCTGTTAGAGCCAGTGGTGCTTGAGCATGTGTTTCTTCTTCTTCTTCTTCATCTTCTTGTTCTTCATCCTCCCAGTATCCTTCACCAAATTTTTTTTTTCATTTCTTCACCAATTTATTCTTCTTCTTGATTATAGAGGCAATCTTCAACTCCATGGTGAATTTAGATTTGGCCAATTCATAGTTACCAAATGCTTTCGCCTCTTTGTCCACTTCTTTTGCAAGTAATGTTGTGATTGCTATAGAGACCTCATCTATATTTATCTCATAACTTAATGGCCTTAGCCATATCACTCTAGGAATTATTGCTTGTACATATGTATGATCAATATCAACTAGGAAGCAAACATCATCATAATGTTTCTCCATTAGTGAGATTGGTATCCTTAGTCTCTTCTTCATGGATTGTTTGAAATCTTCAAAATAACAAGTCATTACTGACTCAAAATTATTTCTTAATTTTTTAATGAACTCTCCTATATGTACTACAATTGATCTATTTGTTCTCCATGCAACCTTGCCAAAAGTAGGAAATGTATTTTGTACATAGAAGAAAATACATACCAAAATAGATCCAAATTTGCACTAAGCACTCTTTGTTTTCCTTATTGCTCCTAGGTTTTTAATCAATTGTTGCAATTGTAACTCGATAAGATCATAAGTATGATCTTACTTCACAATTTTATAGCCTACATCCACTACAATGCAAGGTAGACTATTTAATCTGTTTGATTGATAACACTTATGTGTTATTACCCTCACTACAAAAGATATCTAGGGATATGTGATTATATCAATGGTCATACCCCTTTTGTTCCATAGAGCCCCTGTGTTCTTTTCAATAACTTCTTTAGACTCACTTCTCATAGTCTTTGGTTGATCTAGGGTTGGATACCCTGTTACCCTATGGGTAATTTTCTTTGTGATTTTAACTGGTCCATTATCTAGCCATGTACTAAGCTGCCATGTATTCTACTTAAGACAATCCTTATCCACTCAGTTTTGAAGACATTCAAAAACTCTAGGGCACGAGTTAACCCTTTCTTCTCAACAATATTGAATTTTTCTCTCAATACTCCATTTTCACATAGTTTTCCATATGATTCTCTAATTTCCATGTCACTAATGCTACCAATCTTGCAATTATAACAATTGCTGACATCTTGTATCATTAAGACTCATAATGGTATCATAGACAACACACTAAAGAGATATTGCTTATATGTTACGTCTAGAATACCCTTGAAAATTGTTGGAATTATAGATGAAGTAACTGAGAGGGGGGGTGAATCAGTTATCACAAAAACAATTCCACAAATCCCTTAGATGTCTTTAGTACTTATTTACTGCTGATATTGGGTAATTACTGTAAGAATGTTACAACTCGGTAGATTAACTAGTTATTGATCATCTAGCATTCGTAATTATTAATATGCATGCAAAAGTTAAATAAAATGAAGACAAGAGACACCATATTTAACATGGAAACCCAATATGGGAAAAACCACCAAGTAACTAGCTACCAATTTTTCACTCTTCTGAAGTGAGCCCTGTTAGGAGCCAACCCTGTTAAAGGTTACAATACACACTGTTAGGTGTGACCCTATTAGAGGATTTGATCACCCTGTTAGGAGTGGCCTTGCTAGAGGTCTTTAGAACAATTCAACTAAACTGTCACCTTGTTAGAGGATTTACGAAATGGCTGTTAAACCAACTTTGTTAAGAGATTTGAAATCACTGCTACAATTGTTAGAAAGTAACAATGAGTTGACCTGAATTAAGATGCAACTAGTTTTGTTGATTACAGGTCTCTGTGTATCATCATTATATCCCCCTTGATCAAGTATAGCTTTGTTGTTCCTTAATGATCTCTGATCATTCTTCAAAATTTGCTTCCACAATAATTAGTCTTCATCTCACATCAAGTTCATCACTACTCTCTTAGAATTTGCAACTTGACTTCTTATTTATACCATTCAGATTATCAAGTCAGCTCATTCACATGTTACATTTACCAATAATCCATACATCAGTCAGCTACAAATATTAGTTTAGACAAATAGACGTTATTTCAAAAATCAATGAAATCCTTCACTGACTGACCTTGCTTGGTAGATACTGCTTCCAAAAATTTCCTAAGTTAACTGCCTTGACTTGATTAACATTACAACTTCTACAAAATCCTTTGGTTACCAAGTTGACTCGATAAGAACTAAATTCCTTCTTTGTCCGTGAGAGCTCAGTAAAAACTGTTTCTTCCATATTTCCCTTTGACGACCAAGTGAGCTCGGTAACAACTAAATTCCTTGAAAGCTCAGTAACAACTGTCTACTTTCTTTACTAACCTTCTGAGCTCGGTAGACTTTGTCCTTTACCTTTCTGGCCAACTGAGCTCAATAGACTCTATCATTTGCCTTGCTGACCAACTGAGCTCGATAGACTCTGTCCTTTGCCTTGCTGACCAACTGAGCTCGGTAGACTCTGTCCTTTGCCTTGCTGACCAACTAAGCTCGGTAGACTCAGTCTGATGACTGATATGACATTTTTGTGACATCAAAGACAACACACAATTGTATCCAACAATCTCCCCCTTTGGCATTGATAGCAACACAACATGTCATAGCAGAATGAAATTTGAAAACAAGTCTTTACTGACAAAATACTTCACTTTCTTCTTCAAACACAACAAACTCCCTCTTTCATAATAATCTCTCCCTCTTACACAAACTCTTATTATATTGCAAATTTTAGAAAGATATAACAGTATAGTCTCCCTCTTTGATAGCACATGCCAAAGACAACATAAATCAACTAAATAGCATTGTACCTGATGTATTGATTCATATGCAATGTCTTCATTACTTTGTTGCATCAACTGATAGATCTTCAATGATATGATCCGGTGCATGATGCTTCCTAACATACTTGGCTAACACAGGCCCCTTGCCTTTTGAATGACTTCCATTGTTATCCTTCTGTGTCTCAACTTCTGGTTCTAGATCTGGTTGCTCGGGCTCGGTAGATGTTGATTCAGTAGCTTCTATTTGCAACTCAAGTTCTTGCAACTCGGGAGGCATTCACTTAGTTTGAACTTCCTATGACTCAGTTATTGAAGATTGATATGACATTTGTGTGACATCAAAGACAACACACAATTATATCCAATAGAAAATAGGTTGTTTAATCTCATTACTAATCAACTAAATATTTTAAACTTCTTTACCCTAAACACATTTCACCTTCGAAGAACTAGACACCATCTCATAAATCTAGGGTTTGCAAAATTTGAAACTATGTAACTTGGCACATGATAAATACCTTAAAAATCCTAATGGAATGGTGTCAAATAGTCATTCAAATCTGCTACAAATTCTTAGATGAAGTTCTCCATATTGCCTTTAGCTCTTCATCTTCTTTCTTGATTTTGAATGATGTTAAATGAGAAGAAATTGATCAAATAACCCTTAAAACACTATAATTAATGTGAAGTGCTTACATAGGTATAAGCTTGGCATCAATTGATTTCTGGCTCACTCGGCATCCACATGTCTTTCCATTTACTCAAAAACCATGGGATACTTTTCATGCTTGGCAGTAACATGAAAAAGTTGACAAAACTTTAAAGATTTTCCCTTGATTTCCAATAACACTTTACATCTTTACTCATTCATATGTAGTCTTTTAAGAACTTAATCCTTGGAATTGATATATGGTATAACTTTTAAATATCAATCCCACATACCCTTGATTGTTTAGTTTGATGAGATGTGATCGCCTGACCCATTGGGTGAAGTGATCCCATCTACACTTGATGTGCTACAATCCTCCTTTCTCTTCCATGTCTTATTCATCTCATCTCTGACATTTTCCATATTTACCTTGCCTTTGCCTTTGTTAAACTCACAACTTGGTGTCTTTGACCTTGTTAGACAATATTAGCTGATGTGACCAATCTTCAAATAGCTAAAACATGTGGTTTGACTTAACCACCTTTTGTAGTCACTCCTGAAGTGTGTTCTAATACAATTCTTAGGAATATGTCCATACTCGTGATAGTAGTGATAGTTCTATACCTTGTATTATAGTCCCAGTTATAAGAGTTGTCATAGTTATTTACCTTTGTTGCTTGTTTCATGACAACATGGGTTTGGATTTTCACTAAAAAGCTCTATGTCCATACTTCTGATAGTTATAACAATATCCTTCAAACCTTCGAATGTGCATGGTTTTAGTTTTGCATTCATGTGCTTGATGTCCTTATTTGTTGAACTTATGGCAGTGGCCCATGCTCTTTTGCTTATCATTCTGATTTACAATCCTTCTCCTGCACACATTAGCAACATGTCCTTTCTCACCACAATTATGACAACCAGAGTTCTTACCTTTGTTACTCATTTCTTCAGCTCTTTTGGATGATTCTCCTTCTTCAGTACTTATGTATCCTAGTCCAAATGTGTCATTATTAGATCTAGGAGATCTCATCAACTGCTCAAAAAATTTGATAGCTTCATTTGGTTTATTAAATCTTTCAGCAAACTCCTTTTCTCTTTTTAGGTCATTTCTCAACTGTTCATTCTGCAACTTTAGTGTAGTTATCTCAGTATCCTTGGCATTTAGTTCATGGTTCATCATTTGACTCAAAGTTTCTAAATGCATGTTAGCAATCCTAGTTACCTCTAATGATTTCTCTTTTAATCTACTGGTCAAAACTCTTTTGTCATCTTCAATCATGAATTTTTCTTCTATAACTTTCTTTTTCTGTCTGGTCACCTCACATAGTAATATGGCTTGTGATTCTTGTTCTATCTTGAGATTTCTGATCTCTTCAGCTAGGGTTCTATTCTTTTCCATTAGATTTGCAACAACTGCATCAAATTTATTGGAGTTTCCATTTGCAAATAGCTAAGTAGTGTCCATCTCTTGCTATTTTGTGTCATTCTCCTCAATGGAAATTTCTTTCCTTCTCTTTAGTGATTTTTTTAGATCATCTCTTGCTTCATTCAATTGATGTAGAATGAGTTGTATTTCAATTCCCTAATTCTCAATGATCTTTCCCAACTTGTAGACTTCCATTTCCAAGATCTTTCCTCAAAGCTACAAAGCTTCACTTTCAGAGAACCTTGCTCTCATACCAATTGTTGGAATTACAAATAGGAAAGATAAACTACTAGGGGGGGTGTGAATCAGTGCTTCAAAATTTGACCCATTAAATATTCACCATACATCCATCTCACATATTCAATAAGTAAATTGAAATTCCATGTAAAGCATATACATCTAAAGCATGTAAACAAGTAAGCATTTGCACATATATGACACAAGATATGATTACCCAGAAACCCTCCAATGAGAAGGTAAAATTGGGGTGGGGATGAGACCCACAAATCTTCACTACTACAATAATAAAGTGTATCCAATGAAGGTTACAAGTTTTGATCATGAATCATGATCTACCCTATGAAAGGTCTGCCCTGTTAAAGGCTTACAAAGACTATTAGGTCTTACCCTATTAAAAGTGTGCCTGATTAAAGGAATTCAACTCATAATTAAGTAAGCACCTTGTTAGATGATTTCAATGCAACTTGTTAGGACTACTTTGTTAAGAGATTTAATTGATTTACCTATTAGAATGTCTCAACAATGATCTTGCAGTTAGCACTCTGATGCTTGATGGCATATCACCTCTATTCTTCTTGTGTACTTGATCTTTCATGATCAAATGACTCTATGTTGTTCACTATTTCCTTCCTCTACTCTCCTTTAACTGATTTTGCAATACAATTCAGGTCATAGTGCCTTGGTCACCATGAATGTCCTAGTTTGCACATGCAAAACTCTCCTTTTTCATTCATTCATTCCCTTGCTTGCTCATTAATAGATTTAGGGTTTTTCCTTCTTAAGATGACCTAGGTGACTTAGGGTTAGGTATGAATCAATGACTATGATTCATCTATATTTCCACTTAACCCTTCCCTTTACCTATTTGGGTGCATGTAATACATAAGGATTCTAACTTAAGATTTGTACTTATCACCAAAATATTTTAATTCAATCCTTAAGTCAGCTCAAAATTGGTTTATATAGTAGTTTGTGCCAATAAAAACAACTATGACAAAATTGTGTTAATCAACGTCTGAAGTCCCTGGTGTTCAGCACATATTGTAGCTTCAATTTTGTCACTCGTCGTTTGAATGACTCGGCATGCACTACTTGCTTGGCTCCTAAATCACTCATCATATACTATCTACTTGACACTTGAGTGATTCGACACTCATTATTTACTCGACATGTACTAACTTACATGTTGTGCTCAACATATGTTACTTATTCAACATGAACTAAGTAAATGATTAAGTGTATAGACACTCACTTGTCAAAACCAATTTGAGATTAACAAAATTGTTATATGATGTTAAATGTAAATCTTATTAATTAATTTTAAACTTATAATTATAATTTATTTAAGATTTTTTTTTGTGATCATTCATATTGTTAATTTTGAAGTTATCTTTTAATTATCTCAAATCTTTTTTTTTTTCTATCTTTACTTTTACAACTATAACAATGGTTAATGTTCACATGATGGTTCCTATCATTCTTAGAGTTTTCTTTTGATTAGGATGACAATTTAGAGCTAGGAGTAGAAGTTGTTGGAATTACAAATGGGAAACATGTATTTTTGAGGGCGGGGTGGTGTGGGGTGGGGGGTGAATCAGAAGTTCAAACTTCAAATATTAAAACTTTTACCATTCATCAGATGCATTCAATATATGAACTAAAATAAAATGTAAAGCAAATGCATCTAAAAGATGTAAGCAAACATACACACTTAACACCAGATATGATCACCCAGAAACCCTCCAAATGAGAAGGTAAAACTAGGGTGGGGATGACACCCACAAATCTTTACTCCTATAGCAATAAAGTGTAGCCAATTAAGGTTACAAAGGTTTGATCATGAATCATGATCTGCCCTATTGAAGGCTTACAAAGACTGTTAAGTCCCACCTTGTTAGAGGATTTCAACACCCTGTTAGAAGTGTGCCTAGTTAAAGGACTTTAGAACATCCACTTGGAATGTCACCCTATTAAAGGATTTACTACAACCTGTTAGGACTACTTTGTCTAGGGGATTTAACTAAAATCACCTATCAAGATGTTTCAACATAGATCTTGGGAATGGCTCTGGATTGCCTGATTAAAGATCAAATCCATACAGTGTCCTTCTTGATCCTTTCTAAGCTGATATAACAATGTTGTATCTTTATTTATTTATTTTCTTCTCTAACTAATTTTGCAATTCACTCTATCTACTAAGTCACCTTGAATGCTCTATGAACAGATTCGATCATTCACCCCTTGTTACCGTCATGTAACTTGATCTATCTCTCATTCCTTAATAATAAACTTTAGAGCTTCGTCTTCCTTATAAAGACTTTGGTGGATTAGGTTTAGGTATGAATCTATGACTAAGATTCAAACTTTTTGCCACTTAACTCTTCTTATTTTTTGATTGGTTAAATGCAAATACATAGGGATTCTACAAATAGATTCGTCCTATCTCTAAAAGATCGTAATCTATCCTTAAGTCTGCTAGGAAATGGTTTACATAGTTATTTGTGCAGTTACAAACAAATATTTCCATTCTGTATTACTTGGCACTTGAAGTTATTGATGCTCGGCACATACTGTAATTCTATTTTTTACTCAACACCTGAAGTACTCGGCATCTACGATCTACTCATCACTTGAATCACTCGGCATGGTCTATCTGGTTGGCACTTGAGTGACTCGGCACATGAGTGACTCGACACTCATTGCAACTTGACATGGTCTTGTATTTACATATTATACTCAACATGCATTACTATTTTGACATGAACTCAATAAATGACTTAAGTGCGTTGATGCTCAATTGTCAAAACCAATCTAAGATCAACAATCTCCCTCTTTGACATGAGTGTCAAAAACATTTAACTATACATAATCAATCTAATATTCTCGAGTATAACATATTCACAACTAAATTTATATACAAAACTTTAAAATTTCAATTTTTTTTAATAACCTATATACCTCAAAATTTATGACTCCTCGGAGTTAATGTGCCTATTTTTGTATCAGGAATCTATTCTCCATTCTGAGTAGATTTGTCTCTTGCTGATATTCTTTGACTACATTTCATCTGGTATGCTCTGTAATTTGTTCTTTTTCTATTATGAGCTTTTGTTTATTCTATTTGCTCCCCCTTTCATTATTCTCTATCTTACTCTCCCCCTTTTTCTTATCTCCCCCTTTGTTCTTGTCTTTCTCTCCACTTTTTTTGACACTTTTGTCAAATGGACTATACACATAGAGTATATTTGTCCAAAAAGGATTTGTGGACTTCTGTGATTATCTTCAGAGCTGCATCCCAATTGTTACATGCAACATCTAGTGACTTGAGTTGGATTGCCAACTCAGCTACTAGGTGAACTAGTCCATCTAGTGTCAAAAGACGGGGATCTTTCTTTAACAGAGTTTTTGCACATCCTAGCTCTTTATGGAGTATTTCCATATGTGGGGTAAGGGAGGCTTGGATGTTTGTCAACTTGTCTCTTATATTAGCCTCTTTTGATCCATGAAAATGCTTCTCACTCTAAGCTGGGATTTGAGGTAGTTGCATACCTAAGATTTTTAAATTCCTCTCCAGTCTTAGAATTCTATGGCTTGTGTCTTGAGTGAAGAGTGAGGGATCACACAGTTTAGTGTACAAGGAGAAAATATTCTCAAGTACCTTCTTCACTTCCTCAACCTTTGTAGTTAGTGCAACTCGAGTAAGTTTTATCTCACTAGATATTTTCTCGTTCACTTTATTATAGAATTTCTTCTCTGACCACTCAAGAAGTTTTGCACTTGTGTCAATATCTTCATTATTGACCTTTTCAACAATTTCTAACAATTTTTCCAATAGAGGCTTTGTTTCTTTAGGTGTAGGCAAGTTCAATGCATCTAAGAAGATGTCTTTAATTTCTTGCAGTGCCTGCCTCTACCTACACTCCTTCTTGAGTATTTCCTGGTGCTTCTTCATCTCGAAAGTTTATTGCAAGCTAAATGCATCTAAGAAGATGTCTTTAATTTCTTGTAGTGCTTGCCTCTGCCTACACTCCTTCCTGAGTATTTCCTGGCACTTCTTCTCTAAAGCTTATTGCAACATGTTTATTTGTTCTAGTGTCATTTTTGCATATTCAAACGTAGGTATCACTATTTCTTCATCTAAAGTTACATAACCATAGTGAGTTACCTTGTCAACTTTTGTAGAGCTAGAGCTTGGTGCTGAAATTTGTAGTGGTACAGCCTCTGTGCCCAGCTTCTGAAGGATTTTTGTATAAGTGTTTGATGTTGGTAATGTTATCAATGCTTGAATAGCTTCTTGCTCCTTTTCCTTTGGTGTATCCTTGCTCTCTTTATATTTTCTCTCATAAATCATAATGATTTGAGTTGCACCTTGTTCATGTGCTTTAGGTATAGATATATCTATCTGTCATGTTTGCTCTTTTGGTGTCTCCTTTTCTTCTGCTTGTTCAACTAAATCAACTGTAACATTTGTGTCAACCTTAATAGATGTTTCTACAGATGTTTGAGTTAAAGGTTGAGTGCTGGTAGCTGAAGGGATGGCAGAAGGTGGTTCTTGTGTATTCACCTTATCCCTTATGATTTCGGCTACTGCCTTGTGAAGTTCATCTACACTAACCAATACTAGATTTTCACATAGTCTTGCTTGTAGTATAGATTGGTAAAGAATCTTCTTTGGACCTTATGCAATTAAGGGATTGATGTTTTGAGTTGAGCTACCAAGAACATCCTTAACAATTATGGTTTCTGCAAGTACACTAGTTTCATGAGGAGGGCTCATAGTTGGCATCTGTGTGTCTTGCACACTCTATTCTTCCTGCTTCTCTTCAGCTATAGCCATGTCATCAATTTTATTTTGTATATCCTCCACAGTATTATCCTTTTCTTTATCTTCCTCCTTATCATCACCTGCATCTCCGTTATTTCTACCCTCAAAGGAATCTTCCTCTCCTTCTTTGACAGTTATCAATCCATAAATTAATTTCCACATTTGAGTGAATTTCTTCACATCTTCAATTTTATTCTAAAAAATGTTGAATGCCCTATATTTTGGTGCAAACCTTCCACCATATTTCTTGTTGGCTTTGGTAATCTTCCCTTTTGTTAATTTTTACCTAGGCTAATGTGGATTCTCTAATTTCTTTCTCCAAGTTTAAACAATAATACCATTTATTTTCAACAATAGTATATAATTCCTTTGGCATAGTATTATCTAATTCAAGTGGGATGTTCTTGAATTTAGCCATCATTTCATATATTGATTCTTCAATCAAACTATGCTCTTCTCTACCAAGTTTTTCAAAATTAATACTTTACAAACCAGTCAAATCTACATTATTTATAATGTTCTCATAGATATTTTCAAGATTGGATTTTGGTTGATGACTTACCACTCTAAACTAGCTTGTATCCTCAAATTTTATCCTCTCATTATTAATCTCTGTTTGTGCAACACATTTCCTTCTTTGTTTCTTCTACACTGGGCCTTTTTTTCCTATAGCCTTGGCCTTTTCTTTGGCTTTCTCCTTGGCCTTTTGTGTAGTGGCCCTTGTGCTTGCCTTAGTTGTTGGTGTTGGTAGCTTTGTTGGGTTGGGTTTAGCAATCTTCTTTGCCTTTATTTTTGCCATAGGCTGAGCCTTGGCCTTTCTTTTCTTTGATTCTACTTGTATTGATGCTTCCTTGGTTTCTTCCACCTCAGCATCTTCTACCTCTTCTTCATCCTTATCTTATCTCAATCCTTGGATTAATGCAAGAGGCTCCTTAACTTGTTCCTATTATTCCTCTTCATCCTCTTCATCATCTTCTTCATCCTATTCACCTGCACCTTCACTAAATTTGGCCTTTAATTTCCTCACTAGTTTGTCTTTAGTTCCATTTCTATTTTGGACTTCATGACATCATAATTTCCAAATATTTTGGCTTTTTTATCAACTTCTTCAACAAGAAGTGCAGTGATTGCAGCTGAGGCTTCATCAACATTGATCTCATATCCTAAGGGTCTTAGCCATCTTACCCTAGGTATGGCAGCTTGTACATGTGTGTAATCAATATCAACAAGAAAACATTTATTATTGTAGTATTGTTCAACTAAGGAAATGGGTATTCTCATTCCCTGTTTCATAGACTTCTTGAAGTCTTCAAAGTAGCTGGTCATGACAATTTCAAAGTTCTCTCCCATCTGCTCAATGTATTCATTGATCTATATAGCCACTGATCTATTTGTTTTCCAACCTATTTTAACAAAAGATGAAAATTTGTTCTGTACATAGAAAAATACGCAAACAAGTATTGATCCAAACTTACACTGTGCACTCTTGGTTTTTCTGATTGCTCCTAGATTTTCTATCAACTGTTATAATTGAAGCTCTGCAAGATCATAGGTATGATCCTTCTTTACAATTTTATAGCCAACATCAACTGCAATATAGGGTACATTGTTTAACCTACTAGATTGATAATTTAACATATGAGTAATAACCCTTACTACCAATTTTATTAGTGGATCTATGATGGTTTCTATTGTCATTCCACGCTTATTCCACTTTGCACTTGTGTTCTTTTCTATTACCACTTTTGAGTAATTTTGCAGAGTCTTTGGTCGATCTAGGGTTGGAAAACTAGTCACCCTACAAATTATTCTCTTTGAAATCTTGATTGGTCCTCCTTCCAACCATAAGCATCCATGGTGTATTTTTCTCAACACTATCTTTATCCATTCTATTTTGAATGCCATGGGAAATTCTAGGGTAGGGGTCAAACCCTTCCTTGCAACAATCTTGAATTCTTCTTTTAGAATGTTGTTTTCACACTGTTGGAATGTCTTAATGGGAAGAGTGCTTCTGAGAGCGGGGGTGGGGGGGGGGGGGGTAAATCAGAAGTACTAGCCTTTTTTACTGTTTTAAATCCTTAATAACATATAACTCAAATTAACATGCATGCATAAATGCATTAAACAATCATGAGAAGCAAACATGCATCACCACATAACACTTGAGATTTTGATGACCCAGAAATCCTCTAGGAATAAGAAGGTAAAACTAGGGTGGGGATGATACCCATGAAATTACTGCAACAATTTATTTCAACCACTTCTGATGGTTTGCCCTGTTAAAGGCTTGCCCTATTAAAGGCTACAACACACTATTAAATGTGACCCTGTTAAAGGATTTCTACACCCTATTAGGAGTGTGCCTTGTTAGAGGACTTAAGAACATTCAACTTAGAATGCCACCCTATTAAAGAATTTACATAAGGTTGTTAAACCCACCTAACTCAATAGGATTTCCAAATTCCTAATATAATTGTGAGAGAGTATTAGAATAATAGACCTGATCTAATGCAATCTCTAATGCTGATCTCAGGCCCTTTATCTACTCTTTTATCATTGATCTTTGCTAGATCTGATATGCTGATTGTGTTCCTTGTTCTATTGTAATCAACTAGATGTGTAAATGACGTCCTTTTACTAAATCTTTGACACCAGATGTTCTACAATGACCTTAATAATAGGCTCTGCTTTTCCTTCTTCTTTCTTCTCTTACTCTCACATTGTTTAATGGTGTCAAGACTCCCTTATAAAGATTAGTGGTTTTTTATGCATCCTTGATTCAAGTGTTCCCGCTCAAATCCTAAAAATTCACCCATTGGTTGCATGCAATCTCCAATTTTCTAATTGGTTGCATGGACAAAAGAAAGGATTCGATCTTATCTCCTTATCCTGCTATGAGTCATGCATAACTGTTTTACGTCTTTGTTTGTGATTGCACAAACTTTCATGTTGATCCTGCATTGCTTCACACATGGAGTAATACTGATGCTCGACACCATCTATTTTGGATTGCTTGGCATCCACTGTGTTTCCTGGTTTCTCGGCTCCTATAGAATTATTGTGTCACTCGGCACCTATTAGTTTTCTGGATTGCTCAGCTTCTACTGATTCTTGAATCACTCAGCTCCTATTAACTTCGCAATGCTTAGCTCCTGTTGGATCCTAAGTTACTCGGCACATATTGGTCTCATCTTCTCGGCACCTACTGTAACTTGCTCAGCACATACTGTCTTCTCATCTACTCGACACTATCTGTAACTTGGCATGTGTTAGAGTTATGGCTTGGCTTCCATTGTATACTCAGCTAGTATAGTGAAAATGGTTAATTGTGTTGACACTCATTTGTCAATCTTACTTATTTGATCAACAATCTCCCCCTTTGACATGAGTGTCAAAAACACTTAACTGGTCATTCATGATCTAAACCTTATGTGTCCATTCTTTACTTACAAGATTTCAAAAAGATATTGTGAACAACATTATACCTTATGACTCCCCCTGAGTTGATTATGTCATGAATTCTAATGTCTTGTGCCATTGTGCCTGATGTACTTTGTTCTTTGACCTATTTCTGACCTGTTCTTGCCTTTTGATCTTGTTATCTCCTTATTTTACTATATGCATTTATCCTCCTTTAATATATCTCCCCCTTAAAATATTATCCCCTTTTGAATATTTTCTCCCCCTTTTTGACACTTATGTCAAAGGATTCTAAATGGTAATGCCATGCTTGGCCAAAAATGTCTTATTTACCTCAAGGAGAATTTTAAGAGCTGCATCCCAGTTATTCAATGCAATATCCAATGACTTGTGTTGGATTGCAAGCTCTGCTGCTAGATCAACAATTCCTTCATGTGTAGAAATATTTGGATCCTTCTTCAGGACTATTTCTACATACATTTGCTCCTTGTGTAAGACTTCCAAATGGGGAGTGATAGAGGCTTGTATTTGCATTAGCTTTTCTTTAATAGTGGCCTCTTCTGCTGATAATGCAACTAATTCCCTTTGAGTGTAAAGCATTTGAGCAAAATGCTTCTCACTTTGTGCAAGATTTGAGGGTAGTTGCATGCTAGAGAGCTTTAGTTTGCTCTCAAGGTTCAAAATTTTCGAATTTATTTCTTGTGTGAACCTAGAAAAATCACACAATTTTCTATAAAGGGAAAAGATGTTCCCTAACACAATCTTTACATTATCCAATTTCTTAGCTAGGTCAACCTATCCCAAAATAATGTTACTAGCTATCTTTTGGTTGACCTTTCCTGGAAACTTCTTTTCTGACCATTCAATTTGTTTTACATTTGTATCATGGTCTTCATTATTCACTTGGTCAACTATATCAGATAGTTGCTCAAGGATTGGCCTGCTTGAATCTGGAGGTTGTAGGCTAAAGGCATCCATGAATATATCTTTGATCTCATTCATTGCCTACTTGTATTGAAGTCTTTCCTCATTGCCTCTTGTCTCCTTCTTTTATCCAATGCAATCTATATTTCATTCATCTTTTCCTCAGTTAGAGTGCTTGAATCATAATAGGGTATTTGGATTTCTTCATCAAGCTCAGGAATACCATAATGAATGGTCTTGGCTACCCTAGTAGAACTTGAGCTTGGTGTACTGACTTGTAAGGTCAACTTGTCAGTACTCGACTGCTAAATAGGTTTGGTAGGAGTTCCTATTTTTGGCAATTCAACCAAAGTTTGTATTGCAAACTCCTCCTTATCATGTGTTTCTTCTTTATCCTCTTCTTGTGCCACTATTGCTGGGGGTGTACTTGTTATCTATACTGATGTACCTATGACTTCCCCTGCTATTGCACTCGGCTCATGATGAACTTGTATGGCTATTCTTGGTGGTGATGGAGGTGGTAGAAATGGAAGTCTAGTAGTTTGAGTGATTTGACGTGGTTCTTGTGGTGACACCTTGGCTTCTTTGAGTTTATCTACTGACTTTTGGAGCTCATCTACACTAACCAATATGGGACTTGTACACAACTATTCTTGAAGAGTTGTTTGGTCAAGGATCTTAGTGAGATCCTTTGCAGTTAATGGATTGATGTTTTGACTTGAAGTGTCAACAACATCCTTAATCTTTATGATTTCTGCAGGTGTGGTGGTAGAGTGAGGAGGACTAGGAGGTGGAAGTTGTGTGTCTTATAGACTTTGCTACTCATCAGTACCCCTATCTTCATCTTTTCCTTCCTCCTCTTCAACCTTTTTCTCTACTTCTATCTTCTCTTCTCTCCTCTTTCTTCTCTCTTCTAGTTTAGCTATGGCTTCTTCTTTGTATTCCTCTTCAAGAACATCTTTAATTTTCTTATACAAATTCTTCCATGATCTTGTTGTCCTTTGTACAACTTCTTCAATTTTATTTTGCAAAATGGAGAATGCCCTATACTTTGGTGTAAACCTTTTATTATGCCTTTTGACTACTTTAAATATTTGTTCCTTTGTCAAATCAGGCAGTATACATGCTATGGTTGATTCCCTTATTTATTTCTCCATTTTCAAACAGAAATATCATCTGTCTTCTACAATTTTAGACAATTCCTTTGGCAATTGTCCATCTAGTTCAATAGGTGTATACTTGAACTGTGCCATCATTACATAGACTGATTCTTCTATTCTGTTTTGTTCCTCTTTAGTGAACTTATTGAAATCAATATTTTTCATTTCACTTAAGTGTCCATTCCTAATCTCTTCACATAATGTATCAACTGAAGACTTAGGAGGATGACATACCTTTTCAGATTGATCTTCTTCATTAGTATCAGGTTGAGCCACATATCTTTTCCTTTTCCTTGGCTCTTCCTATGCCTTCTTGGTTGTTTGCTTCTTCCTTTTAGATTCCTCTTTGGCTTTTTGTGTGGTGGCCCTTGTTGTAGCTCTAGTTGTTGGCTTCTTTGGTGTAGGCTAAGAAGTAGGAGGTGTCTTTGCCTTCCTTTTGATGACCTTGCCTTTGATGGGTGCTTCCTTGGCTCCTTCTTCCTTGACACTCTCATCTTTGTCTTCACCTTGGCCTTGTGACAATTTAAGTGGCCCTTGTTCTGACTCATCCTCATCTTTCTCATCATCACCTTCCTCTTCACCTTCAGTAATTTCTTCTGCTTCTCTTGTTGCACTTGTTTCTTCAACACCAAATTTCTTCTTTATTTTCTTTACTAGCTTCTCCTTCTTCTTTACTGCTGTGGCAGTCTTGAGTTTTGTAACAACTCTTGATTTGATAGTGTCATAAGTTCCAAATGCCTTGGAAAATTTGTTCATTTCCTCTACAAGTAATGTTGTAATAGCTGCAGAAGCTTGATCAACATCAAGCTCATATCCCAATGGTCTAAGCCATCTTACTCTTGGAAGCACTGCTTGGATGTAAGTATAATCAATGTCAACAAGAAAGCATATGTCATTCTCATGTTTTTCTACCAGTGAAACTGGTATCCTCATTCTCCTTTTCATTACAGTCTTGAAATCATCAAAATATACAGTCATTTGATCATCAAAACTATCTCCCATTTGTGCAATGAAATCATTTATTTGATCAACAATTGTTTTATTTTGATTCTAGTTGACTTTGTCAAACAAAGGGAATTCCTTCATCATATAGAAGAACATGCATACCAATACTAACCCAAATTTGCATTGTGCTCCCTTGGACTTTCTAATTGTTCCAAGATTTTCATTAATCTGCTGCAACATGAGCTCTGCAAGGTCATATGTATTGTCCTTCTTTATTAGTTTGTATGCAACATCAATAGCTATACAAGGCATGCTATTCAATCTGCTGGACTAATAAAATTTGTGTGATATGATCCTCACAAAAAAATCTAATAGGGGGTCTTTTACTGTGTCAATTGTCATTCCCCTATTATTCCATTTTGCACTTGTGTACTTCTCTATTGTTTCCTTCTTTTCACTTTTCAGTGTCTTGGGCCAATCTAGGGTTGGAAATTCTATAACCCTATGAACCATCTTTTTGGTAATTTCAACTGGTCCTTGCTCTAACCAGAATGATCCATCATGAATTCTACTAAGTATTATGCGTATCCACTCAGTTTTGAATACGATTGGAAAAACTAGGGCTTTGGTTAAACCCTTATTCTCTATAATTGAAAATTCATCCTTCAATATACCATTATCACAGAGTTTATCATAGGTATTGAAGATTTCTAGGTCTCCTATGGCTCCTATTTTGTAGTTATAACATTTACGCACATCTTGGACCATAAAAACTCTTTCGAGGATCATAGACAATGCACCTGCAGGATCATTTTTGTATGCTACTTCTGGGATTGGCCTGAATTCAGGTTGCTTAACCTCACTGTTGACAAGCTAAATCTCATGACTTTCCTTCCTTTGGTTCGACTTTGAACCAAATGCCACTTTTAACCGAACTAGGGTTTCACATTTTAAGCAAACTTCACAAACTGTACAACTCGGCACCTAAAGAAAATACCTAGTTAAATGCTTAAATTGCTTGGGTAGATGTTGAATCAATGCAAATCGCTAGTTGAATGCTCGAAAATCACTAAGTCGTGCTCTTGGTAATCGCTCTTCATTTGAATGACTTAAAATGAATCAATTTTCACCTTTAAGCAACTCAAAAACCTTGCATTTAATGCATTCTTATACCTTCACCTGTCACTCGGCTTCCAAAGGTTTTCAACTCAACATCTGTTCTATTTCACTCGATAGTTATTCTCACTCAGCACCTATTGATTTTGTCAGTAACTTGGCAACCACTACAGTTTTTACTCAGCTTCCTCTTGACTTCTTGACTCGGCTTCCAAAGTAGTTTTACTTAGCAACCAAAGACAGCTTGGCATCATCATTCAAACTTTATCTTAGAATCTTAACTCATGAAAATTTATACTTTGCAGTGCTTCTTCTTTATTTAGGGCTAATGTATGATACTTCCTTATATGTATCAGCCCCATAGGCTCATTTTGTGATTAGTTGGATGAGATATGATCACTTGACCTCTTGGGTGAAGTGACCCTTCCATTGGATGTACTTGATCCATCCATTTTTTGCCATGTCTTCTTCATGTCTGTTCTAATGTGTTCCTCATCAACCTTTTCTTTGCCCTTATGTACTTCAGTCTTGGGTGCCTTGGCCTTTGTTGGAGAATTCCTGCTAACATGTCCAATTTTCAAAAAACTAAAGCAAGTAGTTTGGTTCAACCATCTTTTATAGTTCCTCTTGAAGTGTGTTCTTATGCAATTCTGGGGTATATGTCCATAATCTTGACAATAATGATAGCTATGCCTTGTATCGTAGTCCCAATTGTAATGGTGTACAGAGTTGTCCCTTCTTACATGCTGATTTGGTGTCCACATAGGTTTTAATCTACACTCAAAGGCTCTATGTCCATACTTCTTGCAATTATGGTAGTTTCCATCAAATCTTTGTGTCCTTGTGGCTTTAGACATGCAGTCTTGTGTCATATGACTTTGCTTGTTGCACTTGTGATAGTAACCCTTGCTTTTGGGTGTGTTTGGCTGATTGATCCTTCTACTCCTACAAACATTAGCAGTATGCCCCTTTTTATTATAGTAATGACAAGTGGGTTTAGGATCCTTACCTTTGTTACTTCTTTGCTCAACACTCTTTGATGATTCACCAACTTCAGTGCTGGTGTATCCAAGTCCTGATGTATCATGGGCTGATCTTGGGGATTTTAGAAACTGTTCAAAGTACTTGATAGCTTCACTTGACTTGTTGAGGTTCTCTGCTGTTTCTTTTTCTCTATTCAATTCATTCTGCAAATGTTCATTTTGCATCCTCAAAGTAGAGATCTCAATATATTTCATATTGAGTTCATGATGAAGATTCATCAGTTGGCCAAGTGTATCCATCTGCATGTTTGAGATCCTTGTTAATTCAGTACATTTTTCTTCAAGTCTGTTTGCAAGATTTTTTTTGTTGTCTTCCATCATGACTCTATCCTCAACTGCTCTTTTCTTTTTCTCAGTGATTTCACATAGCATCATGGCCTATGATTCATGCTCCATCTTAAGAGTTCTTATCTCTTCTGCTTGAACTCTATTTTTCTCCATCAATTTTGCTATTGCTACATCAAATTCTTTGGAATCTCCTTTAGCAAATACTTGTGTGGTGTCAATCTCCTTGTAGTGAATATCATTTTTGACTATAGCTATTTCCTTCCTTCTTTTTAAGGATTTTCTTAGTTCCTCTCTAGCTTCCTCTACCTTGTGTACAGTGAGATGCACATCTATCACCTGGTTCTCAATGATCTTCCCAATTTTGAAGACTTCTATCTTCAGATCTTTTCCTCCAAGCTGTTAGGCTTCTTCTTGAGAGAACTTGGCTCTGATACCAATTGTTGGAATGTCTTAATGGGAAGAGTGCTTCTGGGGGGGTGAATCAGAAGTACTAGCCTTTTTTACTGTTTTAAATCCTTAATAACAAATAACTGAAATTAAAATGCATGCATAAATACAATAAACAATCGTGAGAAGCAAACATGCATCACCACATAACACTTGAGATTTTGATGACCCAGAAACCCTCCAAGAATAAGAAGGTAAAACAGGGTTGGGCATGATACCCACAAAATTAATGCAACAATTAATTTCAACCACTTCTGATGGTTTGCCCTATTAAAGGCCTGCCCTGTTAAAGGCTACAACACATTGTTAAATGTGACCCTGTTAAAGGATTTCTACACCTTGTTAGGAGTGTGCCTTGTTAGAGGACTTAAGAACATTCAACTTAGAATGCCACCCTGTTGAAGGATTTACATAAGGCTGTTAAACCCACCTAACTCAATAGGATTTCCAAATTCCTAATACAATTATGAGAGAGTATTAGAATAATACACCTGGTCTAATGCAATCTCTGATGCTGATCTTAGGCCCTTCGTCTACTCTTTTATCACTGATCTCTGCTAGATCTGATCTGCTGATTGTGTTCCTTGTTCTGTTTTGATCAACTAGATGTGTAATTGTCGTCCTTTCATTAAATCTTTGACACCAGATGTCTTGCAATGACCTTAATAATAGGCTTTGCTTTTCCTTCTTCTTTCCTCTCTTACTCTCATATTGTTCAATGGTGTCAAGAATCCCTTATAAAGATTAGTGGTTTGTTATGCATCCTTGATTCAAGTGTTCCCGCTCAAATCCTAAAAATTCACCCATTGGCTGCATGCAATCTCCAATTTTCTGATTGGCTGCATGGACAAAAGAAAGGATTCGATCTTATCTCCTTATCCTGCTATGAGTCATGCATAACCATTTTACATCTTTGTTTGTGATTGCACAAAATTTCATGTTGATCTTGCATTGCTCCACACATGAAGTAATACTGATGCTCGATACCATCTATTATGGATTGCTTGACATCCACTGTGTTTCTTGGTTGCTTGGCTCCTATAGAATTACTATGTCACTCGGCACCTATTAGTTTTCTACATTGCTCGGCTTCTACTAATTCCTAAATCACTCGGCTCCTATTAACTTCGCAATGCTCGGCTCTTGTTGGATCCTGAGTTACTCGACACATGTTGGTCTCATCTGCTCGGCACCTACTGTAACTTGCTCGACACATACTGTCTTCTGGTCTACTTGGCACTATCTATAACTTGGCATGTGTTAGAGTTCTAGCTTGGCTTCCATTGTATACTCAACATGTATAGTGAAAATGGTTAAGTGTGTTGACACTCATTTGTCAATCTTACTTATTTGATCAACACACACAACTTGTCATATGCTTCCCTTATCTCCATATCACCAATTCCACCTATCTTTTAGTTATAACACTTTATGACATCTTGGACCATTATGACTTTTGGGGGAATCATGGAAAGTGTGCTTGACTTGTCTTGCTTATAAGAAACATTTGGAATTTCTTTGAAATCTAGTTATGAAATGGTTAGGATTAGAATTGGGTAAGAGTTCAGGTTAATGAAATGATTAGGATTAGAATTGGATCTAGAATTTGGGTTATGTTATTGTTTAGAATTAGAGTTAGGGTTTACAATAATAATTATGGTTATGTTTAGGATTTATCATGGTTGTAATTATGGTTAGGGTTTTGATTAAGATTGCTATTTGCGATTAACATTGGAATAAGAGTTTAGGTTTACACATTGGTTACATTGTTAGGATTAGATTTATAGCTTAGGGTATGAATTTATTTAAGATTATTGTTTAATGTTTGGATTAATATTATTGTTACAGTTAGGTTGAGGTTATGATAATATGTAGGGTTAAATGATAGTTAGGCTAAGGGGTTACATCATGGATAGTATTATGGTTATGGTTAGAATTTTTTCTTAGAGTTAGGGTTAATCTTAGGATTAAGGTTAGATTTAGAAACATGACTACATTTATAGTCAAAGCTACCATTAGGATAGTGGTTTAAGCTCATGTCATGATTAAGGTTCGGGTTATGTTTGCAATTTAGGTTATGATCTTTATTTAGATTACAATTATGTTTAGGACTGCAATTTAATGTTTGTGATAAGGTTTAAGGTTAATTTTTTATAGTAATAGGACATGATTATTTTTGTTGGCTAGGAATTTGAACAAATTATATACCAACTTGATCACTTGTTTGACCTTCAATATTTCTTTGGCGTACCTATTACACCCTAAGGTGTGATTACTAGTTTTATAGTGGGTAAGCGTGTTTACAAGGTCACTAAATCTATTTGCTTTGTTTATAAAGACTTTTTTTAAAGGGTCACTACATTTGAAATATTTTCTAAACTAAATATTATATTATTCATGTTCAAATGATATTTAAGAAAATAACATTAGAAATTGCATCTTGGTGTGTAAATAGTTTTTAAAAAACTCTTATTTTTGACATACCTTTGCATGTAGTACATAAGATTAATTAATTATTGAATTAGTAAAATCTCTCATAGATAGATAAAGGAAGGAGAGGAAGAAAGGGATGGGAAGAGATGGATGAAAGAGATAAATATATAGAGAGGGATAGTGGGAAAGAAATGGATAAACTAAGCAATATAAATATAAAGGTCTAGGAAGTGGGAGAGAAGCAAAAGCATATAAATATAGAGTTCTAAAAAGTGCAAAAGAAATATAGAGAGAGAGGGATGGGTATCGAGAGGGAATCATGTCTAAAGATTAAGGGGATGGGAAGTTAGAGTTATAGATGAAAAAAGGAGTGTGTGTGTGTGTGTGTGTGTGTGTGCGCGCGCATGCGTGCGCGCGCATGTGTGTGCGGGTGTGTGTGTGTGTGTGTGTGCACGCATGTATGCATGCTCGTGCATGCGTGTGTGTGTGTGCGTGTGTGTGTGTGCACGTGTGCATGCATGCATGTGTGTGTGTGTGTGCATGTGTGTGTGCGCACGCACATGCATGCATGCATGTGCATGTGTGTGTATGTGTGTGTGCGTGTGTGTGTGTGTGCGTGTGCGCACGCATGCACATGTGTGTGTGAGTGAGTGTGTGTGTGTGTTTGTGCGGGAGTTGACTTTGCATATAGCCATTATTATGATTAATGAACTGCCTTCAAAGTGGATCTTCATCACATTGAACTATATTATCTTTTGCACGAATATATGGGCAACCTGAGCCTATGCTACATTGTCTTTTCCTTCACCCAGAAAAAAATTCCTTAAAGCAATAGTATTACCTATCTAGACTTGAAAGAAAAATCTAGCTCCACATAGTCCTAGATTGCTTTTTGATTCCTATCAAAATTTACCATTTTCCACTACTTCTCTAGTTTAGACCATGTCTAACTAGTGTGCTTTGTCATTGAAGGATCATCCTATTGGAGATTATTGAAAATTCCTATTAGGAATTTTCATTGGTTATGTTTGGAATTAATGTTTTACCATTGATATCAACATATATGTCTAGCAAGTAGTGTTCCTATTGATGATCAATGCACAAAGAGTTTCAGTAAAGATGCAATTTGTTGAACTTGAGCTAGCAAACATTATGGGATGATGTTTGGTGAATCTTCATGCTATGTTTGATATTGTATATATTTATGAGCTGATTTAGAAAAGTTATAGGAGATTTTTTGAAGACCAGATATTGATAATATTTATAGAGAACTATTTCAGATAGTGGTCCGGTATTCTTTTTGGTGTGTTTTGATAGAGAAGAATTCTAGTATGTGATTTAGGACACTTCATGAAAGTGTATAATCATGTCTAGATAAAAAATTTCTTGAGGATTGGTGACTTGGAAGTCAATTTTCTTGTTAAATACTAAAAGATAATTTATTTCCTAGTCAACTCAGTTAAGGAATGTGTTGATTACATTATTATGATTAACTATTGAATGATAGTGTATTGTTTGATATTATAATATATTATATATGTGTTTCAACTAACACTTTTAGATTTTTTTTGGTTGATGTAATTAATTTTGTTATTAGGTCTCATATTGAGCCAACCTAAAAAGTGTTGGAGACTCATATAAGAGCATGAATTCATTTGCAAATTTGTGTTTGTACTAATGGAGAGAAGGATATGATGCAAAAATAATTATGCAAAATTGAATCAGCGATGGAGATTATAGTTGATTGAGAAAAGATAAATGAGTGGAATCTAATATTATACTTCAAATGAGTTGTATTAGCATAGATGATGCTTTTAGTCAATTCATCTCAATGCATTGTTGTCCACAAGTGAATTGTTATTCATAGATTTGTATTATTGTCTGATTAGGATTGTTGTCCTTATTGTTGTAATAGAGAATAAATGGAACATTTAGCACTCATTGGATCTAGGTGATATTCATAGAGTTGAAGCACCAAGACTTCCTAGGAGGTCACCCATCCTAGTACTACTCTAGCTCAAGCGCACTTAACTATGAAGTTCCCTCCATGGTTAAACCCACTCTTCTTGCAACTCCATGGTGAAGAAATCTTTATGTTATGTGTTATGGTGTTATTTTATTTTAATTGCATTTAAGTTTTTAGATGTGGTACATTGATAGATTTTTTAATATTTTAATTTGGTCACAAATGATTCACCCCCCTCCTCCGAATGCGTGGTGTGCATTGTTATTCCTAACAATTGGTATCATAGCTCTTTGGTCCTATTTTTGAAGCTTAACCACTTGAGGAGATATGCAATGAACTTTAATAAGGGAAGTTTGACATTTAATGGAACTAACTATGCATAATGGAATGGGAGGACGATTACACACTTGATTTTCATGGGAATTATGGATTAAAACACTACAAAGGATCCCCACCAGACTCCAAATCTTTAGAATGTAGATGAAGCACAAATGAAGAAATGTTATTACAATATTATTATTGAAGAAGCCTTACTTAATATCCTAGTTGATACCAAATAACCTAATGTGATGGAACAGGATATTGCTCATAGAATTTGGATAAAATTGCAATCACTTTATGAAGGTGACAAGTCTGTGCAACAAGCAAAGTTATAAAGTCAGAAAGAAAAGTTGGAATCTACAATGAGATGAGTGAAGATGAGACAATTAGGGCACATGCTCAAAAGATAATGAAAGTTTTTTGTGGACTAAGAGTTGTTGGAAGTACCAGTATTGAAGATGAAATTGTGTTGAAGATTCTCATATTATTGTCATCCTTTTATGACACCAAGGTTCTTTCTATTGAGGAGATCAGAACAATTATGATAACCCTAATTGCAATAAGAGACACAATACGTCAAAGTTCATGGAAAAACTAGATACAAAATAGAATGGTATTGAGAGATATAAGTAGATATGAAGATAGAATGATAGAGGAAGAGGAGGATAAATAGATAGGAATGTAGAGATGAGGATACAGATAAAGGATAGAGGAGTGAGTGGGGGAGATACTAATACAGTTAAAGAAGATAGATAGATAGGTAAATGAAATATAGAAGGAGACAGGGGAAGATGGGTAGAGGTAGAGGTAGATTATTTATATGTTTATAATTAATTTTTTGCATTTAATATATGTTACATTTATTAATATTATAATAAAATAGTAAATCTAAATATAAAGTAATTTTTTTAAAATTAAATTATAATAAATATAAGTATTAATTCAACCTCAAACTTTCTATTCAACAACATGTTATGAAAAAATATAGTTGATATATAATTTATTATTATTTTATCCTCCATTATATTTCACAAATCAATACAATCCTATGACAATTTATATGAGAAAGTTATTAATAATATTTAGATTATAAATATATTTAATTTTATTATATAATCTAAGTTGTACAAATTAGAAAAATTATATTATATAGATTTTAATATAATTTAGTTAATTTTTTAAATTAATATATGTTAATAATATTATTTTTAATCAGGGTATATGCACCGAGTTGTGGTTTTTTTTTTCCTTCTATTTTAGAGTAGCGTGTACATGCTATAATGCGTATGCATTATAGCGCGTACGCACTTTTAAAAAAGTGAATTTTTATAAATGGGTTGCAGGTCTATTTCATCTCACTTTTTTTACATTCTTCCAACAGCAGCATGTACGTGAGTTGAAAAAACAAGGCTTTTCACCATTCCCCTTACCAATATGCCTCCTCGCCGGTGAAATCCAAGATCACAAGCATGCCCATGCCCACGCCGTATGTGATCTAAACTTCATTTTGCATTGTTTAATATGTTTTTCATATTGTTTTGTAGGTTTTTTATATTGTTTTGTAGGGTTTTTACAATTTTTATTTAGATTTATTTATTTATTTCAATTGATTTTTTTATCAGGAAACGTCCATAGTCAACCGAAAAATCCACAAGAACCTCAAAAGCAAAACCCTCCCTAAGAAAAATAACAAATTCCACAACCCGAAACAATTGCAAGACCTCTACGAGGCACACAAGAAAATATAATAAATGAAATAGAGAGAGGCAAAACTAAATTAGAAAGACTCATTGGTCAATTGAAAGAATTTGGACAAACCAATCCAATGAGGGCTCAATTGGCATCATCCCTCAAATTCATTAAGACCCAGATAGCCTCAGTTAGTGGTCAGTTAGATATTTGGCGGGTTAAGAGGGATGAACAAAAAAGATTTTATGCAAATAAATTGTCATATGAAGATGTTAAAAAAAAAATATATATATATTAAAAGGTAGAATATGTGAATTATTTAGAAAACCTGGTGAACAAAATACTGTTAGAGAGGGTACTAAACGATTCCCCATCCATTGGTGCATACACGATGCTATTAAAATAATTTTTGGGATAGATGGTGGATGGTTTTTGATGCCCCTCCTTGCAACAATCACGAGATTCCCATGTATTTTTTGAAGAAATTATATTATGAGTTTGTCCTTGGGGAGATCCCCAATTATTTTGATATATTAGACTCCTAGGGTAGAGGTGGGGGTCATCATTTGAGAGGCCGGGAGCACGTCATGACCCTAATGTAGTTAGGGCACCTGTGGTCAAGCCACAGCATGAGCATGTGACTATTCCTGCAATTGTGAAGGAACATGTAGATGCAAGCACTCTAGGGACCATTAATGCTTTGACACAGATACTCATCCATTCCATGAGCCCATTAGATGACGGGGATCCTTTTGCGCATCGTGGTCACATGTGCACTTCATGTGGATCCCTATGCACATTTGGCACTCATGTTGGAGATAGTGTAGATGATGGGCTTGTCACTGATCAGTTCTTGAACGACACATTTAGCATTGAAACATAGGTAAATTACAATTATAATTTACTAATTTGATCACATTTCATATGTATAATGAATGATTAATTAATTATCATCTATTGACATTGTTCAAAAATTTAGGGTCAGAGTGTTGGCGGGCCTAGCAGTGATCCTCCAGCCCCATTTTTTGTCCCTTCCACGAGTCTAGAGGTATGTATCAATTTAATCATTTAAATTAATACATATATTTATTAAGTAATCATATTAAGGATTGATGAAAAAAATTATGCATGTGCATCAGTTCTCTACTGGACTGTTAACCTTTACTACAGACTCGGAGCATAGACATCATACGAGCTAAGGTACATTTGTTTCATGTTAATTTAATTCATTTGATTATATTTGTTTCATGTTTCATGTTACATGTAACATGTATTGTATGATATGTAGCTCATGACGTCGGACACTCCTCATCTCTAACAATCTATCGATCGTGGAGTGGCTGCAGCTATGGCTAGCTCACAACCATTGACTGAGGTATGAAAGAATTTTCTTGGTTTTAGTTGTTTATTATAGTTAGTATTGAAATTTCTAATGTTATTTATAAGCGATTATATTGATTGAATTGTTGTAGGGTCTTGTCACGCCTGATTGTCCATGAGCCTTCGAGGTGGACTTACAGAGCGACTATTTGATGGCAGTAAGAAAATAATTAATTTTGTGTGTACATATATTTGATTTCAACGTATCATAAATATTGATTCATATCTACTTTGTTTGTATCAGCTCGAGTTAGAGAAGAGCCTCAACAAGAGGACAAGCGAGCATGTCACGAGGACCCCATCATCTCCACCGTCTCCCTCCACACAACGACAAAAGATGTTGAGAGATTTGTTTCCTTCCCCTCATGGGAAGGAAAAGATATAGTTGATCTAGACATGTATATATAGGCATCAGTGGACATATTCGATACACATTTGATGTATATGACATTTTATATTTGATGTATGACATTTATTTGATGTATGACATTATTTGACTTATGACATTATTGGTTAATATATGATATGTTTGTTCATATACGACATTATTGGTTATCATTTTATATTATATGTTTGTTCATGTATGACATTAAATTAGATATGTTTATGTATGACATTAAATTCAATACCTAATCTGTTCGAAACTTTGATAGAATATTGATTAACAATAAACTTTATCACTATTTAAGCATAAGTTAATCATTTGCAATATGTCATCGTCATATGATTTATGATCTTGTTCATGTTTAAATTTTTCCTTCTCTGTCATTTGTTTATCAAGTTTAATTCAATACATAATTAGTTTGAATTTTTGATGCAATATTGATTGGCAATAAACTTTATCAGTCAAGATCAATCTCACAAAGTCTAAGAGGCGTTGCTTGATAGCTTGACTTGTTTGCGAGGTAGTCACAAAAGGATAAAATACCCTGGAAATAAATCCATTACTATAATATACCTAACACTTCCCTTAACAAAATAATATTTGCTACTAGTTTAAATCAAATAAATAGTGTATTCATCTAAGCATAGAAATATTGTTTCATAAGAAGAAGATCAAGTTTTACAATTGCTAATAATCATTAATGTATGCACATACACTTAAACCTAAAAAGGATGACCTAAAGAAGACAAATTAAGTATGAAGTCGTTACAAAATCAATAAGAGAGTTCTAGCATGATATCTTCAATATTTTTTGAATTAGAGAAAACTAAGTATTAATATGATGATCTCTATGAATCTATATCACCATCTAGATGTCTCTCTGTATCTCACTAACTCTCTCTATTTTATCTCACATTCATCCTCTTCTTATATCTCTATTCATTTATCACTATGTTTTTATTTCCTTTAATCTTCATGTCTACCTACACCTTCTTTTGTTTCCTTCTATCTCTATGCATCTTTCCTTCTCTCCCTCTCTCCTTCTCCCTTTATAATTATATTTCCCTACTTCTCTATCTCTATCTCTCTATATAAATTTTTTCATATCTCTCTATCCTTGTATCTCACTCTCTCTTATTCCCCCCCTCTTTATATTTCTATTTTTTCCATATCTATGTAGCCATCTATCCTCTTTATCTCCCCCTCACTAATGTGGAGATGTTGAGCAAGAAGTGAGGTTTAAGCACTTTCTTCTTCTTAATCTACCAAACTAAACTTGTGACCTTCCTAATATCTTAATCCTTTAGGATATCATTTTTGTGGCCTATCCAAAGTGATAGGGTCATTTGTGAACTCCTCCAAGGTGAGTACTTCTCCAATCAAGATCTTGCACCTTTTTGTTTTAGGGACACTAGCCCTATTCTAAGCCAATAACTATAACTCTTTACCAACCCCAAGTTTCTATTGGGACACCTTCCTTATGTTGAACTAATTGAGAATCAACTCTTGGTTTAACCCTCCAATTGTCATACAATACAAAATGTTGACTATCATAGAATTCCTTGTAGGTCTCCTACTCTGATTTTCTGGACTTAAATTCCTCTTAGGTTGAAATCTAACTATACTATGGGTAGATTTAGACACCCTTTTGGAATTTATTTAAGACTCCAAAGGCTAGATACCTAATTCCATTCCTGTAGCACCTAACCCATGTAAAGTACATAGACTTAATAAGGTCACACTAGGTTTGGTTTTCAAAGTAATTACTAGATAATTGGTGCATGGCCTCAAACCTCCTCTACTAACCAAAAATAACCCAAATCCACCACTAAACTACCCATCAATTCAATTCAACATTTTAAAATCATTTTGGTCTCAATCCTACCTAAATACACTAAGCTATTCAACTTAGGGACTAATGCAAACATGGTTTCTCCATCGAGACACTTCTTGAGCTCTAGGAATCTATAATTATACCCTCCTTGAATTTTCTAGAATATTAGAGAATTCCACTGGTTCAAATACAAGTTAGGGATTCATTTGTGGAATGAGCTCTTAACAAGCCTTTTCTTAGATTATTTCTAGAAAACTTTCCTTAAACACTTTAAATCAAAACTAAACTATCTCAAACCAATTTAAAATATCACAATAACACAAAGGATCTTCAAAAAATCAACTTAGTTTGTAAGAATCACTACAAATATGATCGCACAACTAAAACCATACTCCCCAAGACACTTCTCTAACATGTACCATGCTTACTAACCTTGTAATGAGCATTTAATTTGAAGAATTGGTGGCCGCCAAGCAAGAAAGTTGTGAAAACAAGGGTTAAAGTTGAGGGGACGGACCTATAGCAAGAAATTTGTCTTAATAAGGATAGTGTTTGATTTTGGGAACATGCTTGTGATGAAAAAATATTGATGTTTGCATCTTTAATTGGTCAGAAAAGTGTTGGCACGTGTGGGATTGACCAAGCCCTAGGAACAAGGGTTCTGAAAGGGTGAATTGGGGCTTTTGGGGTTAGGGAATCCTTAGATTGAAATTTAGTGTGAAATCTCCTAATTAAAACATTTTAAGAGACTATGCAAAATTTGGAAACCAGATCTTAAGTCTTCCTATCAGTTGCTTTGTAATTGCATCATTCTTGCATCGTTGGAAACAAGGGCAGCATGAAGGATCTCTAATATTTTCCAAAGGAAGGCTATCCAAGTTTTATATATGTTTTGTGCAAGGATAAAGGGTATCCAAAACATCCATTTTTTCAAAAAATATTTTGGGAAAAACAAAAGTTATTAATCAATTTGTCTTGCTGCTGTCACAGAATTGGAAAAACTTACATTGACAACATTTGGGTACATTGAGCATTTTGTCTTAGAAGGTATTAAAACTGAAAGGTATTGATTGCAACATGTTAGATATGCCAAAACAAGACCTCCTAGAGTTGACTATTTGTAGATTCTGCCCATCAAGACCTAGAAGGGCCTCTTGGAACACTTCTACACTTTTGCTCATTTTGGGTTGTTTAAAGGGCTCATCATACTTTTCTCTGCATCATAAGGGGATAGGACGAGGTCAAAGATAGGGTTTACCTAGCCAGTTGGAGCTAACAGAGTAGATAGTTCGATCCCATTACGAAAAGTAAGAGAGATTTGGCAGTTGGCAACTTTGTACTGGCCAACACTGCAAGTTTCGACATCACCCAAGATGGCGTCATAAAATGAAAACAGAGTGTGATCTCCAAAAAGTGAGAGAGTTTATTGTAAGTCCTTGCAACATGGTCCTGTAAGAATTAGAATCACATCCATACCTCACACGAGCTCTGAGATATGCCATATCAAAGATTTCAACCCTATGGCATTTAGTGACCCTTAGGGACGTTCCAATTTGGCATGCCCAAGAATGCTCGAGTACTGAAGGGGATAGGACAAGGTTGGTGATAAGGTTTACCCAGCCACCCAGAGCTAATGGAGTAGACAGTTCGATCCCACGATGAAAGGTGAGAGATATTTGGTAGTTGGCAACTTCGTATTGGCCAACACTGCAAGCTTCAACATCACCTGAGATGGCGTCGTTAACTAAAAATGGAGTTTGATCTCCAAAAAGTGAGAGAGGTTATTGTAGGTCTTCACAACACGGTCTTATATGAACTAGAATTACATTCATACCTTGCACGAGCTTCGAGATATGCCCCGTCAAAGATCGCAACCCTATGGCATTTAGTGAAATTTAGGGACGTTCCAGTTCGGCACGCATGAGAATGTTTAAGTGCTGAAGGGGACAAGAAAAGGTTGGGGATAGGGTTTACCTGGCTACCTGGAGCTAACAGAGTAGACAGTTTGATCCCATGACGAAAGGTGAGAGAGATTTGGCAGTTGGCAACTTTGTACTGGCCAACACTGCAAGTTTCAACATCACCCGATATGGTGTTGTAAAATGAAAATGGAGTGTGATCTCCAAAAAGTGAGAGAGATTATTGTAGGTCTCTGCAACATGGTCTTGTAGGAACTAGAATCACATCCATACCTCACATTGTCTCCAAGATATGCTCCATCAAAGATCGTAGCCCTATGGCATTTAGTGACCCTTAGGGATGTTTTGGTTCGGCGTGCCCGAGAATGTTCAATCATTGAAGGGGACGGGAAAAGGTTGGGGATAGGGTTTGCCTAGCCACTGAGAGCTAACAGAGCAAATAGTTTGATCCCATGATGAAAGGTGAGAGAGATTTGGCAGTTGGCAATTTTGTACTGGCCAACACTGTAAGTTTTAGCATCACCCAAGATGGCATCGTAAAATAAAAATAGTGTGATCTCCAAAAAGTGAGAGAAGTTATTGTAGGTCTCTACAACATGGTCTTGTAGGAACTAGAATCACATCCATACCTCACACGAGCTTTGAGATATGCCCCGTCAAAGATTGCAGCCCTATGGCATTTAGTGACCCTTAGGGACATTCTAGTTCAACGTGCCCGAGAATGTTCAAGCATTGAAGGGGACAAGACAAGGTTGGGGATATGGTTTACCTGGCCACCCAGAGCTAATAGAGTAGATAGTTCGATCCCACAACAAAAGGTGAGAGAGATTTGCCAGTTGGCAACTTTGTACTAGCCAATACTGCAATTTCAACATCGCCCAAGATGGCATCGTAAAATAAAAATAGGGTGTGATCTCCAAAATGTGAGATAGGTTATTCTAGGTCTTCACAACACAGTCTTGTAGGAACTAGAATTGCATCCATACCTCACACGATCTCTGAGATATGTCTCGTTAAAGATTGTAGCCTTATGGCATTTAGTGACCCTTAGGGACATTCCAGTTCGGTGTGCTCAAGAATTTTCGAGTGCTGAAGGGGATAGATGAGGTTGGGGATAGGGTTTACCCAGCCACTTGGAGCTAATGGAGTAGACAGTTTGATCCCACAATGAAAGGTGAGAGAGATTTGGCAGTTGACAACTTTGTACTGGCCAACACTGCAAGTTTCAGCATCACCTGAGATGGCATTGTAAAATGAAAATAGAGTGTGATCTCCAAAAAGTGAGAGAGGTTATTGTAGGTCTCCACAACACGATCCTGTAGGAACTAGAATTGCATCCATACCTTGCATGAGCTCTGAGATATGCCTTGTCAAAGATTGTAGCCCTATGGCATTTAGTGACCCTTAGGAACATTTCAGTTCGGTGTGCCTGAGAATGTTTGAGCATTGAAGGGGATAGGATGAGGTTGGGGATAGGGTTTACCCAACCACCCTTAGCTAATGGAGTAGATAGTTCAATCCCATGACAAAAGGTGAGAGAGATTTGGTAGTTGGCAACTTTGTACTTGCCAACACTACAAGTTTCAACATCACCCAAGATGGCATCATAAAATGAAAATGAAGTGTGATCTCCAAAAAGTGAGAGAGTTTATTGTAGGTCTCCACAGCATGGTCTTGTAGGAACTAGAATCACATCCATACCTCACACAAGCTCTGAGATATGCCTCGTCAAAGATCACAGCCCTATGGCATTTAGTGACCCTCAGGGACATTCCGGTTCGGCGTGCCCGAGAATGTTTGAACACTGAAGGGGATAGAATGAGGTTGGGGATAGGGTTTACTTGGCCACCCAGAGCTGATGGAGCAGACAGTTTGATCCCATGACCCTTTTTCCACTAAGTTGCAAATTTGAGCAACTTTTACAACTTTCAACAATGTAACTTTGCACAAAAAGTGCAATTTTTACATTTTTCACTTGATTCTAATTCTATGACTTAGAAAAGGTTTGGAAATAGTAAAATAACTTATTTCCAAATTCTCATCCCTTTACCAATTCCCAAACTCCTATAAAGTTGTTAGCATTTTTGCAATTTTGCTTTGACAACTTTTGTAATTTTTTGCAATTTTTGACATCTTAACTCCTAGATGCCTAAAACTTAACCTAATGACCCTAAAGACATTTATAACCTTCTAAGAAACATAAAATTCTTTTTTTTCTTGATAAATCACCTATATTGCTCATTTTTATGCCTAAAAAGTGGCCCATAGGCATATTTGACACAAAAGCCCACAAATACAAATAATGAGCAGGGGTGATTTCCAAGCATGGAAAGGGTCTATTAAGGTCCAAACTAACATGAATCCAACATTAGATTCAAACTATGCAACATTCATTGGCTAGTTGCTTCACAAACTCAAGACTAGGCTTGTAGCCTTGAACATGGAAAATCACAAACATCTCCTCACAAACCAAAGAAAAGAATCATGTATTTGGATACCCTTTTGGGTTTTATACAACATACTAAAGCCTTGGGATCTCAAGAGAAGTATGCAACAACTAAGTTTTTTAAGGTTCACTTAGGAATGTAGGCAATTAGGCATCCATTAACAAAGGAAGTACCCTACCCCTTGAGAAAAAATTCAAACCAAAAATTGGAACATGAGGGGGATAATTTAAGATGATCACATGCTAATTTTCAAGCCTCAAAACCTTATCTGTAGCGAGTTATCAAAGATGTTGCTACAAATTTCTAGCATTCACATGGATCTTGCATGCCTAGGGCATCAATTTTTTCTCTCTAGCCTCATTCTTTTGACCTAAAACCAAAAGGAACATAAATTTTTTTGTCCTAACTCAGATTCCACCTAGGGTTTTTAATTTCCCATGGTGGAATCTCAAGATGTGAGGGAAAGTAGATGAAACCCTAGGTAATGGCACAAAATGGGGGACACCAATTAGTGAAATGGGAATATCTTGAGTTGTAGAGTGAATTAGAACCTCATTCCAAGTGCAACAGAAAGAAGATTCACAAATCCATCCAACCATACTAGATATCCATACTTATATGTGATCAACTTGACCAATGAGAAGCAAACATTGAATAAAACTTAGAATTTCTACCTTTTTCTCTGTTGTTTCAATTTTGTACGCCTTGTACGGTTTGGTAGTCGTGAAATTTTGGTATGGTTGGTATGTGTGGATTGGTAGTACTCATACTTCCTTTGTAACCTAGCCTAATCTGGCCAATTACGTCTGTGACTCAAAGTGGGTGTTAGTTGGTGCTAAAACATAGTTGGAGTTTGATCTTTTGGAATCTCTAAGAAGTGGAAAAGCATCTTTTCTAATGAGTGACACTAGATTTGAGGTTGTTCTTGATCTAGTACAAAGGGAATACTAGGGAAGGAATCAAAAGAGATTGAAATATTCCTTATAATATATAGTAGAATGGAGTTGTTGAGAGAAAGAATCATTCTATATATAAGGTAGAAAGTATTATATGCTACATGACCAGGACATGCCTTGTTACCTATGGGAAGAGACATGTAGTACAATAGTATACACATACAAAAAATCTCCACACAAGATGCTAGGGAAGATGACACCAGAGGAAGCTTTCATAGGGAAGAAGCTAGATGTTAGTCACTTCAATATATTTGGAAGTTTGATATATTTTCATATTCCAAGTGATACACATGTACTAAGTAATATCTGACTATATATATGGGGTACTTTGTTTTCTATAGTAAAACCTCAAAGGAATATAGGAATTTTCTTCCAAACACTAGAAGAGTTATACTCATATGTGATGTTAAGCTCATGGAGGAAAAGGCATTTAGAAGGTATAAATATTTTCTACTGAATGATCAAAGTGAGTAGTTGATAAAAGCTACAAGGATAAATCGACCAAGCGACTCAAACTACCATCCAAACCCCCTATACTCCACAAGATCACTCAAGGCTTGACTCACTTTCACAAGGACAATAAAACTTCAATAATAAATTCACAAAGTTGAATGGTGCACAAGGTTCACTAGGCTTCTTAAAGGCACTCAAATGCACAAATTTGGAATATACCTTCGACTATCTATTTCAACCTCACAAAGTGTTTTAACAGACTTAAATGGACATGTTTCAACATGTTTTATAACCCCAAAACTCAAGTTCATGCACAAACCAAGTTACCCCCCTTGACTAGGCTGCTCTCTCTATTAGGTCAGCAAAAACTATTTTTTGGACTTATCTCACAAACTTTCCAAAACACCAAGAAAATAAAAACTTGTTTTAGATACCCTTTTCAAATTTGTATAACATATATAAAAAAAACATATCACTCCTTTGTAAAGATTGTTGTAGCATTTTCCTCTCTTTTTCCCACTATTAGTCACAGTGATCACCCCTTAAATGTTTCTTCCTGCACTCAAATTAGTTAGTAGCATTTGAAACATGTTATAATAGATCCATTCCCTAGGAAACAACAAGAAAATAAGAAATATAAAACAAGTTTCAAGAGAAGCTTAGGCTGGAAGACTTTTTTTTATGAGATGACTACTCTTGGTAATAAGCTACCAAATATTGAAACTACATTGAAATATAATATTTATAAGGATAAGGAAGAACTTTTGAAAGATAGTAGCTATGCTAAGTGTAAGAATTTGCTCAAGGAAAAAAATGAAAATGACAAGATCTAGTAGCTCAATTGATAACACAAATTTTCCAATTGTTGGCCAACACTGGTGCAGGAGCATGAAGGTCACAAGCAGGAGGCAAGATAAGCAGTTGGGACATTGATGGATCCAATTGAAAGAAAAATGGCCTTCTAAGGTCATTAAAAATTGTAATGAGTTTAATCATGGACACATGATCTTGTTTTGATCATAGATTGATCATATTGTAATGAAAGCTTTAAGGTAAGCCTTAATGGCATTATTGAGCCTAGAAGGTACTTAGGGGTCACTAGGAATGGATTTGGATTCATCCTAGGTTAGGGGTGGATAGAAAAGACCTATAAAGGTCTTGAATAATGTAGTAAGGCTATCAAATCCTCTAAAAGATGTAAAAGGCACTAAAAGTGCAATATTTTGTAAAATTAAGCCAAAATGGGCTTAATGGAGTCATGTAAGGGGTTCAAAGGGTAGATATGAGTTTTGTTTAATTTTTTGTGTTCAATAAGGTCTCAAATGACCATATTAATATAATGGGATAGTCATGTAGCAAGGAAGATCAAAAACTTGTCAATTCACAACTAAAAACTTGTCACAGATATTGTGATCATTCATGAACTTGAACAACTAACACCATGTTAGAAATAGTGTTGTGAAAAAAGACTAAAAAATAGAGGAAAATTGATGCAAAGGAAAGGATGATGAACCCTTAAACAACCCAAAATGAGCAAATTTGTAACAATGTGCCAAGTGACCCTTTTAGGTCCGGATGGTCAAATCCTACAAATGGTCAACTCTAGGAGGTTTTAAGGCTTCAATGATTTTTTTTTTGACATATCTAGCATGTTTCAATCAATTCCCTTGAGTTTCAATACCTTTCAAGCCAAAATGCACAACATGCCAAAATGTTGTCAATGCAAATTTACAATTCTGTGACAGTAGCAAGATAAATAGGTAGATAACTTTGGTTTTTTTCAAAAGAATCCTTGAAAAAATGGATTTTTACATACCCTTTATCCTTGCACAAAAAATATGTAAAATTGAGATACACTTCCTTTGGACAATATCACTGATCCTTCACAATGCCCCTGTTTTCAAAATGTAAGAATGATGCATTTACAAAGCAACTGATAGGAGGACTTAAGATCTAGTTTCCAAATTTTTCATAGGCTCTTAAAATGACTCTAATTAGAGGATTCCACACTCAATTTAAACCTAAGGGTTCCTTAACCCCAAAAGCCCTAATTCGCCCTCTCGAAACCCTTGTACCTAGGGTTTTACCAATCTCACACGTGCCAACACTTCTCTAATAATTTAAAGGTTCAAACACTATTGTTTCAACATCAATAACATGAATCAAAACTCAAACTATTCCCTCCTTAAGGAAAATCCTTTGTTGTAGGTATGTACCCTACAATTACCCCTTATTTTCATGAACTTTTGCTTGGTGGCCACCAAAATCCTTAGGTTAGATGAGCATATTAGTGTTAGAAAACATGTTACAAGTTATAATAATGTCATTCCATGAAGAAATAGTGGAACATTTCATGGAATGAACATGATTATTTGAAAATAACTTCAAAATTGCTAATAAACTATTTGCTATAGCCAGCAGTCTATAAAATTGAACAATAAACTTACTAATTTGGATTCAAAACCTAGTTTAGAACATCAAGAAATGTCTAGAATATTACACAATGCATTCCAAATCCAAGGATATTCAAAGAAACCCAAGAATCCTTTAAATTGCTGTAAAAAACCAAGCTTTTACATGCAAATTTCTGAGACAGCCCGTACTAGGCCAGACATTAGTTTCTTCCTTTCTATTTGTACCAAGGATGTCTTGGTCATTTAATAGACTCTATCTACCTGTCCCAACCAACTTTAAACAGTTGGAGGCTTAGCTAAGCCTACAAACAATCTAAAAGCTAATTCCCTCCAAAATGCACATACAACTATTTGAATTCAAAATTTAAATTTCAAACTATGCATTTTATGAATGTTCTAATCTCCTAGCCTATTCCATCAACCTATGAAGGGTCAAATGGATTTATTGAATGCATTTAACTATTAAAATTACCCCACCCATTACATTGCATTTAACATCTATTACATTGTATTTTGGTCCTTAGACCTTTATTAGGACCTTTACATAAATTTTTGTATTCATCATTACATAAGGCCATTATGGGTTTCAAGACATTCCACTTGACTTCTTTTGATTGTATTTTATCCTCCTTAGTTATTGGAGTCCTCCTTTGTTCAGTTGCCCTCCTAGATGCCCTTGCATTAGAAATGACCATCAAATATGCATGATTTAAATAGCTACATTAAATAGCCCATTACTTCATAAATCACTTCAACTCAATCATTGTGTTGTACAAACAACCTCATCATATGTCACTAATAAATATTGAGGATGTGAATTGATAATACTGTTTCACAGATGATTTTGGCATCTCACCCTTTATCACTAGTGCTTCGACTTTATTAGCCCTCTTCTTTGGTGACCTACAAATGAAGAATTAGCATAGTAAAAAATCTGAGATAAGATTAAATTCTAATATAGAGGAAGAAGACTCAAATTTGATGGACTCAATAAAAAAGAAAAGTATCAAAGATTTGAATGCGAACTCTATCTTTGCATTCTTCAAAAAGTTTTAATTTTCCACAGTTAGGAATGGTTAGTGCTAGTTTTATGGTATTCATTTAATGTTGAATTTATTGATTACATCAAACTTTAAAAAAATTGGTGTTTAAAGATACATAATATGGTTTTCTCAACATTGAAAAATTCTCAAATTCAAACATATGAAGGTCCAACTAGAATAATGGCTTTTAACCAAGTACCAAAGCCAAACAAAGTATTATAACATGTCATAACATAAGTTGTGGCAGAAGTATGAAACTAGGAACAAAGGAATTGGGACTTTTACCTGAAACAAATAAATTACATGAAGAAGGTCAGTTGCTTGTTTCAAAATGTGCTTATTTTCTTCTCTCCCTCCTCTCATAAAATTGACAAAAAAATATTAAATAGAGTTCACTATTATAAATGACATGATTCCATTCTAATATAGAGGAAGAAGACTCAAATTTGGTGGACTCAATGGAAAATAAAAGTATCAAAGAATTGAGTGCGAACACTATCTTTGAATTCTTCAAAAAGTTTTAATTTTCCACAGTTAAGAATGGTTGATGCTAGTTTTATGGTATACATTTAATGTTGAATTTATTGATTACATCCAACTTTAACAAGTTTGGTGTTTAAAGTTACATACTATGGTTTTCTCAACACTAAAAAATTCCAAATTCAAACATACGAAGGTCCAACCAGAATAATGACTTTTAACCAAATACCAAAGCCAAAATAAGTATTATATCATGTGATAACATAGGTTGTGTTAGAAGTATGAAACTAGGAATAAAGGAAATGGGACTTTTACCTTAAATGAATAAATTACATGAAGAAGGGTGGCTGGCTATTTGGAAATCTACTTATTTTTCTTCTCTCCCTCCTGTCATCCAAGATAACATGCAATGAAAGAAAAACATCCTCACAATAAGAAAATATGAAAAATATTGTTCTAGCTTAAAAAAATTGGAGAGAGATTCTTATAGGATTTGGAGGCAAGCCAACAATATTAGATAAATAGAGCATTATAAAGAAATATATGTGTCTAGTAAATAATTCCTTAGACACAAAAACTATTTGCATGTCTAGCACTTGGAAGAGGAAAACAAATTGTCTTCTAAAATTTACCCAATTTTCCTTCCTTTCTGACTGAGCTGTATGTAGTGAGATGTGCACAATTTCAAATATATACAAAGTATGGCTCTCTCATTGAATTTCTTTCTAAGCCCTACCCAAAATTTTAGAATGGATTAGGGTTTTTTGTATTTTTGATTATGCAATTACAAATCCTTGCTTTCCGAGTTGTATGATAACCCTTGCTTGATGAGTATTGAAAACTTCTCCCATTGTATCCTTGCTTTCGCCAGTTTGAAGTTTCTAGTTACATGCACACAATCATGACTTTACATCACAAATCATTCACATTCTAACAATTTTCATGTTCTTTCATTACATTTTGATCCAAACAACATATTCTAAACTTTCACTTATTTAAACGACTAATCTAAAAATAAGTCCTATTAAAGAACCTAATATAAATTCAAATAATGTATCTAGATTCTAAACAAATCAAAACATAAAATCTATGATTTAAACTAAATCTCATCACTTACACATCATAACAATACGGTCCACCTTAGTCATGTGGACAATCATGGGGAAGAGGTTGCAACATTGTATTTGGATCCAATTGATCACTCTTTCTCTCTCCCCCTCTCTCCCTATTCAATCTAATGAGCCAACTAGATCTGCTTGACATTTTAATGTCTTAAGTATCACCATGTGGTCTGACTTGTAAACTTTCCAAAGATTCTTATTATGTGGTTTTCCACCATATTTTATCAAGTGGACATTTGATGCGACAACAAGGTTTGAATAATGAAGAATCTTCCTCTCTGTTTGCCAATCCTCGAATAACCACAAGTTAGGGTTCTTCATAGAATATCGTCTAAGCCATGTGCTGGTTACAACCACCACACTGACATAGTACTCTAAACCTTCACCATCTATAACCGAGTGATCTAAATTTTGTTTGGCTTGAACATAATGACACAAATAATAATCTGTCCCTTCTTCATTTTCTTCAGGTGCAATCACAACAAAAACATGGCTTGTAGTGACAAATGTACAAAATGCGGTCATTAATTCAGAAAATACTTAGGTAAAAGTTATAAAGTTACATATTAAAATTACAAAGATATATAAATAAATAAATATATTACCAGGTTGCACTAGATCTGACAAGCGGTCAAAGTCAATAGACGAATCCATCTCTACCATTTCCAATACTTGTGGAGGACAATAGGTGTCAATTGGATCCAAAACTCGTATATCCCATTTGTCCACCCATTCAATTGACTCACAATCATCCCAATTTTCCTCTGCACATGATGGACAATAGCATGCCATTTTTTGTATGTGGATACTCCATGAACCTGCATCAAAGCTTCTAAAAGAGTGTAACTCACGAGATCCTATTAGTGTGCAACAATCTTGATATGGTGCAATGTTAGTATTATCTATCAACCAAAAAAAATTATGAACCGTAGTCTCACCTTCCTTACCTAGACCCATTGTAGTGTTACACCATTGGATGATGGATTTTGCATCTATCAATATTGATCCATCTTTGTACTTTAGTTCTTCATGAGCCAGGGCTCTTTTGATGCATGTGCCTGCACCATCATGCTCTCCCTTTTCATGACTAGCCTCTGTGAAATTTCACATATATTAAATTCTACACAACCTGTGCATCTTGCTCAACCAATAGAACATTCGTGCATTCTTGAATTGAGATGCACAATTGTCTGACCAAATAGTGTGCTAATGATATGTTATGCCTCTGTTAACAAAATCTCCATAAAATAGTTGAAAACAACCATGTACGAACTCCGTAGAATATGATTGATCATCGCTGATGTAAAAATGGTACTCCCTCAAAATCTTCTTGTCATCCTCTGTACTTGTAGGTGAATGCATGAATGTTATGTGAATAAATATGAAAACCTGTCGAGAAGTATAATACTTTGCTTGCACCTCATTTTGTGGTTTTAGTTTGTAGTTCTTTGCAAAATCTACAACCGAAACAATGGTATCCAGTGGAAACATATCCTTGCACAACTTGAATTCCAAATCCAACCATCGAGCTCTACGAGTATGCCTTGCATACTCGTAAATAATCTTTTCACAAAAAATCTTCATGAACTCATACACTGGAATCTTTTCAATGACTAAATCACATCTTTTACCATGTTTTCCATCTTTTAGAGCATATGTCACTATCTTAAATTTTCCATAATCTACTATTTCATTTCCAATTGCATGTGTATTATCCATATGTTGACAAGTTGATAAAGTTGCAAAGAACCACAAAATAAGCACGTATCATCCAAGCATGATGTCTTGTAAAATTGTTGGTCATCCCCTATTTCACATAAAATGTTGGATATGAGTTCCCTTGAAGATCTTGCTGGCTCATTTATGTCACAATCCTACAAAACAAACTGAGAATGCAAAAATACACATATATGCCTAAAAATATCAAAATGGTTAGAAAATTTAATATGTATCCTACAATAACAAGTTGTGTGTGTGTGATTTATCTTCACATAAAAAGGTTTATCTATCTCAAAAAATCTTTGACTTATTCAAATTTGAGGATACATACCAATAAATTTTGCAAAAAATTGTGTCTGAGTTGAGTCCAAAAAATGTTTCACATGTGGGTCGCAATTTTGGCTACCAATCCTCCTTCTTACAACATCTCTTTGATTAGGGAAAACACGTGTGTTATTTTTTCAAAAATTTTCAATCAATGATTTCAAGGCTTCACTAATTTCTGTATCCTTTTACGGTATTTTACCGCTAAATGTCCATAACTCATTTTTTGTTGGATCTTCCAATCTCTCACACCTTAGCATGGCTCTCCTTAGAGTACCTCTACCAATTTTTAATGTTTTGCTTGTCTTTCTCATGAGTTGATATTTTTTCGTTTGACTACTTACTATTGTCGATGTAAGTACTCGTCTTGTGATAGTACTATCTTTGGTGCATGATTTAGAGCCCACTTTGTCATAAGCACTCATTAGATTCTTTACAACATTTTTTTCATTTGAATCATCCATCGTTCTTAGCCCAAGAATCTTCATGATAAGCCTAAATTTCAAATTCCTCATCATTTTAACAAATAATTAGTATTGACCTGTAATATTTAATTCATCGAAAAATAATCTCCACATACGATTAACTTTTCTTTGACAAGTACGCTTGCTAATCTTGTTAGGCATTGATTTTAAAATGTTACTATCAATATCAATCAAATATTTTGGTCTTCTAAAATGAATTCTAGAAGGTGTTATAATCTCTTCAATTCTCTCAACATTTTGAACATCAACATAAGGTTGAGTGTATTGTGTACTTTGAACCGAAGATAATGTGACTTGGCAATAAGATGCAAAAGATGGAATATCAGCTACTTGATGTGTTGATGTTGTGCCTTCAACATGACATGATGGAGTGTGTATATCGTCGGATCTACAAATCAATGTCTCTTCAACATGAGAGGATGATATGACTTCAACATTGGAAGATGGTGTAGCAGGCGATATAACTCCAACATTGGAAGATGGTGTAGCTTCACAATTCAATTGTCTTCTTGAGCGTAACAGTCTCATTCGTTCTCTTTGTCTTTGCAATTCTTCCTCTTTGTTTCTTTGTACTGGTGGTTCTTGATCCTCTTTGAAAGTCAATTATTCATTATTGCTTTGCAATTTTCTTTGCTCACGTAGTAATTTCATTTTATCTCTTTTAATTGCCAAATCTCTCTCCCTATCTTCATTTGTTTGAGTTTTTGGTTTCTTCCTTGGCATGATGATGATTTCTACATGTCAAATTATTCAAACATCTGAATTACTTAAAATGTGTAAATTAAAAATCATTCAAATACATATAAAAATTATAATTATTTGAATGAATACACAATACATATCAAACAACTTGTCAAATTTCTAACCATTTTGAAATAACATTTCATTCAAACATACAAATTTCAATGAATTCACTATATATTAAACAACATGTCAAATTATAATAAAATTTGTATCTATATATCAACAAACAATATTTAAAATAGATTGCACTAACCTTTTCTATACAAGGAATATTCAAAAAGTCTTCAAATCATGTATCCAATGATTGAATTTGGTGTTTGCTAGCTTTCAAAAGTGTTGAAATAGTGTTTGCTATGTTGAAACCCGTGATTTCTGTTGAAATAACAGAGTGCACAATAGACCAAAAGCAAAGAATGAATGAAATGGGCTTCAAAGTTTCTTTTTGATCATTTTTAGGTGATTTCACATAGTGCATATGCACTATAGTGTGTATGCACTATGTGAAAACACATCACTCTCCATCCTCCCTACTCTCTATCCTCCCTACTCTCTCTCTCTCTCTCTCTCTCTCTCTCTCTCTCCCTACTCTCTCTCCCATCCCCTACTCTCTCTCTCTTCCTACTCTCTCTCCCCTCTCCCATCCCTTACACTCTCTCTCTCCCCTCTTCCATCCTTTACTCTCTCTCTCTCGCTCTCCCTCTCCCACCACCTACTCTCACCCTCTGTACTCTCCCATCCCTACTCTTTAGATCTCTCACACACACTCCCATCCTCCCTCTCTCACTTCATACTATCTCTCTCTCTCCCCCATCCCCTTACTCTCTCCCATCCCCTAAACTCTCTCTTTTAGAGATACACACTCCCATCCCCCCCTCTCTCCTCTCCCATCCCCTACTCTCTAGATCTCTCACACACACTCCCATCCCCCTCTCTCTCCCCCTCTTCCACTCCCTCTCCCATCGCCTACTATCTCTCTCTCTCAAGTTCTCTCTCTCCCTCTCTACTCTCTCTCTCTCTCTCCCATCCCCTACTCTTACTCTCTCTCCAATCCCCAACTCTCTCTCTCTGCCACCTCCTACTCTCTCTCATACTCTTTCCCATCCTTTCACTTTGTCTCTCCTATCTCGTACTCTCTCTGTGCCACCCCCTACTCTCTCTCACACTCTCACACTCTCTCTTTCACACACACACACACACACACACACACTCCCATCCCCCCTCTCTCTTCTCTCCCATCCCCTACTCTCTAGATTTGTCACACACATCCCATCCCCTTCTCTCTATCTCCCTCTCCCTACTCTCTCTCTCTCTCTCTCTCTCTCCCATCCCCTCCTCTCACTCTCTCTCCCATCCCCTCCTCTCACTCTCTCTCCCATCCCATTCTCTCTCTTTGCCACCTCCTAATCTCACACTCTCTCCCATCCCTACTCTCTCTTACAAACACTCCCAATCACCCCTCTCTCCCTCTCTCACCACCTAGTCTCTCTTGCCTATCTAGTGCTCTCTCTCTCTCTCTCTCAAGCTCCTCTCTCTCTCTCTCTCTCTTCCCTCTCCCATCCCCTAAACTCTCTCTTTTGCAGATACACACTCCCATCCCCCCCTCTCTCTCTCTCCCCTCTCCCATCCCTTACTCTCTAGATCTCTCACACACACTCCCATCCCTCTCTCTCCTCCTTTGCCACTCCCTCTCACACCACATACTATCTCTCTCTCCTTCTCTACTCTCTCTCTTTCTCTCCCATCCCCTACTCTTATTCTCTATCTCCCATTCCCAACTCTCTCTCACACTCTCTCCCATCCCCTACTCTCTCTCACACTCTCTCTCCCATCCTTTCACTCTGTCTCTCCCATCCCGTACTCTCTCTCTGCCACCTCCTTCTCTCTCTCTCTCTCACTCTCTCCCACCCTTTCACTTTGTCTCTCCCATCTTGTACTCTCTCTTTGCCATCCCTACTCTCTCTCTTACTCTCTCCCATCCTTTCACTCTGTCTCTCCCATCCCATACTCTCTCTCTTCCACGCCCTACTCTCTCTCATACTCTCACACTCTCTCCCATCTCCTACTCTCTCTCTTTCACAGACACACACACTCTTATCCCCCACTCTCTTCTCTCCCATCCCCTACTCTCTACATCTATCACACACACTCCCATCCCCCCAATCTATCTTCCTCTCCCTCTCCCACTCCCTCTCCCACTCCCTCTCCTACCACCTACTCTCTCTCTCTCTCTCTCTCTCTCTCTCTCTCTCTCTCTCTCTCTCTCTCCATCCCTTACTCTCACTCTCTCTCTCTCTCCCATCCCCTACTCTCTCTCACACTCTCACACTCTCTCCAATCCCCTACTTTGTCTCTCTAACACACATTCCCATTCCCTCTCTCTCTCTCTCTCTCCCACTCCCTCTCCCACTGCCTACTTTCTCTCCCCCATCCCCTACTCTCTCCCCTCTCCCATCCCCTACTCTCTCTCTTTCATAGACACACACACTCCCATCCCCCCTCTCTCTCTCCTCTCTCATCTCCTACTCTCTAGATTTGTCACACACACTCCCATCCCCCATCTCTCCCTCTCCCACTCCCTCTTGCACCACCTACTATCTCTCTCTCTGTCAAGTACTCTCTCTCCCTCTCTACTTTCTCTCTCGCATCCCCTACTCTCACTCTCTCTCTTCTATCCCCTACTCTTTCTCACACCCTCTCCCATCCCCTACTCTCTCTCTCTCTCTCTCTCTCTCTCTCTCACCCCCATCTCATATGAGCTCTCTATATAACCCCCTACTCTCTCTCAAACTCTCACACTCTCTCCCATCCCCTACTCTATCTCTCTTATACACGTTCCCATTCCCCCCCCTCTCTCTTGCACTCCCTCTCCCACTACCTACTCTCTCCCATCCCCTATTCTATTTCTCTTACACACTTCTATTCCCCCTCTCTCTCCCTCCCACTCCCTCTCCCACTGCCTACTCTCTCTCTCTCTCTCTCTCTCTCTCTCTCTCTCTCACACACACACACACACACACACACACACACACACACACACACACACACACACACTCTCGCTCCCTCTCTCCCCCATCCCTTACTCTCTCACTCTCTCTGCCACCCTTACTCTCTCTCACTCTCTCGCACTCTCTCCCATCTCCTACTTTCTCTCTTACACAAACTCCCTCTACCATTTCCTACTCTCTTTCTCTCCCATCCCCTTCTCTCTCTCTCTATCTCTCTCTCCCCTCTCTCATTCCCTACTCTCTCTCTCTCTCTTTCACACACGCACACCTGTCCCCCTCTCTCCTCTCCCATCCCCTACTTTTTCTCTCACTTGCTCTCCCTCTCCCACTCCCTCTCCCATCGCCTACTCTCTCTCTCTCTCTCACTCACTCTCACTCTCACTCTCTCTCACTCTCACTCACTGTCTCTCTCTCTCTCTCACTCTCACTCTCTCCCTCTCTACTCTCTCTTTGCTACCCCCTACTCTCTCTCACATTTTCACACTCTCTCCTACCCCCTACTCTCTCTCTCTCTCTCTCTCTCTCTCTCTTTCTCTCTCTCTCTCTCTTACACGCATTTCCATCCCGCCTCTCTCTCCCTCTCCCACTCCCTCCCCCATTGCCTACTCTCTCTTCCATCCCCTACTCTCTCTCTCGAGCTACTCTGTCTTCCCCCTCTCCCATTCCCTACCCTCTCTCTTTCACACACATGCACTCTCATCCTCCTCTCCCACTCCATATCTCACGGCCTACTCTCTCTCTCCCCCATCCCCTACTCTTAATCTCTCTCTCCCAACCTATACTCTCTCTTACACTTCCTCTCTCTCCCATCCCCTACTTTCAATCTCTCTCCCCCATCCCATACTCTCTCTTTGCCACCCCTACTCTCTTTCACACTTCCTCTCTCTTGCATCTTGTACTCTCTCTCCCACCCTATACTCTCTCTGCCACCCCTACTCTTTCTCACTTCCTCTCTCCCCTCTCCCATCCCCTACTTTCTCTCTATCTCTTTGTCTCTCTCTCTCTCACACATAGCCATTCCCCCCCCCCAACTCTCTCTCTTGCTCTTGGTTTGCAACTTAGGTCTCAATAGTGCATGCACACTATAGCGTGCAAGCGCTATTGAGAATTCAAATGCTTTTAATAGTGCGGGTGCGCTATTGAAAGCTTTGCATTAAAACCAAGCCTAAGGCTTGGTTTTGCCTTGGAGATCCAACCCAAATGTTTGGATTTTATAAATAGGTTTGAGACATGTTTTCCATAAAACATACAAAAATTGATTGATTTTTCTTGTGTGCTCTCCTTTAAGATTCCTCGTGGTTGGGTATCGATAAGATCAGGTTATATAGCATTATAGGTCTTTGTGTTAGCTATCTAACCATATAATTTATTTTTAATTTGAACTATTTCAAGTCTTTCATTTATAATTTCTTTTGAATGTATGTTCATTTTTTGTGAAAAACCGCCATGTACTAATTGGGCTATAGATTTTAGCTCGTTCATTGAATTTTGCAACAACTTAGTTTTTTAGAAACTAGACTCCATTCTACAAACTTTGAAAATAAAAGGTTTTGATTTTAGATTAGTTTTCAATTATTTTTAGGGGGAGTACATAGATATTTCATGTTTTTGGGATGTGTCTAGTTAAAAAATTCATTTAAAAAAATACACATTATAAAATTACTCAAAAAAATCTGGGGTAAACTACATAGTGTTAAGTAACTTTTGACCAGAGCGATTCAAGAATTTAAAAAAAAAAAGTTAAAATTTTAGGGGGGCCACACTTTGTATCGTGTTATGTTTTTTTGGAATAAACAGTATCACTTTTTGTGGCCCCCTTTTTTGAGGACCTTAAACTAAACCATTTAAAAAAAATTAGTAGTTTAGAAACTAGATTCAAAGGACTACGACTTTTGTTTTTGTCATATCTTAAAATTTTGAGCGTAACTATCTTCAAATTCTTGTTGAAGTCCAAAAATTGCAGATTTCAAAGAAAAGGTGTCCACTTATACCCCCCTTTTGGCACCACAACTTGGTGCACTTACCCATTATGTAGTAAAGTTATATATCATTTTGTTTATAATGTAATTATGATTTTAAGATATTTTAGTTTTTTAATATCTAATTCAAAATTATCTGAAATATATTTTTTCTACAAATATAAATAATTAATATCTTTTATATAATTTTACGTTTAAATTTCAATCTTTAAATTAAAATATTTGGTTTTCAAAATTTTCAATTATAAATAGTATTAATTATTTATAGTTTATACTTTTACAAACATAATATTAATACTTTATCAATAAAATTTTAATAAAATAATTTTTATTTTGGCATACTAATAAATAAGAGCTATATTTTCTAAATATTATCACTCCAAATTGAAGATATTGCATTCTCTTTAGAATTGTGACTACTTTAGCTTTTAAAAATTATTTAAATAGAAAATAAATAAGAAATTTGACTAGTAATTTTTATCTAAATTGATAATTAATTTTAAATTACCAAATTTTCAAAACTAGGAATACATATAAAAAATTAATATGTTTTTAAATTGTAATTCTAAATGTTGAGTTTTATATATTCTCCATGTTTTAATCTACTTGAATTTAACACATAATAATAACTAGTTTCATTATAATAATAAATTCTCTAGGCTTCATCCAATTACCTATCAAAACAAAAACAAAAATTACAAATTTTCAATTAATTCTGTTTATATTAATGTTATTGGTAATTGACAAACCCAACAAAATTGGTGTGAAGGAGATGTTATAGTAATAAGATGTTGTCTTATTATTTAAATCATTTTGATTTAATAATTAAGTCATTTATTATCTCTAGTTTAATTAAGCTAAACTTTAGGCATATAATAACTAATTATTTTATTAATTATTATTATGCAACCTAGGTTAGTTACCTGTTAGGGTTTTAATCTCCTTTATAAGGATGATCTCTCTTTGTAATTATAACATTCATTCACTTTTGATAATAGCAATTTCTCTTTTTGCTCATCAAGAATGTCTTAACAATGGATCTAAGAATTCCAGCCTCCATAGTTGTTGCTTCTCTCTTTCTGTGACAGGTGTTTGCATGTAGGTGATTCTTAAGAGCTATGGAGTTGATCTTTCATCAACTTCAACATGGTATCAAAGCTCTAGATTGTCATAGATCAATTGATCTACGCTTAACATTTCTCCGCTTTCCAAAGATGCATGAAGTTTAGACAATGCAAGAAAATGAGAACACGACACGTGTAGCAGGTGGGCCCCTGCTACAAAGAAAATAGAATAGTTAAAGTTTCCTGAATCTCAACCATCTAACTCTTAAGATCAACGATAGTCACACAGTTGCACATGGTTAAAGGCAGTTAAATGTAATGTTGCAAAGTTACAAGGAACATTAATAGTTAATCTTGATAGTCACTGCATCGTCTCTAGTAATCATGTAGCTAAGAGTCTTTAAGTTGTGAAGTAGTGAAGGAAATGAAGAACGCATTATCGCAAGTAGGTTGAAATAAACTAGAGTTAAGGTAGCGATAGTGCAGAGAACAAGAAAAATCTCTTTATCTTCAGGGTTGCTATGAGTTCTAAAAATATTCTTGGTACATGTTGTGCATAGAACTAAAATCCCACCCACATCTTTATTTTTATTTTTTTGGCAAAAGTGGAAGACCACTGTTTATATATTAGATAATATAACTAGTTCAAAACGAGCTCTTGAGGGAAAGAACCAGAAATAAAACCCTCATTCAACACTCTTAGAATACAAAACATGGCATATTTGGTCATGTCAACTTGCCATTCCAGCAACATAAAGAAAAAAGATAATGGACAATAGTAAATGTAACTCAAACTATCATATATTAACATGCCCTTGTTTCTCTAGAATCCTCAACTTTGTGACAACAAGATAATGGTGATGAAGATTAATCAAATTAAGGGAAAAAAATTGTTTTCCATCACATCCCAAGTTTGCAAGGAGGTCAACAAGTTTATTTCCTTCCCGAAGAGTGTGAGATATTGTGCAGTCATAAAATGAATCTAAGAGTTGCTAGATATCATCCATAATGTATGACAACTGCCAATTAAGAAAAGTCTTAGTGAGGCAAGCGTTGATAATAATCATTGAGTCACCCTCAATGTGTACCTTCATATAGCCACCCTCCTTTGCTAATGCTAATCCAGCTAACAATGCTTGTGCCTCATCAACATTATTCATACCTAGAGGAATGGGACTAGCCTTAATTGCATTTAGTTTCCCTTCATGATTCCTTATGCATAAGTTTGAATCCCAAATTTTCTTGGGTTTCCACGCGAGGAGCCATTAAAATTAATTTTATAGAATCCCTGAGTAGGTGGATCCCATTTGACTGAAGCTCAATCAATAACCTTTTGTGTTCTAAACTTAGGTACTATCACCATTGGAATATTAATGCCTTCCCATCCTCTCAAAACTTTGCCATCCCAACGAGAAAAATAGTGATTGCTTTTGTTGTTGATTAGATTTGCATTCATAGACTCCACAATATTATCCTCAAGACGTATTAAAATGTGAGTTAAAGAAGAAATCTCGTGCCTAAAAATGTGTTTGTTTCTTTCCCACCATATTGCCCAAACCATCACTGCAGGAATGTATTTCCATATACAATTAAATAAGGATTCTAAAAATAAAAGAGGCCATGACTGGAATAAATCCCATATATTATTTCGAAGATGCGTAACATAATCTAGTATTGAGAGAACAAATTGCTAGCATTTTGAGTGAATGGACAATTCAAAAGTAAATGATCTGTTGTCTCAATTTCATCTTGGTATAATGCACATTAAAAGGTTATGTTATACTTAGCTTATTTAGCCTATCACTTGTTAGAATACATTTCTTAAAGCCAACCAAGCAAAGCAAGCAGCTTTTGGTAGTAATGCATTATTCTAGCAAAATGAAAATGCTCTACAAGTTGGCCTTCTATTGTTTCTACTTTGAAGAGCTGAGTAACCTACCTTAATAGAATACTTCACATTTTTTGATGGAGCCCAAATATGTGAACCCTCCGTAATGGACAAGAAGATTTCCTGCCTTGTCAATAGTAGACAAAGAACCGAGAGGCTTTGCATTATTTTTTAATTTATAAGCTTATCATTTTCTCCAATCTATAATAGTTTGTTGTTGTTCTTAGTTGCGATTATATATATTTTTCATCAATATTTTTGTGTATGATTGATCTAATGATGATTCATAAAATATCATCCAAAATATCACTTAAAAAAACTAACACTAAGATTTACAAACAAGAAGAAGTATCCATAATCTTTCAAGATAAAATTGATGCAGGCTAAGTAAAACCATTTGAATACAAAAATAATTCACTCTTAGCATGCACAGATAAGTTAGAAGAAGATTCAAGCTAAAAGAATAGACATGTCTAATAAAGTTAAGTGCATTAAATAGTTATCTGAACTTGGATGAACAGTGGTTTAAAATCATGTAGCTAGTCTCCACAAATTAAAACCTCCCATGCAATCAGTATTTGATCACCAAATCACTAGCAAATAGTCCAATATATAGTCAAAGCTAAACTCTTTCCAACCCAGTTTCGTTTAGAATTTTGTGTGTAATTGTGCATTTTTCCAATCAAGAAAGTTAGTATTCAATTTTGTATAGCTTCAATCTTCTACCTTCTCTTAAAACATCCTCCCAAGATCCTAAAATCCTAGATCACAAAATATCAATCATACTAAAAGACTCCAATCAATCTCTCTCTCTCTCTCTCTCTCTATATATATATATTCTACCATTAAAATTTATAAAATTTTGATAAATCTAAAACAATACCAAAATTTAATCTTGCCTCTGCCATTCAATGAAGCAAATTGTCCAGTTGTAATATCTTTAATGAAGAAATTAGGCATTGGAAACTCTCTGATTTTCTAGCTTATACCATTTGAGGCCTTCAAACAATTTCTAGAACACATATTGAAATTCCTTTTTGATTCCAGCCTTAACTAAGTTGACAAAAGTCTGCTTGCATGCAAAGAAAAAAGCTTCAGTCTATCTTTCAGCTCCCTTGCATACAAATGTAATAGTAAACACATGACACATAAAGTGATTTGCAAACATTGATGAAAATATAACACAACACTAAACAAGCAGTGGAAAAAGAAATCAAGGGCGAAATCATAAGAGATATGAGAAACCATGGAGAAACCCAAAATGGGCTCGACCATTCTATTCTCAATACATTCAATTTATAGATTACAACATTACTATAATAGTATGTTTGGATGGCTGTAGTTGGATGTACACACAATATTATATTAATGTATTACATTATATATGATAGCTAGAAGTAGTTGACTAAACAACACTAAACGGCTAAGGACGACTGCTTATCTGCTGCTGATGACAAAGTGTGGTCTGTGGATGATGGAGAAATGACAGGCTAGTGGAGAAATTAATATCCACCAATACTCCCCCTTATTTTCTTCCACTAATGCTTTTGCATTTATATTGTTTTCCCTCATCATAATCACTTCAGGTTTTACAACTTACCCCTAACAAATGTAATACAAATGGTTTCTAGCTGACCAAAAACTTTGCATTTGAATGATTTCAGCTAACCACAAATCTCACATAATAGTGGTTACAACAGACCACCAAACAACACAAAATGGTTTTAGATTACCACAAACTTACATGATGTGGAAACATCGCAAATGGTTTCAGATTACTAAAAACTCACACGATGAGAAAACTATCATCACTTTGGCTTTTCTCCTTCTTCACCTTTAACAAATTGATAAAAAGAAATCCATCTACCGAGATACATGGCTACCCAACTGCTGTATTCGCTAACTCTATAGGAATTCTTTTCAAATACATGGTTCATCATTATGTCAAACCAAACTCTAGGATGTTGGGTACAACTGATCATGCACTCCCTACAATAACTTAGACACAATAAACTTTCTCCTATTTCTCCTTTTGAGACACATTACTAGTGCTCAAGGATCGAAGTATTTGTGGGCTCTAATAGCCTCATTCATTCCTTTCACAAATTTAGAAACAAAATGCTACAACATTAAAAGATATCACTTCTTTTTCCATTGCATAGAACTTCACTACTATTACTTAAGCCCATTAACTTTCACGACTCCAGAATCTTTGTTTTACCTCATTTCTTCTATTCTGTAGCAATTCTTCTTGTCAACAAATCACAACCTCAATTCCATCTGCCTCCCCAATACTTTCAGAATCAGACCAACACTGCAATTCATTAGCCCCTACAAGTTCTTGGGATTAAAGCAGCTACAACTTCACACCAACGCTAACAAAGTGCAACTCCCAATACCATTGCATGCTGAGCTACAATGCTTCAGCCTTATCAACAAAATACTTAATAACTAGCACTTCTCATTTCACACAAACTAGCGAAAACAATTTCAAAGTCATTTTGTCATTAGCTCTGATACCATGATGAAAATATAACACAACACTTAACAAGCAATGGAAAGAAAAACTAAGGGAGAAACCACAAGAAATATGAGAAACCATGGAGAAACCTAAAATGGGCTCTACCATTCTATTCTCAATACATTCAATTTATAGATTACAACATTACTATAATAATATGTTTCGATGGGTGAAGTTGAATGTCCACACAATATTATATTAATATATTGCATTAAATATGATGGCTAGAAGTAATTGGCTGGATGACACTGAATGGCTAAGGACGGCTGCTTGTGTGCTGCTGACGACAAAGTTTGGTCTGTGGACGGTGGAGGAATGACATAATATTCGTTAACAAACACCGCGTACCTATTATGATTTACTCCTGCACAAATGGTAAACTCCAAAAATTATTGTTGCAATGCCAATATTTTCAGTTGGCTATCTGAATTACTGTAGGCCAGCTGAATTCCTGTTACTAACAAAATTTTACATATTACAAGTGTTGGATGAAATACGAGTTAAATACTTATTTAGTAACCCAACTCTTTCGTGGCCTGGTTTCAACTTTCCCACAATTAATAAGGTGGTCAAGGATCCTATTTTATAAAACCCACTCAAGAGAACAAGATCACATAATTTTATGACATAATTTCGGACTTTCATCTTTTGCTCTACATGTCAACCAACATCTTTCCATATTTGTCCGCATCAAATATGCATGCAGAGTGTAGAGTTTGCTATTATGCAATTTGTCAGTTGACTAAAAGTTTTAACTCACCGCTAACCATTAAAAAATGCATCCACATGGTGTAATGTGCATATTGGTAGTCTAAAAGGGCAAAATTAGATTTAAAGTAACATGGAACTTAGATAATCACATAAGATAAAAGATCATTCAATTTGTGTTAAAGTTTAAACTTATAAATTTTAAATAATAAAAAAATACCATTTTATTATTCTTTTCAAATATAATTTTGAAATAAAAAATAGATGATTTTATTCTAAAATTATGAAGTTTTTTCCCAACTTTATTGTCTTTATGTCCAAAGATGTTTATCATTAATATGTGTAAAAAAACTTGATGTCTTCTACAAACTATTGTCAATGGTAGGTAGCCACAATATTTTTGTATTTACAATGCTAGTGCTCATTAAAATGTCAAATCTTGCAATAAAAAATAATAAAAGTTATAGATTGAAATGTCCCTTTACTGATTTTTTAATGATATTTCCAGCCTCAAATCAGAACTTTAAAATCAAACAACCAATATTACAAAGATATGCCAATTTCTCAATAAAACCCAAATCGGGTATGTCCAAATTAGTGCCAAAAACTTCACAACTTCACAAATTATTAATAAATCTGAAAATGAACATTTTTACAGAAATTTCAGCAGCATAACAGCCTACAAAATGACATTTCCAGATTTGTATAGTCTTTACACAACAGCTCACAAATGTAGGGCAAAACTATGCTCAATCGGGCTCCCGAAATTAACACAAAAATGTCCGGAAACACCACAAAACACTCATAAACTATCTCAGAAGTTTAATCACGACCCAATACATATATTCAGCTCTATTTTAACATCATAAAGTCTGAAATACAACAACAAACCAAACTGATATGAAACACTCAACTGAAAACCCAAACTCAAACAAAAAAAATCTCGAAAACACCCAAATCGGCACTATTCAGCACAAAGGCAAACTCTGTATGAGCATGCTCATGGAATGGCTTCAAACTCCCGTCCTTAGCCTTCCTAGAAACCTGCAAACTCCCGTTCTTGGGTCTCCTTCTCCACAGGTTTGGCAGCCTCTGAAGAACAACAAGAAAATTAGCAAGAATCAAGATGTAGAATGAGCCCAAAATGCCTCCAAACCCCTTTTAAAGAGGGCATAACCCTAACTCACGTCCAAGAGGGGTTAATAAAATATAATTTAATAATAATTTTTATTTATTAGTCCATTGGTTTCCAAAGATTAGCCTCTTTTTTCAAAATTTCACCTTTTTGGAGCTTGCCTGCCTTAACAAAGTTTATTTTTTTTTAATTATTTGAATAGGGGACATGACAAGTCCTCCCCTCCCAAATATTACTTGTCCTCAAGCAATGAAGGTTGGAATTCTCAAGAATATGTGCTCCTTCCCAAGTTGCATCCTCTAGTGGTAATCCTTTCCATTTGACCAAATGCTCTATGATGCTCCTATTTCTCAACCTTTTCTCTCTTGTATCCAAAATCTCTTCTGGTATCAAAACTAATTTTCCTTCATCATCAAGAGGTGGTAATTTTGTAGATACTATGGTTTGCTGGCCTAGAACCTTCTTTAAGCAAGATACATGAAAAATATTATGTATTTTGCTGTTTGGTGGGAGCTCCAATTCATAAGCTACCTCTCCTACCTTCTTGATGATTTTATAAGGCCCATAGAACCTTGGCTTGAGTTTCTCTGCCCCACTTCTCTTCAAGGTTCTTTGCTTATATGGCTGCAACCTAACAAATACCAAATCTCCCACCTCAAAAGATCTTTCAATCCTTTTCCTGTCAGCATATATCTTTTGTTGGTTTTGTGCATGTTGTAGATTATCCTTGAGGGACCTTATTATGTCTTGGCTTTGCTTGATGATATCACTTGCTGCGGGTACTCTGCTATCGGAAAGTATTAGATCAACAAAGGAAAGGGCATCATAACCATAAAGAGCATGAAAAGGAGGCATACCAATAGACATGTGATGAGATGTATTGTAATAATACTCCCCTAGGTGTAACCATTTCACCCAAGCATGTTGTTGATTTGAAACATAGTTCCTCAAATATCCTTCTATCCATTTATTAACTATCTCTGTTTGTCCATCTGTTTGAGGGTGATAGCTAGTACTGGGAGTGAGTTCAGTTCTTGCCAAATGAAAGAGCTCCTTCCAAAAAGAGCTGAGGAATCTACTGTCCCGGTCACTAACAATGTTTCTAGGCAAACAATGTAATCTAAAAATTTCTTTGAAGAACAATTCGGCCACTTGTGATGCCTTGAAATCAGATGTGATAGGAAAGAAATGTGCATACTTAGTTAGTCTATCTACCACCACATATATGCAATCCTTACCTTGAACCTTGGGCAACCCAGTGATGAAATCCATGGAAATACTTTCCCATTTTTGTTCGGGAATAGGAAGTGGCTGCAACAACCCTGCAGGAAAATTTTGCTCACTCTTGCTTTGTTGGCATACCATACATTCCTTAATGTGTTTAAGAACATCCTCCTTCATACCCTTCCATGAAAACCGCTCTCGAATTTTCCTGTATGTCTTGAAGTATCCCTGGTGACCAGCCAAAGGTGTGTCATGAAAGGCCCTCAATATCCTCTCCTTAGTTTTTGACCCTGGCACTAAGAAGATCCTGTTCTTGTAATAAATCAATTCATCAACAACCTTGTACCTGTTATCATCCACTAACTTATCCAAAATCTTGGTGGCAAATGAATCTTTAGCATACTCTAAAATTATGGAGACTTTCCAATCAGCAGAGATAGATGATAAGGAACACAAAGTGGGCTTTCTTGAGAGAGCATCAACAACCACATTATTCTTTCCTTTCATGTATTCAATATCAAAATCATAAGCTTGCAATTTGCTTACCCATTTTTGTTGACGATCATTCAAATCCCTTTGGTTCAAGAAGAACCCGAGGCTATTATGGTCTGTCTTTACAATGAATCTCCCACATACCAAATATTGTCTAAACTTATGAAGTGCATGCATGATTGCCAACATTTTCTTATCATAGATGGAGTACCCTTTCTTTGATTGATTTAATTTTTGACTCTCAAATTCTATTGGATGTCCCCTTTGAGTTAGGACAGCCCCTATACCTTCTCCAGAAGCATCACATTCAACAACAAAAGGTAAAGAGAAATCTGGAATTGCAAGCACAGGGCATGAACTCATTACCTCCTTAAGCTTATCAAATGTTTTTTGTGCCTCTTCTGTCCAAACAAAAGCTCCTTTCTTTGTCAAATCAGTCAAGGGGGTAGCAAGCTGAGAAAATCCCTTGGCAAATCTCCTATAGTAGCTACACAACCTGAAGAAACCTCTCAACTGTGTAAGATTAGTGGGTGGAGGCCAATCCAAAATTGCTTGGATTTTTTGTTGATCAACCTGTACTCCTTTAGAGCTTATAATATGTCCCAAATATATGATCTCTGTTAAACCAAACTCACATTTAGATAGCTTAGCATAGAAGGATTGCTGCTCCAAGATTCCCAAAACAGTGTCTATGTGCTTTAGATGCTCTTCCCATGTTTTACTGTATATCAAGATATTATCAAAAAATACCAAAACAAATTTTTGAAGATGCTGACTGAATACCTTATTCATACAAGATTGGAATGTTGCAAGTGCATTAGTGAGTCCAAATGGCATAAAAAGAAATTCAAAGTGCCCATAGTGACATCTGAAAGCAGTCTTTTCCACATCTTCACTCCTCATTCGGATTTGATGGTAGCCTGATCTTAAGTCAATTTTTGAGAAGTATACAACACCATGTAACTCATCAATGAGTTCATCTATGTGTGGTATGGGATACCTATTTTTTATGGTCTTCTTGTTTAGAGCCTTGTAGTCTATACACATTCTCATTGTACCATCCTTTTTCTTGACAAGTACCACAGATGATGCAAATGGACTAGAGCTAGGCCTTATGAATCCCATGTCTAGGAGTTCTTTAATAGTTGTTTCAATTTCTTCCTTATAACCTCTTGGATGGCGGTATGGGGTTGTTATAACTGGTTTGGCACCCTGTTCTAACTCTATAACATGCTCAAAACCTCTATCTGGTGGTAATCCTGGAGGCAAATCATTGAAAACTATACTATGCTTATCAAGAATATTTTGAATTTCAAAATGGAAATTACCTTGATTCTTTGGAGAGCTTGTTGGTTGGATTATGACTCCTGCTGCCCATGTTACTTGTCCTCTTCGAAAAGTCCTCTCCATCCTCTTTGCAGAGACTGCCTTAGGTGCTCCATTCGATAACCCTCTCAATATGACTTCTTTCCCATTGGAATGAAATTTAAACTCCGTAGTTTGATGGTTCATGTAATAGCCTCCGATAGAGTGCAACCATTGAACACCCAATACAAAATCTGTCTCCCCAATACCAACCACATAGAAGTCATCACATAACTCATAATCTCCTAAGGTCATCTTGAGTTGTTTCACCACCCGTGTGCAAGGCATAGTGAATCCATCAGCTACAGTAACATTGAATCCCTCAATATCTTCTGCTTTAAGCCCTCTTTTCATGACAAATCTCTCATCAATAAAATTGTGAGTTGCCCCACTATCAAGAAGAACAGTCAACCTTTGCCCTGCTAGTACCCCTCGAATTCGGAAGGGATGGTATCTTGGGACTCCTGATAATGCTGCTAAAGTGCCATCCTTGCTGATTTCTTTTACTTTCTCTTCTTCTACCTCCTCCCTAGTATCATGAAATTCCTCATGCTCATCTGAATCAGATTCTGAAGCAACTTCAATATAGTGCACTTGACCTTTCCCCAAACATCTGTGTCTTGGAACCCATGGTTCTCCACAAGTAAAACAAAGCTTTTTCCTTCGTAATTCACTCCTAGTCTCTTCATCTACCTTCTTTTTTGCCACATTTGTCACATCTTTTGGTGGTAGTGTTGGGAAATTCTTTTTCTGAAAATTTCCCTTATGTTGCCAAAGATTTGGGAGTTTTTGATTAGTGATTGATTTCATAGGCACGCAAGTTTCAAGTTGCAAGCTTCTTTTGATAGCTTCCTGTAAGGTTGAGGGTGAGAAAGCCTTAACCAAACCCTTAACAAAATCTTCTAAACCATCAAGAAAAAGATAAACGATCCTCTTTTCACTCATATCAGGTACCATAACAGCCACTTTTTGAAATTCTTCTATATACTCATTAACTGATTTGGTTTGCTTCAACTTTGACAATTCTTTAAAGTACTCTTCATCATCCTTGAGGTCAAATCTATCTATCACCCTTTGACTGAAATCTTCAAATGTAGTTACCTGATCGTGACCTTGAGTAGTCATTCCATGATACCACCAATCATAGGCTACATCTTCCAAGTGTAGACTTGCAAATTGAATAGCATCACTCTCTTTCATGGGGTTAAGTGTGAAGAAAGTTTGTAATTTTTGTAGCCATGCTCTAGCTGAAATTTTATTTGTTCCATCAAAAGTAGGTGCTGTAAACTTGCTTATTTTATTTTTGAGCTCTCTTCCACTTGTGTCATGCTCCCTCCTATTCTCTTTCTTGGGCATCAAAGCGTTCATCATATCCACATATTCTCTAAAAGGAACTGAACTACGAAAGTCATCATCTAAGCCATTGTAAGTAGCTCTTAATGTAATCAAATTACCTGTAACCTCTTCCACTGGATTAATGGCTGGATTTGGTACTGGTGGCTTATCTACAGGCAAGAAAATATATTTGGTTGATTTAGATGGTGTGGATCTCCCATTTCTTGGCTCCTCTGAAGTGCTCCCTTTCTCATTAATAGATGCAATTCCTTGTAATTTTTCTGTCAATATTCGCAAAGCCTCTCTAGTTTCCGCCAACCCATCCACTGTTTGCTTCTGAGTATTTTGGATGTCTTGGAAGAATTTCTTTGCCATCTCATCTGGATCAGCCATACTTTTTTCTTCCTTGGATTTTGTACTTTTGCTTTCAACTGGGGGTTTGATCAAAATTTCTTTATTCTTTTCTCGCTGCAAATATCTTTTTTCTCTTTCACTTAGTTGCATGCAATCATAAAATATGACATGCAAGATCTGGGTAGTTATCAAAACTTGACATGCAACTTCTACAAACCCTAAGGCTGGCAAGATCACGGCTCTGATACCACTGAAATGTCCCTTTACTGATTTTTTAATGATATTTCCAGCCTAAAATCAGAACTTTAAAATCAAACAACCAATATTACAAAGATCTGCCAATTTCCCAATAAAACCCAAATCGGGTATGTCCAAATTAGTGCCAAAAACTTCACAACTTCACAAATTATTAATAAATATGAAAATGGACATTTTTACAGAAATTTCAGTAGCATAACAGCCTACAAAATGACATTTCTAGATTTGTATAGCCTTTACACAACAACTCACAAATGTAGGGCAAAACTATGCTCAATCGGGCTCCCGAAATTAACACAAAAATGCTCGAAAATACCACAAAACACTCATAAACTATCTCAAAAGTTTAATCACGACCCAATACATATATTCAGCTCTATTTTAACATCATAAAGTCTAAAATACAACAGCAAACTAAACTGATATGAAACACTCAACTGAAAACCCAAACTCAAACCAAAAACAACCCCGAAAACACCCAAATCGGCACTATTCAGCACAAAGGCAAACTCTGTATGAGCATGCTCATGGAATGGCTTCAAAATCCCGTCCTTAGCCTTCCTGAAAACTTGAAAACTCCCGTTCTTGGGTCTCCTTCTCCACAAGTTTGGCAGCCTCTGAAGAACAACAAGAAAATTAGCAAGAATCAAGATGTAGAATGAGCCCAAAATGCCTCCAAACCCCTTTTAAAGAGGGCATAACCCTAACTCACATCCAAGAGGGGTTAATAAAATATAATTTAATAATAATTTTTATTTATTAGTCCATTGGTTTCCAAAGATTAGCCTCTTTTTTCGAAATTTCACCTTTTTGGAGTCTGCCCGCTTTAACAAAGTTTATTTATTTTTAATTATTTGAATAGGGGACATGACATAGATGTTTTCATTATATATATATATATATATATATATATATATATATATATATATATATATATATATATATATATATATATATATATATGATCAGTGAACGACTTAGGTCTTTCTATTATATATAGAAAAATAAAAGAATATTACAACGGTTCTTTGTTCAAAAGGACAATAGTGAAAGAATGGAGAAGAAAACTTCCAGTCTCACTTGGGACTTTCGTCCTATACAAATTACACTTTAAAGGGGCATACCTCAGTTTGTTTATAAAATAATAGATACATTACAATTTGGTAATTACATTTTTTCAAGATTTTTGTGAGAATTCCTTAGTTCGTTAGGAAAAAGTCGAGATGATCGATTTTGCCTTCCTTTTACCTACTAATATATTTCTAAAACTTAAATGAGATGTTAGTAATATCAGAAGAAACAAAATTTAATTGCTTAGTTACGTTGATTTTTGAATATCTGGTCTGATTTGATGATCATAGTCCTATTTAATTTTGGGTTTCTATGTTTGATTTGAATATTGTTCATACTACCTATTTAAGATTAAGATTAAAAGTAAAGAATATAGATCAAAATCCTTCAAACAATAAAATTGGGGGGATATGTTTTAAACAGCTTATAAAACTATTGACATAAAAAGAGAAAAAGATTTCAAACGAGATACAAGGATCCTCTAAGAAAATTCAACCTTAATATGAAGAACTGAAAGATCCGTCTACTACTAATAGAAAATACCAAAGAAAATACCATAATAAATCAGAATAGGGTCCACCCTGACAATCACTAAAAAAGGCATCGATCAATGTTTGAGTAGGGGAAGGGGAGGAAAAACTCCTAGAAAAGATTAAATAGAAATGTTGAAAAAACTCTATTAACATTTAACAGATTGACCCAAACATGACAAAGTGGAAACAAAGATACGCATCAGCGAAGCATGCCACATTCCATTGTCTCCTCAAGACGAACTTAAAAAAATTATAAACAAAGAAGTGTTATATATTGATGAATATTTACAATCTGAGCTAACCAGTAGGATGAAACGACCATCTTTAAACCAATACCAAACCCTAAGAGAATTAAGGATACTATCCACTATCAAGAGAAACCAAACAACTCCCAAATATAAAAGTTTCGTCAATACAAAGGATATAGAAAAAATATATCTAATAGTTATAATACCAAGATCCATCTAAAGTAAAACCAAAAAAGCCCTAGGATCCTTTGCCCAAAATCCAAAAGAGACCACCAAAACTTTTGACTTAAACTCCATACATCAAAGTTCTAAACCTCGTCCTTCTTCACACAGGCCATAATGATTTCTGATGCTTCCTTAATATTTGACATCGAACACCCAAGAGGAAACATGTAAGCTATCTTTTCTTTGCTAGACTTGAATAAGTTGGGGAGAATAAATTCCACATTTTCTAGATTGTCTAATTCCACCTCCGACTAGATGTATACACGGTATATATTCAGATAATTCTGAAGCCATTCCACATTCTGCTTCTCCACTATCCATCTCCAGCGTAGAAAAAAGATAATATTGGCTTCCATCTTCAGCATTAAAATTACAAATGTAAAAATATTTAAATATATTAATTATTGCTATATAAAATCTTAAAGGTCTTAGTAGAAATCTTCTTCGTTCATATGAACAAATGACTCTCGTTGAATGTAACAACTGCTAATTTATATATTTTTAAAAATTTGTGTTTAATTAAGTTATTTTATATATTTTTAATATTTCAAATTAACTAATTAAAATATTTTTGAAAATGTTAGAAAAATTACATTAATCTTTTCCCTAAACTTATGTAGTCTTCTTCCTCAACCACAGTCCTATCCCACCAGTTGGCAAAACACTTAAAACTTCACTCAACTCTTGCCTAAAATCCAGAAAATTATAAGCAAGATTAAAAAAAAGTACGCACCACTGTTTGACAACAATCTGGAGGGTTTTCGTTGTTGTGCCATGAATTTAATGCAACCATAGTCTCTACATACACTACTTCACATAATCAACAAGCAAATTCCCCAGTCACAGATCCAGTGCTTACCAATGTCTTCTTTTGTCTGCAACTAGCTTCAGAGAGATCCATGGCGATGGAACCGACTGATGGAAAGTGCTAGAGAGATCCAGAATCTGCTCATGATTTTCTCCATTTTATCTGAGCTTAAAAAATAATATAACCCCTAGAAAAATTGGCGTTAGGCAATAAAAAATTAGAAATAAACCTACAAAAAGTATATTTTAAACTTTAGATTCTTGAATTGTTTTTATGGCAAAAATTAATTGATGAAACTACGAAAAATATTAGTTCCCCGCAGGTAGTAATAAAACTAAAAGCAATCACCATCATTATACGTGTTTAAATAAAGTTTTCTTATAATATCGTAATTGATTTTGTTTTTATAGAGACATGCATAGAAATTCCTTTAAACATTTACTAATTCCATGTCTCCGTACAACTTGTGAAGTGTCAAATGTTTATATGTTATTTTTCAATTATGGGAAAAGGATAATTTGGAATCTATCTCTATTTTTGTGAAGTAGAGACGACTTAAAATTGGGGCTCTACAAAATGTTTTTCATTTCATTTATCTTTTATTTATTTATGAATAGACCTTTTCAATTAATTAAAATTTAAAGATACATATTCACAAAAAAGGGGCCGAGGGATACTAGACCACCCTGCGATTTTTAAATGGCCCAAGGCCGGAGATCAACTATTCATAAAAAAACATATATAAGGAAAAACATAAAACTTCAGGCTGCAAGAGTAATGCCAGCCGAAGGAGGCTCTTTGTCATCAGATCCCCATAAATCCTTGGGGTTATTGGTTGGCTCAGGAGGAGCCCAACCATCAACAACAACAACATCTTTATCAGCGTCCTTGTCTTTATCTTCGTCAACCTTGGGAGGAGAAATGACTAGTTCCAACTAGGGGAAAGAGTACACTTTTCTACAAGATTTATTATTGTTGCCCAAGTTTCAGTTCATATCTTTTTTCTTTAAGCTAGAGTCATATCAGAGTGTCAATGTCTTGAGTCTGAGTCTAGATTGCCCATAGGATGGCCTTTCTTCTCATCCTTTCTTTGAGCTAACCTGATAAAGGAAATCATATGAGCAATGCACCAGTCTAAGGCTAGGTGATTAGGTTTTGGAAGGTTTGTTATGTGTTTCCTTGATGAGAAGACTGTCTAGATATTCTATTGATTCATATTTCTTTGTTCCTAATCATATTGAAGACAAGGATTCCTGTTGTGCAATAGTTTTTCATGGAAGACATTGCAAATGATCAAGATTAGAATGTAGAGAAAGCAATTTTTGCTATTGATAACAGTTAGAAACTTTTAATATCAAATAAGCAAATGTGCATCGTTGATTCAACGAATGGATGGTTTAGATGCTATCATAACAAGCTACGTGGGTTGGTGAAAAGTCAAATTCAGGAAAGAATGCACGCCATTGGCCAATTGAAAGTCAAACACTTACCTATCAGCTAGGTCCCATTTCTTTCATTTCAAGTGATGCTCTGAATGATCGTCAGATCATAGTACCGTAAGATCATAAAGTGTGAAGAGTTACGATGGTATGCCAAAGATGTCCTAGTTGAGAGATCAGAAGTCTTCAACTGAAAAGATGAGATGCTATGCCTGATCATGATATTATATTTTTATAAGATCATAAGTTGCAGGAGATATCGTATGATTGGAAAGCTGAGTATGAAAGATTAAGATGTTAGCCTGATCGTAAGATCACATCATCGTCAAATTGTGAATAGTCAAGTGCATCATATCATCAGAAGGCTAAGGTTAAAGAGTTATGAAGTTATGAAGAGGTCATAAGATCGTACTATCATATGGTTGTAAAACTTGAAAAGAAGAAGTCAGGACTGTCGAAAGATTAGGATCTTTCAAAATCTAAGTTGAGATGTTACACGAGTATCGTGGGGTCGTATCATTGTCAATTTGTAAGGTGAGATGCCTATTGAAAGATCATAAACCTTCAAAATCAAAGTTTAGATTCTCTGATGACATCATGAGATCATGTTATCGATAGATCGTAAGTGTTGCATGTCATCTTAACATTGCGAAGTTGAAAATATAGACTCTCGACTATATGATAGATAGGTTATCATAAAATTGCCATATCGTCAGATCGTAGGATCGTGAGATTGCAAGCATAATAACAAGGATTTTTAGCTTCCATGGAGACCATCAAATGTTAGATCGTAGGATCGTGAGATTGCAGGCATAACAACAAGGATTTTTAGCTTCCATGGAGACCATCAAATCAGTTGATTGACGCTCAGTGTTTCCCCACTTTCCAAAGATGAACGAAGTTTAGACAATGCAAGAAAATGAGAACATGACACTTGGAATAGGTTGGCCCGTGCTATAGAGAAAATTGAATAGTTAAAGTTTCTTGAATCTCAGCCGTCTAATCCTTAAGATCAATGATAGTCACACAGTTGTACATGGTTAAAGGTAGTTAAATAATATGTTGCGAAGTTGTGAGGAACAGTAATAGTTAATCCAAATAGTCCCTACATCATTTCTAGTAATCACATAGTTAAAAGTCTTTAAGTTGTGAAGTAGCAAAGGAAATGAAGAACACATTGTCACATGCAGGTTAAAATAAACTAGAGTTAAGGTAGCGATAGTACAGAGAACAAGAATCATGTCATCACAGGGAGTAAAGGGTAAACCCTAGTTAAAGTTGCAAAGAAGCGAAAACAAAGGAAACACACAATTGTATAGGGTTAAGAATAATTGTGGGTCAACATAGAGACAAAGAGAAAATCAGTTGGTCACATCATTGCATCGAATGAAGGTATCGAAGGAATGATGGTTGCAAAGATGCGGCATGAAAAAGAAAATGAGCATGTGATACGTATACACAGAAGGACCCATAGAGGAAATTGCAAAGGGAAAAACAAGAAGGTTTATCATGATTTAATCTTGACCATTGATTTGAGATCAACGATGGAAATTCAAAGCTACAATAACCATTATAATATGAATTATATGGACTTGGTGCCAAACAAAAGAATATGAAGAAATGAATATTTACAGGATTTCTTGAAGTTGCATGAAGATAAATATTCATTGTGTGTTTTCAGAAGTACCATGATGCCATGTGTTCATATCATTGGATAATTTTATATTTTGTTATCATTTTCTTTTCTATTTTGTGACTGTTGCTCTACTAAATTGAGGGATGGCATAAAAGTATAAATGTAATTTCTTCTGATAATACAAAGGTCAATAAACTTGATGGTGAATTGGCTGTGTAATTCTATTTACCCTATCTTCTTGTCATGTTTTTTTGTCCATGCTTAGATTATTTCTTCATTAAGATTTGAAGGACAATTATATGTGATCCTGTGATAATCAGGTGAATTCCATTTCACTTTGATATTTGCAGGACATAGATAATTCCATTTATTTTCTTCATATATGGTTATGCTTCCTCTCTTGCTGGTTTCATAACATGCTAGATAGTTTCATTGAGAATTGAAGGATAAACGTAAATGAATCTATTCGTAACTTTCTGAATTCCATTTCATTCAAGTCTAGTAGTCAAAACAATTCCATTTGTCCTCATGTGCATTTCTTCTTCCCTTCCTCTTTTGCATTTAGATGGTTAATTTGCATTTAGAATATAAGTAAGAGTTAGAAATCTCAAGATAATCTACTACAGTCATTCCATTGGGTGTGATAGGTTGTCCAAATCTAATTTTCTTGAATTGTTTGTGCCTACAAACAATTTGGTTATCCTTTACCGCTCTCAAGTTAGGAGATTATTTTGTCAAAACTTATGATCTAATAAAGACATATTCATTGCATATCATTACAAGTCATAAAGGAGTTGTACCTTGTAATTCAGAGGGCAATGGTAGAACACATACACTGACCCATTTGGTTGTAACATCCTTTTGTCTCTCCAAAACATTGGGTATCAAAGAGTCAGCTTATAAAATCTAATAGGAGAACAAACTGTTAACCAATAGTTTTTGGCAACTCTACCAGGAAGGATTCCAATGAAAGCTCTGGAAAAATTTTCTTCATATTAGTTTTCACTCTAATTCCATATATATTTGAGTTGCAAGAAAGGTCTTGTGGAAGTAAGGTGTTTGTCATCAGAACTTGATACCAATTTTACAACCTCAACTTGCTAGAGAGAAGAAGCAAATTCAAAGTTGAAGACTGACAAAGTTTCCTTGATCACCAGGGTTAAGGTAAACTCAAAACACCATTTAAAAAAATATTTGATACATCCTAGATTCCAAGTATACCTAAACTGCCAAAGAAAGAGGAAGGATTGACCCAATATACAAGGAACTCAAGAGGGTCAACTTTCCTATTCTAGAAGATATTTGTAGAAGAGGAAGAGTGCATGCAAGGGAATCTATGACTAAACAACTCCAAGATACCAATTTTTCTATAGTTGTTCCTACTAGAACAAAGAGAAGTCAATCTTCTTCTCCTCTCATTGCTCTGATTTCTATTCCTCCCATTTTTTATGCTTTGTTGTTAATTGGGGCAACACTCCTTGTTTCTGTTAATTTTCAAATAAACTAGCACATTGTACCAGCAGGTATAACACTTCCTTGGGGAAATGCAATTGGTCCTCTTGCCCTAACATCAAATAATGATTTTCTAAGAGAATCAAGAGAAAACTTCCCAAAATTTAATGGTGATGGTACAATCTCTGCAGAACAACATCTAAGTGCTTTCCATAAAGCCTGTGGTGTAGTGAATCCTCAATATGAGGATGTGGCTGTTAGAATATTTGTAGATACCCTTGTAGATAATGTTGCTAATTCATTCCAAGATTTACCTATAGGATGCATCAGAGATTGGAATACTATGAAATAAAGGTTTGAAGAATGTTATAAAAGCATAGAGGATGCACAAGTATTGTTGCTACAATTGGCACAAATAAAGAAAGAACCATCTGTTTGTATGAGAGATTTCAATGCAAAGTTTTATAAACTCATCAAAAGAATACCTACGATAAGCGCACGAATGATAGATGATAATAAGAAGACTTTCTACATTAGCAATATGCCTCCTAATCTAGGATATCAAATTAGAAGAGAAAATGTAGCAAACTTACAAGTTGCTTAGACACTAGCTCTGGAGATGGAAGATGCCATGATAGCCTCTGGTAAGTGGAAAAGAGAACTTCAATATGGAACTATGGGTAATACGACAAGTACCTCAAATAATACATAAGCCATTCTTCAAAAGTTGTCTAATGAGGTTATTTCATTAAAGAAATAGATCAATAGGCTTGCTCATTCTTTTCATCTAGCTTATCAAGAAGGTTCTAGACATCTAAACAAAGGTAAGACCTTGCAAATACCACCTTCTCAACTGAGATTAGCAATTGAAGCTCCTCCAAAGAGACAAAACATGTGTGCTTTTCACTTAAGGACATATCATGATGGAGATACATATGCTGACATGATAAGATATAAGAAGATGGTGGATAATAAAGAAAAAACAATTGAATACCCTAAAAGTGAGGATGATCATGCTCCTTGTGGAAACTCTAAATTTTTTTTCTTGGAGTATGAATCAAATTCAAAGACAGAAGGTGACTATTTTGCAACTCTAGATGGACCTCAATCAATAGTTATGACTAGAGGTCAAAAGAATAAAAAACAATCTCCCAATATAGTGCCTACTAAAAATCATGCACCACCAAACAAAGAAGATAAAGATAGTGGCATGATACTTGCAACTTCAAAAAAAGAGCACAAAGGCAAGTAAGCTAATTCCTTTGACATAATACAATACTATGAAGAGATAAGAATTCAGATATCTCCATTGGACTACTTGAAGTCTAATCCTGATCAATTGCAAAGATTAGTTGAACATTATAATAATAAAGATGAAGGTAAAGTTAATATTAATGATAATTTTGATCATCACAATAAAGCTAACACTAGTGGAACTTCTTTGACTGATAAAGATTTGGTACTTCCTAAGTTGTTTCAAGAAGAAGAATCAATTGTCTTGGTAGCCTCTCCAAATCAAAAGAATCGATTGTCTTGGCTACCTCTCCAAATCAAAAGTTAGATACTTTTTACATTTCTTTGTTTATCAATGGAAATAGGTTGAGTAACCGTATCATAGATTCAAGAGTTTCTAATAATGGAATTATCGCCTTTGTAGCTAAAGCTCTAGGTGTTCCACTGACTAAAACCTTTGGCCATTGTTACTCAATGGATGCAAAACAAGTACCCTTGCTTGGATAGATAAAAGATGCTCAAGTTGCCCTTGTTGCCTACCCTTCCAAAAGACTTAAACTCACTATTCTAGTGGTAGACATCCCTGCAACTTATGGAATGCTCCTAAGTAGAAGTTTCTACAAAGGCATGGGTGGAGAGATAAAACTAGACTAGTCCTATGCTATTATTCTAGCTAGGGACAAGAAAGAAAAATTAGAACCAAAAGAAAAGGCAAAATTCACTATCCTGAAATCAGATGATCCTGGGTCTCAAATTTTATATCAAGAGATGCAGTTTGGTAAATATATGTTATTTTCTAACATTCCTGACATTCAAGAAGAATCAGAGCAGGTTGATAATGAACAATTTTGGACTTTGGAATTTGATAGTAGTTGTGCTAATGTTGGTTTAGGTGTAGGAGTAGTGTTGACATCACCTAGTGGGAAAATGACTTGCTTGGCTTACAAGTTAGATTTCAAAAATACTAACAATACATCAAAATATGAAGCCCTTCTCCTTGGTATAAGTGCAACAAAACAAAAAGGAGTCAAGTTACTCAAAGCTCAAGGAGATGCAAAATTGGTGGTGAGACAAGTCAAAAACCAATATGTAGTAAATAAATCAAGATTGAGAAACTATTGTAATAAGGTGTGGGATGAAATTGAGAGTTTGGATGCTTTCTCAATTATATCAGTACCAAGGGAATTCAATTCAAGAGCTAGTTCTTTGGCAATTTCTGCATCTTTACTCCTACCACATCCTGACTTTAAAGATCAAATCTATAAAGTAGAAGTTCTATTTAGGCCCAATGTTCCTGATAATGAAGATTCTTGGTAGGTGTTTGAAGATGAAAAACACATACAATAATTCATTGAAGGGGAAGAACCTTTTGTAGGACTATATTTTGAAGGAAGCATTAATGCAAGTGGTAATTCTGTGACAAATGACAAAAGGAAAATAGAACCTGATATGATTCAATTGGAAGGCAATAAGATTCCATCTCATCTAATTTCTTTGGAAAACCTTTTTGATAGGCATGATGCATACATTAAGAGAGAAAGATATAAGAAAGGAAAAACCTATGGTGAATATGATGGAATCAATATAGGGTCAGAAATAGGTCCAAAAATGATAAACATAGGAAAGTGTTGCACACCAAAAGAGAGGACAAAAATCCAAAGATTACTCATTGAATTTCAAGATGTATTTTCTTGGAGTTACAAAGACCTTAAAAATTTCATAGGTGGAAATTTTAAACTTGAAATCCTCTTAAACTAGAAGCAACAACATTCAGGTAGAAACAAAGAAACTATAACCCTATAGTTGAAGGAGCAATCTTCAAGGAGATTGACAAAATTTTGCAGGCTAGGATTATATATCCTATTCATCACTCCAGCTATTTTGCTAATATTTTTCCAATGAGGAAGAAGAATGTAGAGATAAGGATTTGTGTAGATTTCAGAAATCTAAATCAAGCCTCTCTCAAAGATAATTTTGCACTCCCTAATATGGATCATCTCTTACAAACTATTGTAGGATCGAAAATGATGTCCATGTTAGATGGTTTTTCAGGGTATAATCAGATTCAGGTAGATGAAGTAGATCAGTTCAAAACTAAATTTACCACATCATGGGGTACTTTTTCCTACAATAGAATGCCTTTTGGTTTAATTAATTGCATTTTTTCACTTTTGCAATTTCTTGCTAAACATTACAAATTTTTGCATTTTTGGTCGTAATTGATGCTAGATGATCTCAAACCTTTATGAATAGTAGGACATGTATATCTAAGGTAAACAAAAACTTGTTTTCAATCATTGAACATCCAAAACACTCAAAACCCATCAAACACAACCATAAAAAACATTGTATATGAGAATCTATGGACATCTTCTCTAATTTTGGCTTTTGATCTTATTGTAGATCTAGCTGGTTTTGACAACATTGTCTCAAATGATTTTAGGGTATTATCAATTATTTCTTCGATAGTTCATAACATTAGAATGCAAATTTCTGGTTATAATGTGTTTGTTCTTTGATCAACATTTCAGGTTACATTTTGAAAGCAACAAATCATCAGTTATTTTTTCCTTTCATTTTCATATTTTCTTGATACTATGAGTGAGTCACATTAACCAAAATAGTTGAACTTAAGACTTTTTACTTTATATTTGAATTTTGATAACAATATTACAATTTGATTTTTTGTAAAAATATGCCTTGCTCATCATTGTTTTTGAGTTTTGATAGAGTGAAAGCGAAATCTACGTCAATGTGATTAAGAAGTCATGGAAAATATTGGAGGAGATGTCATCAACTCCAAGTGGAAGAAGATCCATTCAAGAATCTTTCAAACTCTGATGGGAGATGCCAAGATTCCTAATGGAAAAAAATGTCATGGAAGAGGAATAGGTTCCAAAACTCAACTCGCATAGCCTTGAGAGATACCATATATGTAATGAAGAATACTTAAAATGTGAGCATTATTATCTTTATCAAGTCTTCATATTGAATGTGTTTTCTTGTAAGTATATCTCCAAATCCTTACCAAGATAAAGCTTATTTCCTTTCAAACTCCAAGTTGAACCCTTCTTCTGGTCTTCCTTTTGTGACCATTCCTTTCATCGAAGGCATTTCCAACATGATCTAAAATATCCCCCTTAGTTAAGGCCTTTGAGTTTCTTTCAAGCCCCTTGCCACCTTAAGAAATCAAATCCCATCTCCAAAAGATTCTAAGGACATTCTTCAGGATGCAAGAGTTTACAAAGTTGTGTGTTCATGTAGCATGCCTTACATAGGTGAAATAGGGCATTCTTTCAACACTAGTAGTAAAGAGCATGGTGTTGAAATTATTTTTGAATTTGTGTTCAAATTCTCCCTTGTTCAACATTTCTCATCCACTAAGCACCAATTTTTTCTTGAAAACACCTTAATCTTTTTTAGAGAGGACAATTTTTTCAAGAGAAATCTCAAAGAAGTTGTAGAAATAAATAACTATCTTGTTTACTTCAATCGTGATGATGGTTGGTCTTTGAGTAATGTGTGGTCCCCTTTATTTTCCAACATTAGAAACTTGAACCTCCCTTCATAGGATTTTTGGAGGCTCCTTATTTCTTCCCTGGCCTTTTTGTGTTGTCTCTTCTTCCTGGGCTGTCTACGATCCTCCTTTACCCAACCTTCTCTTTTCTCTTTTTGTGTTTGTTTGTTTGTATCTCTTTACGAGTGTTTGGTTTGTTCATTTTAATTGTTCTTATTTTTACATTTAATTGTGCATGTGTATATATGTCTAAAATATATTTTTAATTTTTTTTAATGTTTTTTGTCTCTTGCATCACTATCTTATTTGTCTACATATTTAATATGTAATCTTCTTCTCTTCTTTATTTATGTATGTCTTTTTTATTCTTTTTTAATTTTCCCTCTATAAATACATATGAGTATAAAAATAGATAAACATATAAATGTATTCATTTACTCATTTATTTTCATACTTATATGTTCTCATCCCTTTAGACATATGCATATTCATTCTTTCATGTATGTATGTTTACATGTTTATATTTATACAAATATATTGATAGTTACTTGATATGGGAGCATGAGTCAGAGCCACACACTCCGCAAGATGAGCTCTTTTAAGAACCTTTCAACATCATTGGTAGACCAAGGGCCCATTGATATATAATTTGTGTTTCCTTTATTTTATTATTATTTTATAGTTTTTCTTATGTTTTCTTCACTTATAATGTTTATTTCTTTAATCTTAGTTTCTAGTTTCAATTTGTTCATTCATTATAGTTTACATCTCTCTCTCTCTCTCTCTCTCTCTCTCTCTCTCTACTTAATTTCAATCCCTACATCTATTGTAGTTTTTATCCTCTCTTTCTTCTTTTTATTTTCCTTTTTAATGTTTCTTCCCTCTCTTATTATGTGTTTTTTGGGTTCCTACCATTCTTTCCCCTTTTATAGCTACTGTTGGGTTTACAACTCTTGTTATTTTTTTGGTATCCTTATGCTCTCTTTAATCATCGTCATAAGATAAGATAAGATAAGATAATATAAGATAATTTATTAATGCCCAAAAGGAGACCACAAACGGGTCTAAGGGACTAAGAATACAAACAGGAGCCAGAGGGTAGTCAGACCACCAAACGGTGTCAGACTACAACAAAACAAAATGTAAACAAGTAGACCAAGAAGTAAAGAAAGAGAAATAACAACAAAAAGGGGTTACAAAACCACAAAACTAGTGGTTCGTAATTGTGGAAAAGTAGCACAAAATAGAAGGATAGCTAGATGTGTGCAGAGAAATCTGATCCCAATGCCAGGTAGAGGAGGTATGCTACTGTTGGTGGTGCAAGTAATCTCTATCTGATCTCCTCAATCTGGTGAGAGTATCCATGGATGGGCACCGAGGCTGCTTGGTTCCCCTAGGAGAGGTACCCAGAGTGAAAAAGGAAGTGATAAGTAGATGAAGAGATGCAGACCTAGGGGTAGATAGTTCCTAAAGGGTGAATCCTGAAGATGGAAAGCCTCCCTTAGAAACAGAGAAAGGCACTCTGGTCATCGTACCTGAAAAAGGAGGAAAATGACCTACACTCTTTGAATAAGCAATAGAACCTCCCTCTAATCTCATAGTATATGGGACAATAGAATATAAAGTGTATCTCATTCTCGACTGCATCCATGTCACAACAGTAACAAATCCTCTCAACTCTATTGGTCTTATGATCTGTCTGAATATGGATCTAGTGAGAACTCGCTTTGAAAGAGCCCACCTGGATATGTAGGGCATGTGGCCATCTTTGTGAAGAGTAGTAGGGATGAACAATGATACAGTCCTAGATGTCAATAAAGTTCTCCACATAGAAGGCCATATGAGGATGGAGACCCCCTGGTGGGTCAACCCAAGCCACTTGAATATGCCTCCTATAGATGCCCATCCTAGTAATCTCTTTCAACTCTAACTGAGAGAGAAGAAGGTGAATGGGAGCATCCAACGAATACTAAAAGGAGGAAGGTGATCAATATCGATACCAATGGTTCTAAGAAGCCTAGAAACTTGAGCATACCAGCAATGAGCATGACCAGTCAGATCTAAGGTAGCAATCGAAGCAAAGGAACAATAGGCTAGGTAAGAATAATGTTATCTACCATCAATAGAGTCTGCAAAACCCTTGAGTCTGTGAGGTAACCAAACTAGATCAAATATTGTGTAGAGTTTGAAGGGATGAGCACCGAACTCGGCCAAAATAATACTGGTAGGGGTAGTCGGCTAACAATGGATGAGACACCACAGAAGGAGAGTTTGAACTCTTTCCACCGAGGCCCAGTCGGTGGTCAAGAGGAAGGCACCCAGATGGTCAAACCTTAAAGGATAGTAGGTCTAATCAAGGAGTCTAAGATAGACATCTTAGATGTAGTATCTTGGAAATGGTGTCTGAAGCACAGTCGCTCAAGCAAGGCTAGTGAACCCAGCCCCTTGTTTACCCTTGGTGTCATGGCAAGTCTCAAAATGAACCATGGTCCTAAAAAAAAAATGCCCAAATAGGTGTAGCTAGAGGTTGTCTCAACCTTGGTCCCACTTAAAAAGAATTGGTGATTAGAGGTTTTCGAGCTATTGAAAACCATAACTTGACTCTTACCCAAGTTGACCACCAACTGCCAAGAATCAAAAAAGGTGGCCAAACCATCCAAAAGACATTGTAACGCATTAGGAGAGGAGGATAGGAGCACCACACCATCCACAAAGAGAAAGGTGGACACTTGAACCCTACAAAATAACGCTCATCTTTAGGATGCGAATTACCTCTCAAGAAAATCTCAAGCTCATCAATGTAGATGCTTACAAGTAGGGGAAAGTGGGAAACCCTGCTTAACATTGATAGAACTCTAAATGAAGTCAGATAAGCCCTGTGGAGCTCTAAGATGTCCAACAACACTCTTGTAAAGTCTCATGATGGCAATGAGAAGAATCTTGAAAACCCCAATATCTTTGAGTCGCTAAAATAACACCGTCTAAGGGACTGAATCAAAAGCTTGCGAAAGTCCACAAAGCAGTAGTAGACTTTTGTAGAGTAGTGTCGAGCCTCCTTAATAATGGCCCTAAGGGTGAGAATATGGTTGGTATTTTGAAAATCTGCTCTAAAACTAGCTTGACCTCTAGCCCTGCAACCCAAACTGTCCAACTATCTTGTGAAAGCGATATGCAACACTGTGACATAGTGTTTGGAAAAGGTATACCCAATCATAATAGTCTTGTAGCTAATATGGTGAGACCAAGAAGGCAAAAAACCAGTGCAAACTACTCTATTGAAAAGAACACAAAGAGATGACCCAATCACCGAGATCCCCATCTTGAAGAGCTCCTCCTAGAATCCTTCCTCATTAGCAGCCTTACTACAACTCATTGTTCTAATGACCTCAAAAATGATAGAGATGGTAAAGATGTGGCAGTGGAGGGTGGAGTGATGCAAAATGGGGGCTGGTTATGGATGTCGTAAAGGGTGATGATGTGGGAAAGGAGGGAGCCAAAGTCAAGGTCCGCAGGACGAGCGACCCCACCAGATCCCCACCAGAGGAATGAAAGTTCAGGATATGGTCTAATCAGATTTTTTGTGAGAGTTTGAGCTTTTCATGGAATATCCAACCCAACAATTAGGGATTAAGCCATAGATCAAATAGATCCTTGTCCCACTAAGCCTTTTTCAGGTAACAGCTATCAAAGCAAACTATCATATCGTTTACATAAATATATAATTTGAGCTCCAAATTCTTCCTGTCTGACCGCTTTGCTCGCCGGTAGCAGTCATCTCAGTCTAATAAAAAAGCAATGATCATCTTCATCTGTATCGCTGGTAAGGCTACTTTTTTTATTATTATAAATAAATTAGAATACTGCTATAATCTTAGTTATAACAGGTGTATATATGATTGGGGATATCCCTCAGCAAAACCTAGAATAAGAGCCTTGCTTCCAAGTTTCCACCCTGTTTTTTCTCGTTTGTAGTACTGCTGAGTTTCCGCTGATATTACTATAAAATTGTTATATGCATGATAAAAGTATTCAAAGTCTAAGGAAAATTGAAATAATTTTAAGAGATGAAGCCCTGCTACATTGCCCCTATTATACAAAATCGTTAGCTTTAATTTTGTGGGTAGTTTAACTATATCTTAGAATGCCAGTACCAAAATAAAATTTAAGCTAGTGCCAAATACGTGGTTGGCTACACCGCTCTCAGGAACAGAACGGAACAGAATGCTCTGTTATTTTCTCAGATTTCACAATATAATAAAGATTAAATTTATAGTCTTATAATAATGAAAGTAATCGTTTGTCTCTTGAATATACAAGACAAGCACTGTAATAAATCATATCAGACAATGAATGAGTAGCTTACTCTAATTGATAATTATTTATGTTAAGAAGCTAGCATATGCACTTTTAAATAACAGATGATATAATTATCAACGATGTTAGGTATGATTCTGGAAAGTATATTTTAGTAAGAGTAGTATTACGATGGGAAATTGGTTTGATTTTAGAAGTGATTTTTGATAAGTCTGAAGGTTATGAATATTATCTGAATGAAGTAAGTGTATAATTATTTATATTTATGAAAGATGAAATCTTATGAATTATCATTCAAAAATCTAAATTAACAAGCTTAATTAAAAAACTGACTATTTAAAATTTGGAAGATAATAGAAATAAAAAATTCAATTTCATTCGACCTAACAACTTGTGTTGTTGCTTTGAACAAAATGAAAAACCAGTCTGAACTGAGACAGTATATTTATTTAATGAAATTGTGCAGAGTTTGCTGACTTGACTTGGGAGGAATTTCGGGGACAATATTTGGGTGCATCACAAAACTGTTATGCTACTAAGAGTCATCACAAGCTGAGTGATGTTGAGCTTTCTAAAACGGTATGAGCTTATAAATGCCATGTTTTGTGTATGAGAAATTAATTATCCTGAGGTCTTATGGGGGGCTTGGGCTCTATATTTAAGGAGCTGGAGGTCCCATGATAAAGTTTTGGGGGGGCTAAAGCTTAATTTCGAATCTTTTCCTATTAATTAGGAGCCCCTACTTTTTAGTTGAGCAGATGCAAAAGAGGGGAGGGGAGCGGGGCTGGCTGGAAATAGCCCCTACTGTTTAGGGAAGAATTCTGCCACTTGGCAAGAACCTACCCTTCATTTTCCCTCCAAATTGAAATCATCCTACCAAAAATTCTAAAAACAACAATTTATATTTTTAATATTTCCCTCAATTTAAGAGCTAATTTTTTAAAGCAAATTTAAATGTCATGCCCATGAGACCGCTCCCTTTTAAATGTTCCTAAAAAAGCTCAGTGACACCCGCTCTATTTTTAAGCAAGCGGGTGCCCATGAAACCCCAGCCTTAATAGATGCAATTGTGCCGATGTTTCTTCAATTTGGTCAAAATTTAAGATAAAAGTAACAAAATATTTCCAAATATACATTGCGCTAATTTGTTGTTACTTTCTTCACCCAGGTCCCCATTCATGGAAGTATCCAATTCTAGATTGGAAATCCATGCTTCAAATAGCTTTAGATGCAGCCCAAGGTCAATATTTTCTTTGTTCAAAAGCTATAATGATCAGTATCATTAAACTAATATTTGTTGCATTTTTTAAAGGTCTAGAGTACCTACATATTGATTGCACACCGAAAATAATTCATAGAAATATAAAAAATTGCAAGCATTCTTCTAGACAAGGATAACAATGATGGAGAGAATTTTGCTGCTGTGCAAGGAACCATTGGATACCTAGATCCAGAGTAATTCTCTTCTTTTGTTTTTCTTCATATTGAGTGATTTTAGAAGCGAGGAAAACTCATTTCTATAGTTTTGATGCTTGGTTTTTATCCATGATAGGTAGTTTCACACACAAATGTTGACAGAGAGGAGTGATGTTTATAGTTTTTGGGTGCTTTTGTTAGAGATAATATGTGGCAAACTAGCTATAGAAATAAGTCTTCTCGAGTAGAAATAAGCCTTATGAGATAGGTAAGATATGCTAAATAATTTGTACAATTTGTACTTGAGTGAATCAAAATAATAGATTGATAGTTTTGTTAATTGATATTGGGGACAATAATTTGGGGACAATAATTTGAAATAATGATTTGTTTTGTCTTGAAAGATCAAGCCATTTTTCAAGCTAGGATACCATTTAAACATTGCAAAAATAGTGGACAAGAGACTAGGTGATGATTACAAAATAGAATCTATTGTCCATGTAGGTAAGCTAGCCATAAGATGCGTTGGACATAAGCCATCGTCAAGGCCAAGTGCAAGCAAAGTTGTGATGGAATTGAAAGAGGTAGCGGAATACAATGCAACTAGTGTGGACCTTTCTGAAGAGATTGAAATTGGTTATGGAGAACATCAAACAAGCTCTTCATTTCAATCAAAATCCATAGAAAGTAGAGAATCATTTTATCATTTTAAATGTCTGATGAGTTTTCTAACTCTTTATTCTACAACATAGAAGTACAAATGATATAAGAGATAAGTGAAGAGAACGAATAATAATTATTAGTGTCTGTTTGGCCAAGTAGATCCATCTCAGCCATGTAGTGACATAACTTGAATCTCCTTTAACAATGTATTATTATTATTTCATTTAGTGATATGTCATTTTTTTTGGTTTGAACTTTTCTATTTGTCAGCGTATTATTCTAGTCGATTCTTATATCTCATAAGCACCCCAATATAATATTTCTATAGCAGTTAATATTAATGTCAATTGAGTCCTATTTATTTAGTATATAGTAAGTACAATCATTTTATGTAATTTAGATTTCTTCTTATTTTATTTTAAAAAATATAAAATCAAATTAAATATTTTTAATAGATCTTTATATGAGATGAGTTATATTTTTCTATTAACTATAGAGAGATCATAAAAAAAATCATAAACATGGAGTTCACCGAGAGGCACAACCTCAAACCGAGATAGATATGCAATATAAAGACATGAGAGGGGGAAGTTTTTAGTAGTTATCTTGGAGTGTTTATCAAAAAACATATTTGCACAAATTCAATTATCATGGAATCACAAGAGTTATCATGCATGTGAACTCCAAAATTCATATTGGGATTAAAAAGGATTTGTGGGTCCACATAAAAAATGAACACAAAAGAAAAATATGAGTTACACTTAAGAAATGCACAAGGTCTATGAATAATGATACATGAGGTTTATGAATAATGATACATGAATTAAGGAGAGAAGATAAGAATAACAACCCCCTCCCCACAAAGTTGAATGGTTAGAAAATACAAAGGATGTATGGGTTAGCTTTAATGTAGTGGCAAAAGAATCTTCAAAAGATTAATTTAATAGATGTACATGAGGTCTATGAATAATGATACATGAATTAAGGAGAGAAGATAAGAATAACAACCCCCTCCCCACACAGTTGAATGGTTAGAAAATACAAAGGACACATGCGTTAGCTTTAATATAGTGGCAAAAGAATCTTCATAACATTAATTAATAGATGCAATATATATTTGATTCATCAATTTCAAATATTTTAAAAGCAATAGAAAAACTTAGTGGAATGTTCTATGCAATGGCAAAATATTTGATTACTGCATTTTAGTTTTTAACAAAAAATAATAAACGTACTTTTAATTCAATAAATTAGAAGTTATAATTTTATAATAAAAAAGATTTATTAAAGATGAAAACAATGTGTTGGAGTTTATAATATATTCCTTAAACCATCACTTTGTTTCTTTCATTAAGATACATAAAATAGATAAATATTTATATTTTTTTGTAGTAGAGATGCAACAATAATTTGAAATAGGTCTCTTCTGTATATAAAATTATGAGCTTTGAAAGTGGAGGCATTTTTATTAAATTGTTTTCAATTTTATTTTGTAGGCTAGTGACATTGCAAGATTTGAATATATGTACTTATTTACATTTTGAATAAGATAAAAAACTTAGTAATGTTTCCTAGAAATTCAGGTACACAATTGTGATGATAAAAATGGTTTAGAATGGCTTATATTGTGCCTCATTCGTTGGTGTTATAACATTATTTTGACTTGGTTAAATGTAGTGATGCATTCATCGTAGAGTATCATTAGATTGCATTGAAAAAATAAATGAAATATAAAAATAGTTGTTGAGGCAATCGAATAAATCATTGTGTCACATAAACAAGTCTATCCGTTTGCAATGTAATGAGTCTTAGTGGGAGCAATTTCACATTAGGAATCTCATGTTACTTGTAAGAATAGATAAACTTAGTCATAAAATTTCACATCACAAATCTCATGTTACTTGTAAGAATAAATAAGCTTAACGGTATAATAAAATCTTAGAATTTGATCATTGTGGATGAAAAGGGTGCAAATTTATTGGTAAAAGTTGCAAAGATTTTATAATCTTACCAATGTGTCACGTCTCGCCCTATAACCTTTTCTTTTCTTGCTTATGTGGCCATGTCGACTTGGTCAAATGAATTAGACTTTATTAGAAGATAAATGAAAGTTAATGTTTTAGATTCCTAAATTGAAATGATTTATTATGATGGATATGTATGAGATGTTACATTCGATGATGATGTTATTTGATGTAATCATGATGTCATGCTTATAGTTCTGATTCAGTTAATGTTATTTCTTAATGATGATGTAATTAAGTTGTTAATAATGATCAATACTGACTCCTTGTTATGGTTGCAAGTGTTTGAGTAGATGTAGGGATGGTTACGACAGAAGTGTGGTTGAGGTAGAGAAGGCTAGCCTCATGGAAGGGGATGTGTCGGATGACCGTGCGACCACACACATGTCACTTAGGATTCATATGTTTGTTATTTTTACGTTGCATTATTGATGTTAACTTTGAAATATTGGGAATGAATTTAGAAATAACATTTGATTTAATTGAGATATTTTGTAATGTGCAATAGAAAAGAAATATATATATTAACTTATTGAAGAGTTTAGTTTAATGGTTAATTTTGTATATATTAGAAAATCTTCAATTGTGGATAAGGTATGTAGGACCTTATAGAGCATTCTTTATTATTGTTCCTTAACGATTCTAACTCTATATGTATATTGGAATAGATTGTTTAAAAGGGGTGTTCTTTTTAAAAAAAAGACATTTAGTAAAGAAAAATAAAAATAAAACAGGAATATATTATCCTTGCACACGTGTTATTTCCTTGTTTTAGTGTGAGAGCTAAAGGGCAGTTAGGCCAGTTATGCACACATTGTGGAAGAGTGGTGTTAAAATAGGGTTTTGTAAAAAAATTAAAAAATACACAGAGACAGCCGAGCAAGTTAAAAAAATAGCATAGCAAGGAAGAAGGAAGGTCGTCCATAGCAATTGAGAGTCATTGTAGTAGGGGTGGTACTCAGGGAAGAAGGACTGTAGGAGCAGCCACATCAACAATAGTCATAAATTTCCAGGTTCCTTCTTGATACATGTTCTTCCTCTATCTACGTTTCGCATTGTGTGTGTATTTCTTGAAAAATAGTTGCTTAATAAGTACTAAATATTGAATGTCTTGTTGGAACTTTTAGTTTCTTGACTGGAAATATTATGGAAAATGAAATCTTTGTTTGAATTTGGTTTGGGTATGAGTTGAGCATTCCCCTGTTTGTATATTTCATTGAATGAGAAAGTCTTGGAAATCCTTTTTGCTTAAGTGAATGACATGATGTATGTGCTGTCTTTAACCTGTGCTAGAGCCATGGAAATTTGATTAGTATTTATAACTATGATTATGCTATTCCCTGTCACGTATTGCTGTATCCCTTCCTTAAGACGTTGATGTTACATGATAATGTTGTACCCTTATACATTAAGCTAATACTGTTAAATGCAAAAACGTTACTTGCTGATTACCCTTACTCAAATTGCTGATACTATTATGATTTAAAACTTCATGGCTGTTCCTTAAAAATGTCTTGTGGAACCCTTATTAAACGTTTGGTATTTCATGTTGTTCTTGATGTTGTGTTGTTGCCACTAGTGATGTAGCGTTAAGATGTATGGCAAATACCCTGATAAATGTTAGTGCTTTAAAACATCATGGCTGTTAATTGAATACTAGTTAATGTTGTTATTTTTTTAAAAATGAATTGCCTTACTTTTAAAGACCTCGCCCTTATGCTTTACTAAGGTATATTTACAAAATGTATTCTAATTTCGGGTCTCTGATCTAATTTTAGGAACATTGTTATGGGTTAGATCTACTGTTAAGGGAGATTACATTGATGATGGGAATCTAAATACTGATAATGTTCTATGAGCTTCTTGAGCTATTTGTATTTAAAAAAAAAATGTTTGGGAAACTTAAGCAGATATATTACAACCCTACCTACTTTCAAGATAGAATTCTATTATTGCTTTTTAATTCTACACTTTAACCCTCATTCATTATATGGATGTCTGTTGCAAGATATAGTTGGGATTAATTTCAAACATTTCTGTAGATGATAAACTGTGAACAGATTAGACTATCTGAGTTTATCTAGTGGTCAATAAGTAAGAGAAATCTTTCCATCAAGACATCAAACCTGACTTACAAATACCATGAGATGTTTGGGTGTTGTATCTATTTTATCTACATTTCCTAATCTTTTAAAGACATTGCTCGTTATCTTGGAAAATGTTGATTTTTCTTGTACACTAAGTAGAAGCAGATCCAACATGTCATATTACCTTCTACAAATCAGTACTACTAAGTTGACTGAACTATTCAAACACAGAAATCTAAAGTGTATTTCAATCATTCATTTCAATAGTTTTGTAATTGGTGCTGGTATTCAGCTAAAAATTTGAGTTATTGAACACTTGTTATTAGTGTTAAAAGGCATATCCCCTCATGTTGGGTGTAATGTAGCGATTATGGGATAGATAGGTGGATATCTTCATGTTTAGTTTCCCTATCTGCTAGTATTGTAGAATGGTTACATGCTATTTTTGTTTCTTCTACAGGTAATTCTGGATTTTGAAGTGCTTGGCCAAGCCATTTTATTTTTCAAATATTGCATATGTGTTCATGGTTATGATTATTTGGTTTTCTTTTACTACATATGTGTAGATGTGTAGTTTATTTTATTTCCCAGCTACATTATGTGTTTAGACTACTAGGTACATGGTTGCAATGTAGAAATGTTACATGGTCTCACTAGATACATCTGATCCATCTTGTTCCAGGAAGCTAGGCTTCTCGTGCTAGGGTCAGGGAATTCTTCCTGTCAGGAAGAATCCCGCGGGAGTACTTCACTCCGTGGTTGGCGAGGTTAAAGCGCTTGGGCCACACTTCCATCTCAAGAAGCAAGTGGGAGAAGTCCTACAGCTTTGGAGATTGGAATCATGAAGAACACATTGGAAAGTCATCTTAGTTTGATTGTCTTGCCCATCATTTGAGACATAATTATTTACGTCAATGTTACTCATGTTATGAACAACTAGAAAGTTGATGCTCAATTTATAAAAACATGTAAATGTTGTATGTTTGATTAGCAATTAAAAAAAATTATATGCAACTATTGAAATGCTGAAGGTTGGATCAACAATATGTATTGATGTATGTCCTGTCATGGTTGTATGTAAAAGAATTGACGATGATCATTTTAATGATGTATTATTAACCTTTTTGTAAAGAATAGTTTGACTTTTTCACTTTTATGTTATTGGTTCTTTTCTAAATTTCCCAGTTGTTGATGATGTGGCACAGTTAGTTTAGAAATGGTTCTTTACATATGGTATCAGAGCTTGGTTTAAATCTAGGCCTTTGAGATACTATGCTAATTGTGCCTATGTTTGATAGGTGTTTGAATTATTACCATGGCCACAAGATCTAAATGGAAAGTTGGGTCCAACAGTAGTGCACGGGCTGAGGAGCCTAATGAGAGGTTGGATCAGATAATGGCATTGTTGACCCAACAAGGGGCTTTGTTACAACAACAAAGTCAGTGGATGGATAACCTAGAGCAAGGGGCTTGAGTTAGACGAGCTGAAGAAGAGGCAAGGAAGCATGATGAAGATCAATTCTCTAAAGCCCTAAGTAAGCAGGAAGAGGAGTTAAGGATGAAACGTGAGGATGAGTAGTTGGTTGAAGCTCTTAGGAGGTCTGAAATAGAATAGAAAGTAGAAGCTGACTGTCGAAGTGCTCTCCTTAATTTTGACAGGATTTAGATAGTTGCTAACTTGAGCAAAGATCTCAAGAAGGTGACCCCACCCACGTTCCAAGGAAGAGCTTCTGGGCAAGATGTAGAGGCATGGATTACTAGCATGGAGAAGTACTTCCTAATGCGAAACTACACTTAGAAATCTAGATCAGTTTGGGCCACCTATCAACTAATGGGTGAAGTATCCACCTGGTGGGAGAATGTCATGGCTAAAAAGAAATTCCAACATGGAGAGGTAACTTGGGAAGAATTCTTGCACCTATTTCACAAACAATGGTTACCTCAGCTTTATTATGACAGAGAAACAAAAGATTTCTATAAGTTAGTGCAAGGGAACATGAATGTTACACAATATCATGAGAGATTTTCCCATTTGGTAAAATATGTTAAACAATATTAGCATGATGAACTCTTTAGAACTCGAAAGTGTGTAATGGGCTTGCGACTTGAAATCTATAGCGAGGTTGAGATGCAGGAGCCTGAGACCATGGACTTTGCATTACATAAAGCCTTTAAGTAGGAGAAAAGGTTGAAGGATGCTTCATCATATAAATCCTCCAACTAGAACTATAAGAGGAAGTTTCAGGATAACAGGTCATATCAGGATAACAAAGGATATCGAGATGATGGAGCAAAAGGAAATGGAAAGAAACAAAAAATCATAAACATGAAAGCCAAAGGACATGAGAATTTTGACAGGACTAAGGAAAATTGGAACAACAATCAAAATTCCAGAAATGGTGGTGGTAGGAATGGAAACAACCGAAGAGATCAAAACAGAAGAGCACCTAGGGTAGGTTGTTTTGCATGTGGAGGAAACCATTATGCTGTTAAGTGTTTCCAACGAGTTGATAAGAAGGATTTTCCTCCACAACACCACATCCATGTTGAAGTTGATCACTGATAGGTTTATTATTAGGCCACTCCCATTCAGATGACTAGTACACTTTTCGGTTACCTCGTTTCTATCCTAGTAGATACTAGTGCTATTGAATATTTTGTAGATCCTAAGATATTAACCAAGATACCTATTAGGGCTGGCTTTATGGAAGAACCTTAGATTATAGAGTATGGTAATAGTGCTGAATGTAGGGTAGAGCAATGCTTATCTTGTAGCGAGTTGGAACTTCCTAGCTTTCAAACTGAGGTCAACTTGTATGTAGCACCTTTGGGCTCATATGATGTCATCTTAGGTATTAATTGGTTAAGTGAGCATAAGGCCTTGGTGGACTATTGGGATAAGGTGATTAGATGTCTTGATGACACTGGGTATTCTGTGACACTAAATGGTGTTAAAAGAACTTTGGAATTGAGGGAGATCTCAACAATGCAGTTGAAGAAAGCCAAAAGGAAGGGGTGTCAGTTATATGTTGCCCATATTAAGAATCTGGATGGGACTTCACCTTGAATAGAGGATCACCCCATTTTACAGGACTTCAGAGATGTATTTCCAGATGATTTTCTTGAACTACCCCTAAAAGAGAGTTTGATTTCTCTATAGATCTTGTACCAGGAGTAGAACCTCAATCAAAGGTTCCTTATTGCATGACTTCTACAGAAATGTATGAATTGAATATTTAGTTACAAGAACTTTTGGATAAAGGATTCATACATCCTAGTGTATCAGCATGGGGAGCTCTTGTAATTTTTGTTAAGAAAAAGGATGGCACCCTTAGGCTGTGCATTGATTACCGCATGTTGAATAAGGTGACCATAAAGAATCAGTACCCTCTACCTAGGATTGATGAACTTTTTGATCAAATGAAGGGGCAACCATATTCTCCAAGATTGATTTGCGATTCGGGTATCACCAATTTCAGGTTCGGGAGGAAGACATATCTAAGACAACATTCATAACAAGATATGGCCATTATGATTTTGTAGTCTTACCTTTTGGACTAACAAATGCTCCAGCTACTTTTATGAACTTGATGAATAGTGTTTTTAGAGATTGTCTTGATAAGTTCGTGGAGATATTCATTGATGACATATTAATATACTCCAAGAATTTGGAAGAACACGAAGAACATTTGCGCATAGTGTTGCAGCGATTGAGAGACAAGAAACTTTATGGTAAACTCTCTAAGTATTCCTTTTATCAAAAGGAGATCCATTATTTGGGACACATTTTATCAGCCAAAGGCATCGCCGTGGACTCCACAAAGATCAAAGCCATCGTTAAATGACCAACTCCATAGAATGTTAGTGAAGTTAGGAGTTTTATGGGTCTTGCCGAGTGTTATAGGAAATTTGTTGAAGATTTTTCCCGCATAGTAGCACTGATTACATCTCTTCAGCGTATGGGAAAAAGATTTGTGGGGACAGAAGCATGTGAGAAAACTTTTCAGTTACTTAAGGAAAAATTGACTACGACTCCTATTTTGAATACTTTAGACCCCAATGGGCATTTTTTTGTCACTACAACTGCCTCTAGAGATGGACTTGGGGGTGTTCTGATGTAGGATGGTAAAGTTGTTGCTTATGAATCCAGGAAACTTAAATCTCATGAAGTAAACTATGCTCCTCATGATTTAGAGTTGGCTGTGATAGTACATGCCTTGCAAATGTGGTGGCATTAATTATTGTGGAAGCCATTTGAGCTAAAGACTAATCATATGGGGTTGAGATACATTTTCACTCAACCAAATCTGAATGCCTAATAGAGATAGTGGCTCGAATTCCTTAGTGAATATGATTTTGGCATTGAGTATATTAAGGGTAAAGAAAATAGAGTAGCAGATGCACTTAGCCATAGAAGACATATTGCTGCTATCTCTACATCTTAAACATGCATCAGAGAGTATATTCTTCAATACCTTCTTGGAGATACCCATTATGAATGGGTAAAGTCAGTTTTGGATACGGATGCTTCTGACTCATGATTTGATGACTATTCTTTGGATGAGGATGGTCTACTTAAATATCAGAATAGGATTTATGTTCCCAATTGTGAAGGATTGACAAAAAGTTGTACTTGAGGAGATGCATAATACTCCATTTTCAAGGCATCCAGGGGTAAATAAGATGATGGCTGATTTGAGGCCTTTATATTTCTGGCTAGGACTCAAGCAGGATGTGATAGAATATGTAGCCCAATGTTTAGAATGCCAGCGTGTCAAGGCTAAGCATGCCTACCCAACAGGTCTTCTGTAACCCCACGAGATTCCTTAATATAAATGGAAAATTATCAACATGGATTTTGTACAGGGTTTACCCATGACCCGACATAGGCATGATGTCATCTTAGTCGTAGTTGACAAGTTGATTAAGGTTGCTCATTTTATTCCTGGCAGTTTGACGGACGGATCTCCAGTATTGGCAAGGAAGTTTGTTCAGGAGATTTTTGACTGCATGGTATTCTAGAGACCATTATTTCTGACAGAGACATGTGGATGACTTCAAGGTTTTGGACAACCTTGAACACTACTTTGGGTACATGTTTAAATTTTAGTATAGCATACCACCTTGAGAATAATGGTCAAACAGAGTGGGTGAACCAAGTATTGGAAGATTTATTACGCATGTACTGCATGTATTAGCAGTACAAATGTGAGGAATACCTTCCACTGGTGGAGTTTGCCTATAATAACTCCTATCACTCATCTTTGGGTATGGCTCCATTTGAGGCTGTCTATGGACGGAGATGTCAAACTCCTATAAGTTGGGATAAGGTTGAGGACATGATTATTGTAGATCCTGAGATGTTAAGAGAAATGGAAGAACATGTAACCCTAATTTCCAGTCAATTGAAGGAGGCAACAGATCAACAGAAGAGTTATGTGAACAAGAAATGCACCTTCTGCCAGTTTGAAACTGGGGATAAGGTATTTCTTAGGGTTAGACATAAGAAGAGTTCAATCTCATTCGGCAAGAGTTCAAAGGTTGCTTCGAGATTTGTTAGCCCATTTGAGGTTTTAGAAGTCATTAGCCTTGTTGCATATCAGCTTTCTTTGCCGCCTGCTTTAGCCTACATTCATAATGTTTTTCACGTGTCTTTGGTTAAACCCTATCATCCTGCTATATCTCACATACATGACTCATGTGCATTACAGGTACAGGATCTAGGGGTGATGGCAATTCAGCCCACCCAAATCATTGAGCAACGTATCCTTAGGGTATGAGATAGGGATGTACCCCAGTGTAAGGTCCAATGGGACCAGTTTGGGGTGGATAGTGCCACTTGGGAAGATGCTGAAGATTTACAAAAATCATTTCCCTATCTTTTTGTATAGCTGTTTAATTTTAGAATACATAATAGTTTTGGTATGTGTAAATAATTTTTTTTTGTAACAGACATCAGGATGATGCCTTTTTCTAGTGGGGAAGGATGTCATGTCTCGCCCTAGAACCTTTTCTTTTCTTTCTTATGTGGCCATGTCGACTTGGTCAAATCAATTAGACTTAATTAAAAGATAAATCAAAGTTATTGTTTTAGATTCCTAAATTGAAATGATTTATTACGATGGATATGTATGAGATGTTACATTCAATGATGATGTTATTTGATGTAATCATGATGTCATGCTTATAGTTCTAATTTAGTTAATATTATTTCTTAATGATGATGTAATTAAGTTGTTAATAATGATCGATATTGACTCCTTGTTATGGTTGCAAGTATTTGAGTGGATGTAGGGATCATTACGACAGAAGTGTGGTTGAGGTAGAGAAGGCTAGCCTCATGGAAGGGGATGTGTCAGATGACCGTGCGACCACACACACGTCACTTAGGATTCATATGTCTGTTATTTTTATGCTACATTATTGATGTTAACTTTGAAATATTGGGAATGAATTTAGAAATAACATTTGATTTAATTGAGATATTTTGTAATGTGCAATAGAAAATAAATATATATATTAACTTATTGATGGAAGAGTTTAGTTTAATGATTAATTTTGTATATATTAGAAAAGCTTCAATTGTGGATAAGGTATATAGGACCTTATAGAGCATTCTTTATTATTGTTCCTTAACGATTCAAACTCTATATGCATATTGGAATAGATTGTTTAAAAGGGGTGTTCTTTTAAAAAAAAAGACATTTGGTAAAGAAAAATAAAAATAAAACAGGATTATATTATCCTTCCACATGTGTTATTTCCTTGTTCTAGTGTGAGAGCTAAAGGGCAGTTAGGTCAGTTATGCATGCATTGTGGAAGAGAGGTGTTAAAATAGGGTTTTGTAAAAAAAATAAAAATACAAAGACAATTGAGCAAGTTAAAAAAATAGCCCAAGGAAGAAGGAAGGTTGTCCATAGCAATTGAGAGTCATTGTAGCAGGGGCGGTACTAAGGGAAGAAGGACTATAAGAGCAGCCACATCAACAGGATTCATAAATTTCTAGGTTCCTTCTTGATATACGTTCTTCCTCTGTCTACGTTTCGCATTGTGTGTGTATTTCTTGGAAAAGAGTTGCTTAATAAGTATTAAATATTGAATGTCTTGCTGGAACTTTTAGTTTCTTGACTGGAAATATTATGGAAAATGAAATCTTTGTTTGTATTTGGTTTGGGTATGAGTTGAATGTTCCCCTGTTTGTATATGTGAGGCCTCGCCCCAACCCATCCTAACATTGATGATATATTATTATTTTGATACTCATGACTCGATATGTCAGAACATTATTTGATGCACTGAACATTAGTATGCTATTTATGATGTGTAATTCTTTACTTTAGTTATTTGATTTCATCATTTAATGCTTTATGAACATGTTTAAGGATGAAGTAAATGAATGGAAGATTAACACTTTGATTTTTCCAATTTTAATGAATAGAATGAGGTAAACAATTGATTTGTAGAAAAATGGATGTTTTAATTTACATGAATTTCTTGGTACGTATTCTTACATATATATACATGTGTTTCTTGAACTACTGATGTGTGCAATGAGTGTGTAGGAAATTTAGCTGGAAAACCCCATGGGAAGACGAAACTAAACCCCTTGTTAATTTGTGCTATCTTTGCATTGTCTTTCTTTGAAGGTTGTTAATTGGTCTTAAAATTCTCCTAGCTTTTTTTGGGTTCTATTAAGTCTTTAAGGCCTAAAAACATTAAATTTAAGTACCCTAGGGGTAAGGGTATGGGTGGGGAGTACTTTCCACCCCTTTAGCCTCCTTGGTTGACTTTTAGGGTCACTCAAAAACCCTACTTTTGGTTGATTGCGAAAATTGATTGTCTCTTTACTTGAGTTGGTGATCCAAAACTCCGTCTTGAGGTTACTTTAAGTCTAGTTGAGTTAAAGATCATACTTAGAGGCATTTTGGAGGAGTTTTGGGGTTGTTACCTAATCTCTAGTTTTGGAGAAAGGTTGGAAGATTGAAGGAAGAAAAGGAAAAGCTCTTCTCAACCTACCATTTTACCATAAATTTTTGTGAAGGTAGGAGTTCTTCACTCTTTTGAAATTGTTTCCTCATGGTTTTCATGCTTGAATCATGCATATGGCATTGTGTGGTTCTTTGTATTGCTTGCTTGCATGTTGGGGTTGATTTGGAGGGATCTTAACTTGTTTTTCTTTTGATGTTATTCTTATGCTTGCCTTGATGTTTTATTTTTTACGGAATTTCATGGGGATTGTTTTGGCATCACTCACCCTTGGATAGGGAAGAAGTGGCCATGTTTGGAGGAAGGGCCTTAGTTGGACCTCAATAGTGTAGAGTCTCCTCTCATGGTGAGAGGAGGGAAAGAGGGTAGGGTGTATGGGCCCCTACTTGTCATCCCATACCTTGTATGCAAATTTGAATTCTTGAAGAAGGGAAGGAATGAATACCCTTGTTATATTGGCCTCAAAAGGGCATTTGTAGAAGAATGAAAGTTCTTGAATGTTGGCCCCAAAAGGGCTATGTTATGGTATGGTGATTGACATCTCCTATTGAGAAAATCCACCTCCCCCCCAATTTTGGTTCAATGTTGAACCTATTGTGCAAAACGGGTTTGGGAATGCATGCTTGAATGGTTCATCTTATTATGTTGTTTTGCCTCCATGTTGGTTCTTGTATTTTCCATGGTTCCCTTGATGCATTAAAGACATTGGAAAAGATCTCTTGTGAAATCCCTAGAAGAGATTTTAATTGAATTGTAACATTAATTAAAAAATGTATTTAAACTTTGATGTATTTGGCAAGGAGATTGGGTTTTCTTACTGGTTCTTTTTCGATGAAGCCTTGAACCAGGATGAATAATAGAGAAAGAAAAATATTATGAAAACCTCCTTGTATTGCTCTTATGTGATTTCAAATTATACATATGTATGTGGAAAAATAGGTCAATAGATAATTTCTTTGAATTATGAATTCTCAAGTTTTCAATTATGTTAAGAAAATGTAATTTGATATGTTCAAGTTTCTAATTCGATGTTTTATGTATTTAGGGGAAATGAAAATCCTACATTGTGGACAATGAAGTTATCTATCTCCTTGTTAAATTTCATAATGGACAAAATCAAATTTGGTTAAGAGTTATGCATCACCTTGAATTCTGAATAAATGGAACATACACCTTGTTATATGATGATTGATTAAACATAATTATAGGAGAAAATAAAAGAATAACCTTATACACTTCCTTGTATTAGTATGCTTGCTAAAAGGGATTAATTTTGTTACTAGGTTAGAAATCACTCCTTGTAAAATATATATATATAGCAAAGAAAAACATGTCAACACTTAGACAAAAATTGGCTTCAAAGAAAAATGTGCATTCCCAGGAGTAAAAACCTCTCTGGAAAATGTATGGAGAAAATTTTAATTCCCCCAAGTTTACAAAGAATATTCTTTGAGTTATTCTTTTGGATTTCAACCAAAATCATTATTAAATCTTTTAAACAGAATATAAATTAAATACATTTGAAATTAAAACATTTAAATGAATATCCTATTGACATCTCTCAACAACAAAACTTTAGCATTAAATCCATTCTTCTTGAGAAGGCAAGGTACTTGCCTAGGTCATTATACCTATTCATTTATTAAAAAATAATAATTTAAAGCTACCCACTAAATTAACTTCTCCCCACATTTTCTTACCATTTTCTCCCATCCTATTACAAGCTAGGCATGGGCAATGCCTTATCAACTGCAGCAAGTACATGTGTCATGTCGATTTTGGGGAGGGCAAGAAAATTATTTAAATTTAAAACCTTAACTTCTAATATTTTACCCTCCCATATCTCCCCCATTTTATGTGCTGACCTCCCACTTGGACAAGACTCACGTAAGGGGGACAGTCTGCACCGAGGCAAACCTTGGGGGCAGTGTACAACTGCATAGGGAAGCGGGGGTTATGATGAGGGGAGCCAAGTGGTGGCTAGGCCACTTGGCAAGGGGAGGGAATAGGTAGGTAGTCTAGGATTAGAAATGTTATTTTTATTTTTGTGAAGTGTAGTTGTTAGTTAGTGGATAGGTATTTGATTAGTAGTTTAGTATTATTTTTTCGTTAGTATAAGTTGTTAGTGTTAGTAGTATATAGTTTTAGGATAGTTTAGTAAAATGTTAGTTAGGATTTAAAAGTATGTTTAATTTTAAATTAAGTGTAGTATTATATTTTTTTTCATGTTAGTTTAGATGTTAGTATATAATAGTGTGTTTGTTGTTTGAATATTAAAGTAGTTCTAATTTAAAGGTTTTAATTTGGAATTAGAGTATTTTTAATTAAAATAATTTTAGCGTTCTATTAACTAGTTTTATAATATTGTGAGTTAAATTAGATGGATCTCAATATTTGCATTTTAATATTGAACTTAAATTTTGTAATAGTTTTAAATAAAGTTTAGACTAATTTATAGATTATTGAATTGATTCTAGACTTCAATTTTAATTGTAAAGGATAAATCAATAAATAAGATTGTTATAGGTATGTTGGAGGAAATTATAAATTAAAATATAGATATTATAACCAATAACAAGTTTACCTACATTGTATGCATATACCTAAAGTTAGATTAGATTTTGGATTAAAGTTTTAAACATAGTTAACATGCGTTAAATAGTTAAATTTTATTGATCTTCTGGAGTTTCAAATTTTCTTAATGTTAAATGATTAAAATCGTAATGACATTCAAGTTATCAAGTTAATGAAAGGGTATAGTTAATTAAATCATTTTTAGGGTTAGTGGTTTATTACTCGTAATTAAATTGTATCTAAAATGAGATTATGTAATTAAGAGATAGATGACATTCAGTTAGCATGATAGTTTAAACATTTTGAATAAGTGCGGTGATAATCTAGTGTTTTTCGTTAGGAGGTAATAACTTAAAGAATCATTAAAACAATTGTAGGGGTTAGGACTATAGTTGTTTGGAATTTTGATTTCCTAGGAAACATTCAGTTCATCCAAACTATCTATTTTACGTAATGTTCCAAACTAAGTTGTGACCACTTTTTTGTTGGCAAACATGTACCTATCTTCAAAGTACCTATGGTTATTTGAATTTAAAAAGTACTCAAACAATTAATTCCATTGTAGTTAAACATCTAAACCCTTGTCGACCATATTATCTTTTGAATCATAGTTCTTTTTTATAAAAAAATAAAAAAATAAATAAAATTGTGTGCATTTTGCCTTTATATTTTGGGCATGAAAGTATATTTCATTGAATTAGAAAGTCTTGGAAACCCTTTTTTCTTAAGTGAATGACATGATGTATGCACTGTCTTTAAGCTGTGCTAGAGCCATGGAACTTTGATTAGTATTTATAACTATGATTATGCTATTCCTTGTCATGTATTGCTATATCCCTTCCTTAAGACATTGATGTTACATGATAATGTTGTAGCCTTATACATTAAGCTAATATTGTTAAATGCAAAAATGTTACTTGCTGATTACCCTTACTCAAATCGCTAATACTTTTATGGTTTAAAACTTCATGGCTATTCCTTAAAAATGTCTTGTGAAACCCTTATTAAATGTTTGGTATTTCATGCTATTCTTGATGTTGTGTTGTTGCCACTAGTGATGTAGTGTTAAGACGTATGTTCGATACCCTAATAAATGTTAGTGCTTTAAAATGTCATGGTTGTTAATTGAATACCAGTTAATGTTTTTATTTAAAAAAAAAAGAATTGTCTTACCTGTAAAGACCCCATCCTTACACTTTACTAAGGTATATTTAGAAAACGTATTCTAATTTCGGGTCTCTAATCTAAGTTTAGTAACATTATTATGGGTTAGATCTACTGTTAAGAGATATTATGATGATGATGGGAATCTGATTACTGATAATGTTCTATGAGCTTCTTGAACTATCTGTATTTAAAAAAAAAATGTTTGGGAAACTTATGCAGATATATTACAACCCTGCCTACTTTCAAGACATAACTCTATTATTACTTTTTAATTCTGCACTTTAAACCCTCATTCATTAAATGGATGTCTATTGCAAGATATAGTTGGGATTAATTTCAAACATCCACTTTTGTAGATGATAAACTATGAATAGACTAGACTATCTTAGTTTATCTAGTGGTCAATAAGTAAGAGAAATCTTTCCATCAAGACATCAAACCTAACTTACTAATACCATGAGATGTTTGGGTGCTGTATGAATTTTATCTACATTTCCTATCTTTTAAAGACATTGCTCATTATCTTGGAAAATGTTGATTTTTCTTGTACACTAAGTAGAAGCAAATCCAACATGTCATAGTACCTTATACAAATCAGTACTACTAAGTTGACTGAACTATTCAAACACAAAAATTTGAAGTTTATTTCAATCATTTATTTCAGTAGTTTTGTAATTGGCTGATATTGAGCTAAAAATTTGAGTTATTGAACACTTGTTGTTAGCGTTAAAAGTGCATATCCCCTCATGTTGGGTGTAATGTAGTGATTATGGGACAGATAGGTGGATATCTTCATGTTTAATTTCTCTATCTGCCAGTACTGTAGAATGGTTACATGCTGTTTTTGTTTCTTCTATAGGTAATTCTAGATTTTGAAGTGCTTGGCCAAGCTATTTTGTTTTCCAAATATTGCATATGTGTTCATGGTTATGCTTATTTGGTTTTCTTTTACTACATATGTGTAGATGTATAGTTTATTTTATTTCCCAGCTATATGTTGTGTTTAGACTACTAGGCACATGGTTGCAATGTAGAAATGTTATGCGATTGCACCAGATACATCCGATCCATCTTGTTCCGAGAAGTTAGGCTTCTTGTGCCAGGGTCAAGGAATTCTTCATGTCAGGAAGAATCTTGGGGGAGTACTTCACTCTATGGTTGGCGAGGTTAAATTGCTTGGGCCACACTTCCATCTCAGGAAGCAGGTGGGAGATGTCCTACAACTTTGGAGACTGGAATCACTGAAGAACATATTGGAAAGTCATCTCAGTTTGATTGTCTTGCCGGTCATTTGAGATGTGAGTATTTACGTCAATGTTACTCATGTTATGAATAGCTAGAAAGCTGATACTCAATTTGTAAAAACATGTAAATGTTGTATGTTTGATCATAAATTTTAAAAAATTATATGCAACTATTGAAATGCTGAAGGTTGGATCAACAATCTGTATTGATGTATGTCTTGTCATGGTTGTATGTAAAAGAATTGATGATGATCATTTTAACGATGTATTATTAACCTTTTTGTAATGAATAGTTTGACTTTTCCACTTTTATGTTATTGGTTCTTTTTTGCATTTCTCGATTGTTGATGATGTGGCACAGTTAGTCTAGAAATGGTTCTTTACACAATGTTTCACGATGTATACAAAATATTACCAACAAAATTCTCACGTCAATACTATAGTGACATCATTTGATATCTATAAAACTATTGGCGTAATCCTTGCACCCTTCAAAGGTGCAAGTGCTACTTATTATTTAACTAAAGAATAAAGTTATATTTATTATTTAACTAGGTACTTAATCAAAAGTAAGTTTCTAGATATGGAACCTTTGATTCAAAGCATGAAGACATGAGTCTCTAGATATGAAACCTTTGATTTCAAAGCAAGAAGACTTAGGGAGTTCCCTAAAGAGTGATTGACTAGCTGAGAGACATGTTTTCTTAAAGGTTAAAATGTACTTTGATAAATGCAATCAAATTGATATTGAAAAAGAAAGGTCATGTAATTATGTGGACAAAACACAATATCCTAGATTGTTCCAAACAAAGTAGAAAGCATGGATTATATGTTTGTGTAAAAAGGGGGGATAGGCTAATCACCAGACATAACGTATTAAAGATAATAAAAAAGTCAAAACTTTTTTTTTCACGAAAATGTAGTGATTTTTTTCCTTTTTTGTTTGGTTTTGTTTTTTACTACAAACTATGCAGAATCAAATGTTGAAATTTCAGAAAAATCTATAATGTTTTCAATTTTTTTAAAATTAGTCAATGTACATCTTGTAGGGAGGATAACCACATCCCAAAAAAAAGGCAAGGTGATGGCATAGTGGATGACCAACTATAGTTTGTGAGGTAGAGAAAGGAATAGAAGGGATGACTGCTCGTGTCATTGTCTCTAACCGCTAGACAAGGTAACTGCTAAGTCATGTATTTCGTTGACGTGTATTTATCCCAGGCCTTCACCCTATCTCTTGGTCCCCTCCTCCCTTTTCTCCTCTCCTCTCCTCTTTACCATCTATTTTTTATTATCATTTCCCCTCCCCACAACAGGAGGAATAGATTATCAATTTTTTCTTTTTCCTTTCCCTAATAATAATTCCTTAGGAATGAGTACTCACAATTATATTGCCCACCTCTCTACATATTAAGATTCACATGAAATTTCTCATGCTTAAGCTTGAGCTTGATCTTGGGCCTTCCTTTATGCAACAATGGTAATTTTTTTGTTTTCTTGGAGTTTTAGAATGTTTTGACCTTTGGGGAAACTTCAATTGCTTAAAGATCTATGTATTTTTTAGTTGCAAAGAAGAAATATGAGTGTATCAGAAGCAGTGACGAAGCTCAGGATTTCTTAGAAAACTTTGAATCCTTTTCTTCCCTATAAGTATACATAACTACTACATTATCATTATGTCCATGTATGTGGGCATGGGGATTTTTTGATAGATTATGTAGTATTTCATAGCAAGGGTTTGTTTTTGGGATGAATTGGGTATGCTTTTGTGTTAACAATCTGATTAGAAATATCAAAGTGGCTATATAGATTTCCATTGGTATTTTGGACCACCTTCAGCCTGATTACAACTCTCATTTTATGAGCTATCTGAGGGAGAATTCTTATACGTGATCTGAAACATGGAAAAAAAAGTATTCACAACATACACAATTGGCTCTTCATACATCATCCCTCCAAAAAATAATTTCAAAAATGATCTTATGAATACTGATATGGTGCTACTATTTTCTCTATCAATTTATGTAGTATTTCAAAACAAAAGATTTCTTTGGGGACGAATTGGGTATGCTTTGTATTGTTGTTGTTTCACATCACATTCAACAATCTGATTGGATATGTCACTAGAAATATCAAGTGGGTATATAGGAGATTCACAACATCAATCCATATATGTGAAGTATTTATGTGAATTCTTATATAATAATCTATTTATGTGACCTGAAACATGGAAAATAGATGTTCAAAGCACACACAACTGATTCTACAATAAACATCGCTACCAAAAATTTCAAAAATAATATTTTCAATACTGATATTGTTATGATATACACTCATGAAAAAATTTCCTAATTTCCTCTTCTATCCTAGATACCATGAAAAGGTATTACTATACATGATTTAGCAGACATGTGAGGTCTTTTTTAAAGTAGAAATATGGGTAACTGAGTTTAAGAGGATTTAACATGAAAATGACACTTGAATTTATATTAAGAGTGAGTATGTACATCCACTCCCTTTTGTAGCATTGCATCTTATTTAAGGGGGTTTTTTTTGACACAAATGAAGCTGTGGCATGGCCTCTAGTCCAAACATGTAGAAAGAACATGGTTTACAAGCCTCTTTAGCATGAAAAGAAAAAAATGAATGGGAAGAGTGAGGAGAGTGGGGGAAACTCAAACTTTTTAAGGGTAATAATAGATGGGATGCCCATTGGTAGAAAAGTGGATCCAAATTCCTACAATAGGTACAATAGCTTGGCTCTAGCACTAGAGCACATTTTCCAACCATCTTCAATATGAGGGTAATGATTTTTTATCAAATTTCTTTCCCTTTTAGGTAAAGTTTTGACTCTTTTTTGGCTAGATTAAAAAAAAATTCTCAAACTTTGACTACTTTAGGAGATATTAAAATACTCCTTTCCAACTATTAAAATATCATCTCCATTCTTGTTTGCCTTTAGCAAGCTTTCACTTATTTAAATGGTCCATCGTGAAATTGTAAGCTTCCACTCATTTCATGGTGAAACAAAAAGTATTTGGATGGTTCATCATGCAATTGTAAGCTTCAACTTGTTTCATTGAAGAAATAAGAAATATCGACTGGCTTGTGTTTATGTGGACATGCTATGTTGTTTCTTGATGAAATCCTAAGCTTTGGTTTTTCTCGATGAAATTGTTTTTTAGGTTGCTCAGGGTGAAATTTGACTTGTTCCCTAACACTATTGTGAGAGAAGGCTAAAATTGGTGTTCCTTGATGAAATTGGTTTTTTTTAGGTTGTTTAGGATGAAATCAAAAGCTTCCACTTGTTTGCTAAAATTGTTGTGAGGGAAAGAGAAACTTGTTAGATGTGTTTTGATGGTGCATTCAAAATGTTTAAGTGAACAAGCTTCTGTAGTTCATGACGATGTTTAAGTGAACAAGTTTTTGAAGTTCATGATGGGATTTTTTATTTAGGTCATTCAAAATGAAAATACATTGTTTAAAACTGAAATAGTTGGGAAAGTTAAAATTGTTTAAAATCAAGAAAGTTAGTTAAAATTATTGTTGGGAAAGTTATAATTTTGTTGACGTGTTTAGATGGTTCATTTGAAATCACATAAAATTTCATAAAATATGTTGTTTGTACCAAAATTATTGTGGGTTGTCATCCATCTCATCATTTTTGTATGCTATTGAAGGTAACAATGTAGTGAAGGGGTCCTCAATGCCAAAGGATTTAAAGAGTTCATGGGTTTTGGAAGGTTTATCTAGCTACTTATTGACTTACTAGGACAAGCATGGAAAGTGTATATTTTTGGGAGATGCTCCCTAGCAATAAGCTCTCTAGTCTTTCGATTTCCTAAAAAATTTAACGCGTAGGCACACAGTAGGAAAGAATGAGTGTTTTACGACAGTTTCTCAACATATTATTCTAACTTTTTGATTTAGAGAACTTTTATGTGTTTTAAAAGTTCTTGTAAGAATTTTCCTTAGGGCAGAATTCACCCAAGATCAAGGAACTCAAACACAAGCACAACAATAGACCAAAGAAAGAGTATGATTAGAATGATGATATATTCATTCAATATTCCATATGAAAGTACACTAGGAGTGCCTGTATGTAAAGGCCTCTGGAGAGCTTCTAGAATGCATAGAAGTCAACAACATGATAATTCATACAACTAGGCACATGTCCACCAAATATGGGTTATCCTCCATTAAGCACAGAAGTAAGTGCGATGATGAGAGGATAAGCCTACAATGGTGTAGCATGCAAATTTATGTTGTAGGTCCAACATGTGCTAAAAATGGTGTGTGAATAACTATGTTGTCTACATGGAAATTCAGTAAATGATGCAAACTCCAGTGTGTTAGAATCTGAAAAGATTAATAACCCAAAAAACTAGTGCAAAGAGTAAATATCTAAACTATGAATGCAAATGATACAAAATCAAAATAGCATCATAGAGTTAGTCTCCAAGAGAGTAATGCAAATGCTGGAAGCAAAATAGCATTAAGAGGATGCCAAAACAAGAGATGCAAATACAAGCCAGGTAGCATGCTTATATAGGCTAGGAAGAGGGAGGAGGTGGCAACACCAACCAATGAGGAGCAACCATCTATCGGACTAAAGATAGCAAAGTATCTTCCCAAGATAGCTAATGGATGCTCACATGTAGGAAGGTGACACCTCACAACCATTCACCTAATAAGACATGCTTTATTAACCTAAGCGAGATTATTAAAAGTGTAGGAAAAACTATCAAAATAGGAAAAATAAAAAACTACACTAACACCCCCCCATAAGCGAAGCTTAGGTGGATGTAGAAATGGGTCCCGGCAAGTCAAGCCTGATGAGGTACCCATGTACATAAAATTCCCCCAAAAGAGAGAGAAAAGAGACTCCCCAAAGAAAATTAGGACTCCAAGTGAGAGGAAGAGGCCCCCCCAAAAGATGAAGCATCCCGCACCTCCAGCAAAGCTTGCAAATTTTGTCCGGTTGATCCACTTACATCAAACAAGTTTTCTTCCCTTAGGAAAAGGGACAAGATTCCAAGTGTGGTTCCTCATCAAGGAACTATACTCTTCCTGCATAGCTGTATCCCACTCAAAAATACCAGAAGCCTCATGAAAGGACTGTGGATTTGAGGCAGTAGCAATGAAGATATGTAGAGCATCTTGGAATTGTAAATGAGTCTGCTTGGTGTCTGATGGATCCTCAAACCAATCACCTGCAAACTGCAAGGTTTGTCTAGCCCAAAGTGGACCAGAAGATGGAGAATCTAGAGGAGAATCATCAACCTGTGAATGATGACTAGGAGAGGAAGGAGGTGAGTCCTCTGAATCACTCTCTGCATCAAAAGTGGAGGTAGAAGACTGCTCAAGTGAATCTGACCCATCAGAAGATCTATCATGTATTCCAAGTGACTCTAATTCAAAGTAGAAGGCAACCCAGTGACCATGCTCTGCTGGTTAAGCTGATGCAAGTAGTGAAAGTTAAGATGGCCAAACCACTCATGCCATAATCTGCTCACATCATTAAAGTGAGTGAGCAAAATAGTCAAAGGAGGATCAGAAACAAAGTGAGAAAGCATATAGAGTCGTGACTGATGATCTGCTATCCCAACTGCAACTGTAGAATCATTGTGCAACTCACGTATCTCTACTAAATCAGGAGTGAACTCAACCCGCTTGCCTAAACCTGTGTGAGTGATCTGGTGTACCGATAGGAGATTAGTTGACAATGAGGGTACATAAGGAACATCATGGAATGTGCCATCCCCCACATCAACAGACCCTCTCCCACACACCTCAACAAGAGTGTTATCACCCATCAAAATAGAAGGCATAGTACACAGCTCTAAGGATGCAAGTTCTTCCTTAGATGAAGCCATGTGGTGTGAAGCACCCGAATCAAGAACCCAAGTGGATGGTGAGGAAGCAACTGCAAAAAGGGCCTTGCCCTTTCCTTTCCCCTTGCTATTTTCTTTTTCTTTGTTAGACCCTTCATTCAAACTTTGTTTGATAAACTCAGGAACACTAATATTATTCTTCTCAAGAATGTATGTTAAGTGATCAAGTTGTTTCTGCAAACATTTATGTTCATCATGACTAGGTCTTTTACAATAGGCACATTTGACCTTTTCTTTCTTAGGCTTATCACCCTTGGAAGATGGTGTATCAATAGTTGCTTTTGAAGAAACCAACATCTGATCCTTCTTCTCCTCGCTATTCTTTTGTTTCTTGTCCTTACTATTGTTGTTACTACTTTGTCCTTGTTGTTCTTTTGTGCCTTGGTTGGCAGCTAAGGCATGTGACTTAGAGGACTTAAGAATGCCCATCTGGATTAGCTTGTCCTGTTCTCGAGTGAGATTGACAGCAAAATCATCTAAAGATGGCATGGTGAATTGAGTACCAAGTGCACCCTTAGTAGCATAGAAGGTAGAGACAAATACAGAATATTCTGAACTTAGCTTAGAGAGAATACTAAGAATCAGTTGTTCATCTTTCTTTTCAATTCCACATTGTTTTAACTGTAGCCTTAGTGATTTCAATTTCGTGAAGAAATCTTGGATTGTGTTGAAATTGCTTGGACTCAAACTAATTAATTCATTTTCCAACATATGACCCCTCATTGAATCTTATGTGCCAAATAGTGTTTCTAGCTTTGTCCATACTTCATTTGGTGTATCTAAAGACTTAATGTGAAATAGCAAGTCAGGAGAAACAGACAAACACAATGTTCCAAATGCCTCATCACATTTGTTAAACCACTTAGGCTTATCTTCATCTTTAGTAGGTTCAGTTTCAAGTTTCATAGTTATCCTATTTAATCCAACTTTCCTTAAGTGAATTGTCATGCATGATTTTCACTCAAAGTAATTATATGGAGTTAGGATGGGCATATTTGTTTGATCCATGATGAAGAAATGCAGAGAAGAAATGCTAGAAAGAAGAGAACCCAGCCACGACAATGCCCCCCCCCTCTTTACTCAATCAAAGAACCCCCCCCAAAGAAATATGATTTGACACTTTATTTTAGTGCATTTAAAACTACCACTAGAAAGAGATACTTAGTGGTCTTGATTTCAATGCATTACAAACCCTCATGAAGAGCATATGCTAAAAGTGAAACTTGGGCACAATAATCAAAGAAACAAATAGCACCACTGCGATCTACTCAAAAAATCATACACTTTCAAAAAAAGAATTGCCTCGATACGAGGTCGTATGAGAAAATTATGATCCTTCAAAGTTTCCAAAATGAGAACTGTGCACAGTCATGGCTGAGAATTTGCAATTTCTGAAGAATTCATGCATGAAAATAAAAAAAAAACTCCACTAGTGGATAGAGCACAAAAAAATAGCCAAGTTCATAACAAGAATCATCAAAATCGGAGTCCGTATGAGCAAGAATGAGACATTTGAAAACTGCATTCAAATCTGCGACTGCCAACGGAGAGGGGTATGGTTGTAGCTTTGCATGCTTGATTCTACAAAATATACAGCTTGCATGCAAAATCTAAAAGATACCCAGATGGTTTATCGGAGCTGTAAAGAAAACCCAGAAAGCGTTTTCCTTGATGATGTACAAAAGATGTTGTTGTAGTGTAAATCAAATGCCTTTAATAGAAAAAAATGCCTCCAAAAATCAAGAAACGACCCCAGCAACCAAAATATGACATGCAAATGCTGGATCAACTTCCTAAGTCCATCAATGGCATGCTAGAACCTGAAATACTGATTGAAACCTCCAAATATGCAAGTTGGTTGTCAGTTTGAGATTGAAACCCCAGAGAAAAATTGTTTTTGTCCAAACTTTTTTGATTCTCAGAATCATCCAAAGATGCAAGAGAAGAGCATACTTTGTTTTTCAAAAAACTACAATAAAGTTTATTTGCCTTCCCTGAATCTCTCAAATAAGGAAACTAAAATCTACTCTTGCACATAGAAAAGCTCTGATACCATGTTAGAATCTGAAAAGATTAATAACCTAGAAAACTAGTGCAAAGAGTAAATATCTAAACTATGAATGCAAATGATACAAAATCAAAATAGCATCATAGAGTTAGTCTCCAAGAGAGTAATGCAAATGCTGGAAGCAAAATAGCATTAAGAGGATGCTAAAACAAGAGATGCAAATACAAGCCAGGTAGCATGCTTATATAGGCTAGGAAGAGGGAGGAGGTGGCAACACCAACCAATCAGGAGCAACCATCTATAAGACTAAAGATAGCAAGGTATCTTCCCAAGATAGGTAATGGATGCTCACATGGAGGAAGGTGACACCTCACAACCATTCACCTAATAAGACATGCTTTATTAACCTAAGCGAGATTATTAAAAGTGTAGGAAAAACCTATCAAAATAGGAAAAATAAAAAACTACACTAACACAGTGTTGTAGACACCATGTGCTGAATTAGAGCTACATACTTTTGTGTTGTCAACATGACAACTCATGAGAGTATAGAAACTCCTAAGTGTCTCACCTAAATAAATAATAAAATAATGCATTAACCTAAGTAAACTTAAGTAAAGTGTAAATAGTAAATACTTATTTACACCAATACCCCCCCTTAAGTGCAACTTAGGAGAATGCCCTTTAGCTTACAAAAACTAGGATGAAATGCATGATGGGTCCCGACTACTAGGCCATGTTAGGTACTCATGTACATAATGAAATGCAATCTCTCATAAAGTGGAGAAAGAGGGAAAACCTCATGGGAAAAACCCTCCCTCAAAAAGAGAGATGAAAAACACATACGATGTATGGATGGATGGAGTAATCAAGAACCCCCCCCCCCCATTACAACATACATCTAGTATATACATAAGAGAAAAATGAGAAGAGGAAGAGAGACAAGATAGGCTCCCCCCCCCAAAGAAGAATGCCTACAAGTGACTGCTTTGCTGAAGAAGCTAATCCAAGACTGTAGAATGGCGTTCCTCCCCTTGGGAAGAAACGATGCCATGGGTACAAATGAGATGTTTCTGCTATGCGTGGAAAGAATCTCATAGGTAAGTGATGTCTCTGAAATCTACTTAACTGGCTAAAGAACCTGTCTCAAAGAATTGTTTGTCTCCTCAACTAATGAAGAAGTCCTCTGCAACTGCTGATCATAAGTATCCACAATCACTTCAACTTGTAATGATAAATCATGTAGAGAATGAACAAGACAGTCAGATGGAGCCCTCATGACAACTAAAGAAGGTGCTACTACATTAAGAAGAAGAGGCAAATAATCAATATTGTCCCCCAAATCTACCACTAAAGTTGGACCTAGAAGACTGGATGTACCTTGCTATGCTAGACCTATCACTGTGGTGATATAGGCATGTGGACTAGACTAATGTGGTGACCTCTCACTGCAACTATTTATAGAACCCCACGTGTCTAAATCTATTGGAGCACTATCGCTGGTGTCACTATCAATTTCCACATGATATGATGTGCATAGATGATTAGAGGACAAGTTGGGTGAACTTTCCTTAAAGTGTACATCCTTCTCCATAAAGATCTGATGGGTCTCTAATCCAATAGTCTATATGCCTGCACACCATCTTCATAACCAATGAAAGTACAAGGTTGAGGTGACTATGCCTTGCATCCCCTAGAAGATATCTTTGCCCATGCAGGACAATTGAAGACTCTGAAGTGTGTTACAATAGGATTTCTACTGCACCATGCCCCAAAAGGAGTCTTTCCATCTAAGGCTAGATGAGGAGACTTGTTAAGAATGTGAGTGGCACTACTAATTGCTTTGACTTCTAGTGATGGATCTAGAGACTTGGCATGTATCATGCAACTTGCCATGGACTTAAGAGGGCAGATCCTTAGTGTTGCACCATCTGTCTTATGTGGACTAAATGTTGGTGGATTCTAAAGATCAATTCCCACAAGTTTTCAAAAGTCTGTAAGTCTTCTGTTCACATATCTCCTTTCATTATCCATTCATAGAACTTTGATGGCTTTCCTGAATTTCTATTCAACATGAGTCTTGAAGGCAAGACACTTGTCCAACACTTCATTCTTATGATGAAGAAAGTAGACCCAAGTGTACCTTGAAAAGTCATCAATGAAGGCAAGTATGTAGCAACCCTAGATGACTGTTGTCACTGCAAAAGGTCTTGCTAATACCATGTGAACCATTTGAAGAACAACTAGTACTCTTGAAGAGTTCCCTTTATATAACTTCTCCTCTGGATGCATATCCACTGAACATGTTGAACATTCACCTGTGGAAAAGTTGATTGTTGGTAGACCTTGACCATTCTGTATGTCCAACGTTGCTAAAGGTAGCGGAAGGCAAGATGACCAAACTGCTCATGCTATAATTTGATTTGAGAATTGGATTGTGATAACAAGGCTTGTGAAGGAGACTTGGGCACAAAATTAGAGAAATAATACAACCTTTTATCATTATTAACTTTCCCCACTGTAACCAATGAGACATCTTTTAGACTATGCACCTATATTAAGTTTGGAAGGAATTCAACTCTATGACCATCTCCAAGGTGAGTAATTTGGTAGATTAATAGGAGATTAGAACTTAGGTTTGGAACATAGAGAACATCTTGAAACTCTCAATTTTCCATTTCCACATTTCCTTTCCCTCTAACTTCCAATTTTGTATCATCTCCCACAAAGATGTGTGGTACCTTTGACTGCTTCAATGAAGAAAAATCCTCCTTTGAAGAACCCATATGATAGGAGGCACCAGAGTCAAGAATCCATTCTTTTGAAGAATTTGAATTTGCCATGAGTGATTGCACTTTGCCCTTTGAATCTGAAGAAGACTCTTTATCCTTATAAGCATTAGGAAATGGAACATTATGTTTCTTCATGATGTTGATCAACTCATCAATCTTCTTATGATAACACTCATGTTCTTCATGACCCATTTTCTTGCAATAAGCACACTTTTTCTTCTCCTTATTGTTGTCCCCCTTCTTGTTGGAATTTGAGGAAGACTTGCCTTCTTGATTGGATTGTGGTGTTGTCTTTTCTACATCCTTTGATTTGTTCTTCTTCCACTTCTTATTCTTACCCTTTCCTTTATTTGAAGATTGACCAGCTGAATGTTGAGAACCCTCATTATTGGCCACCAATGCTTTTGACTTAGGCGAATTGAGAATCCCCATTGATTTCAACTTCTTTTCTTATGTGTCTAATGGATTATAATATTCATCAAAAGAGACTTATAGATAGACCCTAATGTAGTCTTTGAGGTGTTATAAGAAGAAATAAATGTGGAATACTCCGATGGCAGCTTGTTATGAATAAGATAGATCAATTTGTCATCTTTAATAGGATTCCCACAATAAGTAAGCTTTGTCCTTAGTTCATTCACCTTGATTATGAAATCCTGTATAGAATCAAATGACTTAGGATCTAAGGAGACAAGCTCATCTTCAATTTTGAAAACATCCTCTTCAGACACTTTACCATATAGGTTTTCGAGGGTATCCCAAGCTTCCTTGGATGTAGAAGACTTCTTAATTTGATACATGATCTTATCATCAACCCCAAACATATATTACCTAGGGCTTTCCTATCCATTACCACCCAAGCTGAAATATCACTTGTTGATACCTTATCACCTACTAGTTTAGGAAGGGTACCATCTACATATTGAGAAACTCCATTATGAATTAAGTGATACCACATTTTGATGGACCATGTAGCATAGTTATGTGGACTTAATTTTGGAAACTTAAGATTTCCCATGATGTAGAAAATGAAAGAAAATTGCAAAAAAGAAGGAACACAACACCAAGAACAACCCCCCTTTTCACTAAATCAAGAAACTCCCCCAAAATAGATGCTTTTGGCACTTTATAACTAGTGTGATTACAATGGCCACTTGCTATTTTTGACCTTCATGGACTTTTGATTTTGCTTGCTATAACCTCTTGAAAGATTAGAAATATGAAACTTTATAATGTACAACAATTTGAAGTAATACAAAGCAAAGAAAGATCCTATTTCTGAAAGTGACACTTTTGTCCATACAACCTTATAATCTGACTACAAATCTAGAAAGTAGACAAAAAATAATGCACTTTCAAAAAAACAGAACCTATTTTTGAGTCTAGATGTGCCTGTACGGAGCATTTGAAGTTGAAAAATGTAGGATTGGGCAAGTATAATCACCAAAAAATGCAATTTTTAACAAATCCATGCACCAAAACAAGAAAAGAGCTCCACCACTAAAATGTTTAGGAAATTCTACCCAATTTCAAAAAAAATTGTACCTAATTTGGAGCCAAGATGACTATGATATGGCCTCCCAAAGTTGGACTGCAAAATCCAAAATCAATCTGGAGAGAGGTTGCATCAGCAAAAGATGGCATTAAATTTGATGGTCATACAACTGTCACAGTAGTTCAAATTTTCTCTAGAATGATGGTTAGATGGCCATCAAATTTAGGCTCTTAGATTAGATGACATCTAACCTGCCTCACAATAGGTATATAATAATCATGCTCTAGGCCATGCTTAGGAATAATGCATTCAATCTAAGGATTATTTTTCTCACTATGAGGTGCATTTAATCTTGTCAACCTAGGGATGTATACTTGAAATGGTCGGCACAATATGTGCATTAGGTCTCTTAATGAGTCACTATGCTTATGCTGCAGGAAAGTAAAATGCAAGGAAAAGAAATTACACTATTGGTACAGGAAACTAACACACTTAACTCTATGAATACTAGAAATACAATGAAAGACTAACATAAATTCCAACTTAGTTCATCCACTATACTGTTATCAAAGATGCTGCAGGAACATTCACATAGTATGATGCTATAGGAAGGAGCTTATAACTTATACTTGCAATACTAAAAATGCTTGGAAATAAATCTATGCTATCCTAATCCAATCCACCTCCCAAGTGGGCCCCCTTGGTTGGCTTCTTCTAATCTACTAATGTAGAATAGAAGCCAAAAACTATTTCATTACATTTCAGAAATTCATTATATGGAAACAACACATAGAACTGTAAAAACACAACTCACTATAAAAGTTAATAGTTTGTTCTCATAAACTTTCTCCTTCTAACCAACTAACTAAACTAACACACTTGGTCTGATCCCTATATATAGGAGATTGACGCTTATTCCAAAACATAAAAGTAAACAACCTAGCTATAAATCCACAAGAGAGAAAGAAGGAAAATAACAACTCAAGGTAGGAAGAAGAGATAACAACTTAAGGCGAGAATAACAAAGTCTAAACAACCGCTTGCCATAATAATAAATGCAGAGAATGCAATAAGTCTTCATAGCTCCTCCATACTCGCTGCCATGTCCTTTGGAACCATTATGACTTTTCTCCACCATAGCTACATCTCAACATTCTTTTCTCCTTGAATGTTATTGGTTGTCTTCAACGCTCATCTTTGAATTCTTCCAATCATCTTCAGCCTCATTGCTAATAGGTTAATTATAATGCAAAGATAATTGCAAATAAGCATTTTCAAATTAAATTCAAATATAAGAACACAGGTTTTGATAGTTATATGAAATACTGCATCATATATATGATATTGGCAAAAGATGACATACTATCTACCCATAGGTTAATCACTGGTTTAGGTAAACATAGGTTCACAAATGTCTTGATGAAAGTGAAATAGAGTATTAACAAAGTGTTTTAAAGCTATCATGAAATAGAGGCAATATTTAGCCTCATCAACATCAATGACCTTTAAGCCTATGATGACATTAGTATGACATCATGTTGACGTCAACATTGTACATATCGTACGAATAGATGATGTATATAGTATGACTGCTTACATGGATTTGCTGACGTGGTTGTGCTAATTGTATGCTAACTGGGATGAGTAGCTAGTGTTGACGAGGTAAAAGTTGGCGTGTGTTGATGTGTATGCCATGTGTGCTACAGAGTTTGACCAATAAATATGCATCATGTGGTGCAGACAGCTGGAGGGAAGGACTGTCAACAAACTTCACCAAAAAGTGACAACAATGGCTGAAAATTTCCATAGGATGCTAGAGATTAAAGATTCTGGTGTCATGAATGAAGTTGGCAATGCTGGATTAAAAAACATGACCGTCAGTTTTATTAAAGCCAAGCCAAATTCTTATTGCCACCAGGAATACTAATGGAAGGCCCATTTTCAATTTTCAATCACTGAGAGTGCCCATTGGAGAGGAGATTTGAGTTGTCAAGTTTATTTTTTAGCCACTAGAGAACTTGCTATAAATTCCACATTTGTGGGTTAACTATTGGCAACAACAAATAAAAAGAAGGTTGTGGAGCTTTAAAATAAATAAGTCATAAGTGGTGGGTCAGCTTGCTAGGAAAAGGGTCTTTCCAAACTGTTGGATGGTCATCGGTATTGTGCGGTACAGTCACAGACTATTATGATTCCCTGCCAAATAAGGAATATTCTGCCAAATTGCAAGGTCGAGATGTGACTGCCCAATTCTACAAAAAAAATTCTCTACTAGTCTGATTGGGCAATTTTTTTTGAAAATACCCGAATCAAAAAATAAAATTGTAGAGAATTAAATTAAAAATCAAATATGAATAATTGGAATATGCAGATCAATTACATCATACCCGGTTTGCAAATTGGTGCCTTCGGTGCCAATTTGCAATTTTTTTTTGCCTCATGGTCAACTTTAGCCTAGCATAGGAAAATTTATAGTCGATCTTCACTAAATTGACATTTCAGACGCAATGGCAAGGTTAGATCTGGCTCTAGATGCTCCCAATTTCTGTAGATACTCTGGATTCGGGTTGAGGTGTTGAAGCATAAATGGTCTTGAAAAGCTATGTGTAGAGAATGTCCCTAAGCTCTAATATCATGTAAGAATTTACCTTAGGTTAGAATTCACCTAGACTAAGGAACTCAAACATAAGCACAACAATAGACAAAAGAAAGAGTATGATCAGAATGACGATATATTCGTTCAATATGCCATATGAAAGTACACTAGGAGTGCCTATATATAAAGGCCTTTGGAGAGCTTCTAGAATGCATAGAATTTAGCAACATGATAAGTCATACAACCACGCACATGTCCACCAAATATGGGTTATCCTCCATTAAGCATGGGAGTAAGTGTGACGATAAGAGGATAAGCCTACAATGATGTAGCACACAAATTTATGTTGTAGACAACATGTGCTAAAAAGGGAGTGCAAATAACTGTGTTTTCTACATGACAATTCAATGAGTGATGCAAACTCAAGTGTTGTAGACACCATGTGCTAAATTAGAGTTGCGTACTTTTGCATTGTCAACATGACAACTCATGAGAGTACACAAACTCCTAAGTGTCTCACCTAAATAAATAATAAAATAATACAAAATAATAAAATAATGCATTAACCTAAGGAAACTTAAGTAAAGTGTAAATAGTAAATACTTATTTACACCAACAATTCTGAATTATAGATTTACCCCTCTCTTTTCTCATTATGTTCTTCAGAGTTAGGTTACTGGTGCAAGAGCACCTAGGTAGGGCTCATGGTAAACCTAGGGTTCCTAAGTTGTTTTGTCTTGTAGTGGTCCTTGACACACCACTAGTGTAATAAGGGGACTAACCTAGTCCTAATGTGAGGTGTGTTAGAGTAGGAAGCCTCAATAGGTCCTTACTAACCTTAGTTGCAAGTATGCCCATATCAGATCAAATAGGGTGGTTTTTGCAATTTTGGTGGTAAATTGGCCAAGCAAGGGACTTGAGGTCCTTTTTTAATTTTTTAAGACCTTAGATAGGCATTTTCTGAAGTTTGGTAGACTTATAATCAAGTTTGGATAGTGAATCCAAAAAAAATGTACAAGTTGCCAAAAAGTTGTCAATGTTATCATTAACAACATTTTCAATATTGTTGCTTAACTGCAACTTTAAGCAATAGGTTTCATAATTGTTTGAAACCATTAGTTTTGAGCCTTGATCAACTATTTAAGGCTATGCTTGACCTGATTAAGGGGTTGACTTAAGTTTGGAAAAGTGTGTACAGATTGGACAACAACAAGAACAACCCCAAATTTGATTTTTTTTCGTTAGAATTTGGTCTTTTATTGGATTGGATCAATTTTTTAAACCATTTAAAGTTTTTAAGTAGTCCATTTCAAGAATTTTTGTGACATTGGATTTTTATTGTGTAAGCTTTTAGTTATTTTTGTAAATTCTTTTGTTTTCTATCAATTCACTGGTCTAAATCAGGCAATTGGTGAAGATGGGATCATAGGTCCTCTTCCCACCGTGGCATCTACATAGGATTTTGGGATTAGGGGGTGACTCTTTGTACATATTTTACAATGAAGGATGGGCCCTGGAAAGAAAGTAAGACATATTTAAGGTGATGCCCTAGGCAAGCCAGAGTTTCATGGCTAGGGATCAAAATGAGTTACAAAGGTGGTAAGATGGATTGAAGGCATTAATAGCTTCAATAAAATCTTTGAGGGAGGTAGAAATATGAGGTTTGAAGCCCCAAGTTCCATGGGAAGTACTAGTGAAGGATTTTTGGAAGGGAAACTAGAGTTCTTGTCAGACATGCTTTGAATGCCTTAAAACCCTAATTTATAGGCATGTTTGTAGGTCATACTATACGGGAAGTTTGGGAGCCAAAGATCTTAAGAATATTTTTAATCTCTTAAAAGGGTGTCTAGAAAAAGGTTTACTTTTCCTCCTTGCTAAGGAATTTTTCAATTTATTAGAGTTTTTCACCAAAAGTAGGCCTAATTGCTTGTAGTCCTATTTGGGAAGCAACTATTGTGTTTCATGGAACTTGATTAGGGTTCCAATGAAAAATGTTGTTATTGGCTTTGTAAAGGGTCCTAATGACCTCCTATAAGTATGCATCTCCTTGTGGGGTAATTGTTGAACATGTTGGGATAGATTATGGAATTGGTGAAGAGGGAGCAAGAAGGTCTAATGCAAGCCTAGGAAGTGGTATGTGGAGCTATTATTCTATCTAATTAGTGTTCACTAGTTGAAGGAAGTAGGATATCATATATAGAATGCTAAGGATACTAGGGTCAGTAAGAAACCCTATTAGGTCAGAAGAATACCCTAATGAGACCCTGGAGAAAGATAGGGTAGGAGCAAGACTAGTGTTGCATCAGTTACATTTTTAGAATTTTTCATAGGTTTAATTAGAGTTTTCATTCCTCATTGAGTATATATTGAAGGAAAATCTTTATTGATATATACTAATAAATTTGATTTGTCAATAAAATGCAAGGAAATGCTAGTGTGAGTACTCTAGCATTGGAGCTAAGTTTGTAGGTGCATTCCTTCATGGGTGAGGTGGTGCTCTTATTATTTCACATTTTCTTTTTGTTATTTGACACATTTATGAATTTATTTATTTTCTTGCACATTCATTTAGGGATGGAAGAAGTGGTGTTAAACTTCTATTGGTTCTCACTAAAGTGTTATGAATTTATATCCTAGATCCTTGGAGTTACCTAATTGGGGAACAAGTTTTTGGGATGGAGACCAAGGGCATAAGTTTTTAGGTGGTAGGAGACCTGTTGGTGTAAATAAGTATTTCCTTATTACACTTTACTTAGGTTTATGCATTGTTTTATTATATTGCATTATTTTATTATTTATTTACATGAGACACTTCTGAGTTTGCGTACTCTCATGAGTTGTCATGTTGGAAACACTAGAGTAAGAAACTCTAATTCAACACATGGTGTTTACAATAATGGAGTTTGGATAATTAACTGAGTTTTCATGTAGACAACACAATTATTTGCACTCCCATTTTAGTGCATATTGTTTACAACATTATTTTGTGTCCTACACCATTGTAGGCTTGTCCTCTCATCATCGTTCTTACTCTCATGCTTAATGGAGGATAACCCATATCTGGTGGACATGTGCCTAGTTGTATGAATTATCATGTTGCTAACTTCTATGCATTCTAGAAGCTTTCAAGAGGCCTTTATATATAGGCACTCCTAGTGTACTTTCACATCAATTCATATCAATCCATATTGAATGAATATATCATCATTTTGATCATACTCTTTTTGGTCTACTATTGTGCTTGTGCTTGAGTTCCTTGGTCTTTTGTGAATTTTTTCCTAAGGAAAATTCTTACATGGTATCAAAGCTATACCAAATTCTTACATGATATCAGAGTTGAGGGAGATTCTCTTCATATAGCCATTCAAGACCATTCTTGCTTCACCTCTTGGAGGACACCTTCGATTCAAAGATCCAAAGAATTTGTAGAAATTGGGAGCATCTAGAGCCAAAGAAAACCTCACCACTACATCTAGTGCATCGATTAAGTGAAAATCAACTATAAACATGCCTATGCTAGGCTAAAGGCAATTTTGAGGCCAATTTTTTTTTTGCAAACTAGAACCCGAAGGCCCGATTTGTAGAATTGGTATGATTATTTTAGATCTAAGAATTTAAATTTCAGATTTGCATTATTTTTCATCTGCATCTCTACAATTTTTTTTGGATCTGCATTATTTTTTGGGAAATTTTTGGCCATCAAGCTAGTAGGAGAGATTTTTGTAGGTGAATATTGGAGCTTGCTGGTGCAAATAAGATATTTGCATCACATTCAGAAGGTCCAAAAACCCCTAGATCAGATTTTGTTTTAGCTAAATTAAACATTTGAGGCCAAATCTAGAGCCATTTGTTTTTTGGAGGCGCGAGAATGGCGATTCAGGAAAAATAATTACAGCAACAGTTTTCAAAAAATGATATCTCCCTCATATGAACTCCTTTTTGCGAGCATTTTTTTCTATTTTGGGGTCAAATTTCGTGATCTACACATTGGTGCAGGTGGTTTGAGATCTTTGTTCTTGAATTTTTCTGTAGCTTGCAAATCTCAATTTTTACCACTTCAAATGCTTAGTATGGGCTCATCTGGACACTTAATCATGTTCCATTTTTTTTGAAAGTGCATTTTTTTTTTGTCTATTTTCTAGATCTACAATCAAATTAAAGGTTCTATGGATAGAAATACTACTTTCAGAAATAGGCCCTAAATTGGCAAGTGGCTATAGTGTACAGGTTGATTGACTATTTTTGCAATTTGGGGGATAAATTTATTGATCTCATGGATGCATTTTGTTTCACATGTTGGTTTGGAATTAGACCACCATTGAAAAAAAAGAACTATAGAAAATGGAGTGCTTTAGTCATTGATCATCTAAGAAGTGAGCATAAGGAAGTATTTTCTTATTTGTGTTCCAACAAATTGATCTCTAACACTAAAGAACAACCACCTATTCATAGACTCTAGAATATTATTATATTGAATATGAGTTCTAATACTAAGCATGACATTAATAAGATCATTCACCTGTATGATATGTGGATGGCTCTTTGGAAAAATTATGGAGATCCCACAGTTCCTCTTTTTCCAGATGAAATTCTATCTTTTGTTGCTTCAGTAATGGTTCCTCTAACTCTAGATGAGATCAAACCTTCTAAAACTCCTATTGATTCTACTGATTTAGTTCTAGCCACAGATGCTCTTGATTTAGTGTAGCAGGATATACCATGTCTTCCTACTTCAGCTTCATGGGATGACTTCCTTCCAGATATTGTAGATCTGCTCATGGAGTCTCACATTGAAGATGTGGGAGACATCATTGATACCATTCATCTTATCTTTGTTGAGGAGACTACTTCATGCATTATGAAAATTGATCATGACACCAACAATAGTGCTTCAACAGATTCAGATATGCAAGGTCCTATTGATAGATACAGTGAGAGGTTATGACATCAACACATTCCACATGCACATATGGCCATAGTGATAGATCTAGCACAACAGGGTACTCCTAGTCTTTCAGCTCCAACAATAGAGGATGACTACATAGCAAATGTTTCAGGTTTGTGTGTGGAGTCATACATAGCAAATTTGGGGGACATCATTGATGATATACATCTTCTCTTTGATGATGATGATTCTTCTTTAGTTGTTGCGAGGGCTCATTCTAACCCTCATGTGCATTCTCTACATGATCAATCTTTATAGGTTGATGTGATTATGTATACTCATGTACAATAGTTGTAAGAGGTATCTTTATCATTTGAGGATATAGATGGTCTTTGGGACAGGTTCTTCATCCATCCTTGCTCAATTTGAACATGTTCTTTTTCACAGTATTAGAAGGAGTGACCATTAGCATTGACACAAGGACAGTTGAGTAGGTCTTAGATGCATCATTGATTATTTAGATTCTTTCTACACATAGGGAAAGTATCTCACAAGTACCTCTGCCATTGTTTCTTCCAAAAGGGAGGAACATTATTTAGCAGCATTGGATCAGCTTCTATATTGGAGCAGCTATCACTACGTGACACACCAAATTTAGGGGGGGGGGGGGGGGTGGTGGCTACCTTGTCTCCTTCTTCTTCTCTTTTATGTGGGGGACTTTTTCCTCTTATGGGATTTTGTCCTTCTCCTATTTCTCTTTTGTATATACTTGATGTATGTCATCATGGGGGGTTCTTGATTACTCCATCCATCAATACATCTAGTGTTTTCATCTCTCTTTTTGGGGGAGGGGTTTTCTTATGAGGTTTTTCCTCTTTCTCCACTTTATGAGAGATTGCATTTTATTATGTACATGGGTACCTAACATGGCCTAGTAGCCAGGACCCATCATGCATTTCATTCTAGCTTTTGTAAGCTTAAGTGCATTCCCCTAAGTTGCACTTAAGGGGGGTGTTGGTGTAAATAAGTATTTACTATTTACACTTTACTTAGGTTAATGCATTATTTTATTATATCTCATTATTTTATTATTTATTTAGGTGAGATACTTAGGAGTTTTCATACTCTCATGAGTTGTCATGTTGACAACACTGGAGTAAGAAACTCTAATTCAACACATGGTGTCTACAACACTGGAGTTTGCATAATTAATTGAGTTGTCATGTAGACAACATAGTTATTTGCACTTCCATTTTAGCACATGTTGTCTACAACATTAATTTTCATGCCACACCATTGTAGGCTTATCCTCTCATCATTGCACTTACTCTCGTGCTTAATGGAGGATAACACATATCTTGTGGACATGTGCCTGGTTTTATGACTTATCATGTTTTTGACTTCTATGCATTCCAAAAGCTTTCTAGAGGCCTTTATATATAGGCACTCCTAGTTTACTTCTACATCAATTCATAATCAATCCATATTGAAAGAATATATCATCATTTTGATCATACTCTTTTTGGTCTATTGTTGTGCTTGTGCTTGAGTTCCTTGGTCTTGGGTGAATTTTTCCTAAGACAAATTTTTACATGGTATCAAAGCTATACCAAATTCTCACATGGTATCAGAGCTATACCAAATTATTACAAGAACAACAAAAAGGTGGTTGCATAACTACATATGATACCTGAAAAATTCCTAGTGCAAGCTTTCAAGGTGCGTTCAAATTATTTTCAAATCAATAATATTTTCTTAATCCCATCTATGGATGCTACTTATATAGTTGGTTGTTCCTAGTTAGTCATGAAAAATATATTGTATCTCATCTCATATTGCTACTAGATGATTATTCTTCTTCATTTTATAATTATTCAATTAGGTCTACTATTTGAGTTTTTTGACTTTCATTTTGAAACTCTTCAAACAACTCGACAAAAAATAATAACACATAAAGATAAATATCCAGACTAACCCCTGACTAGGTTTTTGTCAATGATTACTTTGGATATTTATCTTTACATATTTTTTTTTAAACAAATCACATTGGTCAAAATTTTTCCCATTGCTTATTAGCATTAGTCGAACTTTTGACCAAAGCATCAACCAGGATGCCATCGTGGGTTTGGTATCTTGGTCAATCAAGGGAGACATTTCAAGCAAGTTGATTCAAAATTTTGATAGACATTATCACAAAAAATGGAGGTCATTATCAACCATATTTTGCATCAAAATTCTGACATTAACATCAATTGGTCAAACATTCGACAATGAAGATAGTGACAAAACAATTTGTAGATCATTTGACCAGCATGAGTAGAAAATTTGACCAATTTTCATCAAAAAATGAGGCCAATTCTTCTAGTTCATACACTTTTGAGATTAATAGATAGTATTTGTGTTTCAAGAATGGGGAAGAGATGACATCAACTTCCTCTTCCTCTCATGATAATTTGGCTGCTACTGATAATCTGGCCACTGCTACTTTTTTCTAGCAAAATACCAGTTTGCATAGAATTTCTTCTACATTGGGACTTCTCATATTATCCCTAATCTCCTAGAAGTTCATTTCATCTATTGCTTTCATGTTATTTTTACATGTTTTATCTCATATAGAATTTGAGTGCAATTATGCTAATTTCACTCACTTGGGTTCTCTCTCAGCCTCATAAGCTATTTTAAATGTGACAAATTTGTCAAGTGATTTTCCAACATTTAATGTATCATTTTTCCTAATGACATCATTTTGTATAGCATTTTTATTATCATATCTATTTGTTTAAAAAGGAATTAAATGGTAGGACAACCTAGTAGTCACCCGACAGTGGCTATGTAGCCATGAAAATGGTCAATCATACAAAGGAGGGACTTACTTTTATTTTCAATCAAGTTGTAGAAAATCATATAGAAAATATTTGTTTTCATGGCTGAATAGCCAATACCTAGCCACTAAGCCTATCCTATCTTCCAAATCAGAAATGTCCCAAAATTTTAAATCAACTTAACAAATTAATTTTTTAATATTGTATTGTATAGTGAACTTTTTTTATTAATAAAAGGCAAGTTACCATTATATTAATTTCACAAATTCGAACAATTTTACAAAATATCGTTCAAGTGTAGCCACAAGAGGGAAACGAATAGGGTAAAGAAAACCCTCAGTATTGCTCAGGACCAAAGTCTGAATTCCATACAAATGCCCAAATTGGGACTTAAAGAGGGCATTCTCTCTTTAACAAAGATAGATTTAGGGCATACTCCTTATTAAAAAAGTTTAAGTTTATTTAGAAGAATTGATGAATAAACAAAAAGATTGAGAACAAGAACAAAAAATGAGATCCTCCATGAATCCTAGAGAAAGAAGGCTTAAGATCAAAACAAGCTAAAGTAGATCCTGTTGGAAGCATGAATACTAATGATATTCCTATGGGGAAGTATTGTAGATATGTTACTATGATGATATGTTATATTCATAATTGAGTTTGTCATTGATGTCAACATAGTAGTCTTCTATGGTATCTGACAAAACAACAACAAAAAGATCAAGTTGGTATGGTTGACTAATTGAATATTCTCACTATCTAAGGTTATGAGGGATACTTCTGAGTATCTAGTATACATAGTTAATGTTAGATGAAGACATGATAATTCTGGAAGAAGTTATGTAAGTTTTGGTAATGCATGTTCTAAGATAGAGTTAACAGAGGCATATTTTGGTAAACTTGTTATATCTCTTAGCAGAGTTATTCTGAGAATCAAGGTTGAGGATGTGAAAAAGACATGCTGGTGATGATATGGCTAAGTTTTCTCATTATAATAATACATGTATGGAAAGTTATTTAAGTTACAAGGCAAAATATTAATGTTATAACTAAGTGTAAAGTGTTCTTAATGTGGTCCTATAATGATTAATTGAGAAGGTTTAACAACTAACTCATGGAATTGTTGTATGGACTCAATATAAATGAAGGATATTTTTCCTTTATCAAGTATATTATGAAAAAGTAATTGTAAGCAATAGAGAGAGCAGAATGCAAAGTTGAGCAGAGCAGAGTGAAAGTGAAGGAAACTTCATTATTGAGGTTTTACTGAGTGATTTGAGGTTTGATATTTGCATCCAACATTTGTGACCTAGTCTACAATGTCTAATAGTGATTGGTTTAGTTGACATAACAAAGGAAAGAAGAACATAACTATAAATTACATGTTTGAGTAGTGAGCTCTACTTGTAGTTGGAATTGCATGTTTGGACAGTGCACTCATCTTGAATACATTGTACTACAACTCCTAACAGGGTTGACACATCTCCTAACAATGTTAGAATCTCCTACTAGAGATTTAAAGTCTCCTAACTAACAGGGATTCATATGGACTAAATGTTGTAATAGACTCCTAATAGAGTCCATCCTCCAAAAAGGAATATTTATATTAGTACATCATCTTGTGGGCATCATTCCCACTGGAGTTTTGGTGTAATTGTCTATGTGCATCTTGTTATGGTTGCTATTTACTTTGGTTGAATGGTAAAGTTTGTTTAAAGAAGATAAATGTTTTAACTATTGGATAACTAATTCACCCCCCTGCCCCTCTTAGTTATCTTGGTGGACTATTGTTTCTAACAATTGATATCAGAGCATCAAGTCCTTGAAGATAAAGTTTAACAACTTTGGGAGATCCATGGGGAGCATGTTCAAGAAAAATATTTCAAATTTTGATGGAACAAATTATGACAATTGGAAGGAAAAGATGAAGACACATATGTTGTGAATGGGTCCAAGATATTGGATCTTGACAAAATCAGCAAAGACAATCATTGCTAAAAAGGATTTGGAAACTTGTACTGAGATAGAAAGAGATCTTTTTATGTGTGACATGAGAGCTAGAGAAGCATTATTGGCTGCACTTGCTGAAATTGAATACAATTAAGTAAAGTTATTTGCTACTTCACATTTGATTTGGAAAGCTTAGGAAAATAATTTTGAAGGTGATGAACATTCTAAGAAATTGAGGCTAAAAAGTTGGATTTGTGCATTTCAAGATGCTATAATGATGGAAGATGAATCTATAAGAACATTTGTTGGAAGAATAACAAAAATTATTGCAGATATTAGATCCTAAGGAGGAACCAAAGAAGATAATGAGGTTATATGGATGATATTGAAGAACTTAACACCACCATTTAAGTCAAAAATTCAAAGTATATAGTTGTTGATATCTTGTACCAAAGATTTCACAAAGGAAACATTGCTTGGAAGACTTGAAGTAGTTGAGAATCAGCTTAGACAATCCAGAGAATTGACTAGAATAAAGACAACTTTTAGTGCCTTGAATACTTGACCTAGTTTATCAAGAAGCACAAGTGCTAGAGGAGACTTTTCTAGTAGCAGCTAATTTGAGGAGGACAAGAATATTGAAGAAGGAGTAGCCCTTCTGGTAAGAAGAAAAAAATGAGGTAAGAAAAATTTTAAATGTTGGACTTGTGATGAATATGGTCATTGTGCATCTAAGTGTCCTAAAAGAGAGAAGAATTATAAAGGAAATTACAAACCTAGAAATGACAGAGAGTGTTTGTATGCAAATGAAGAAAATGATTCTGATGAACAAGCCATAAGTGCTAATGATGATGAAATAGGATTTTTGGCAATTAAAGAAGATTGTCTAGAAAAAGTAGCATTGGTTTCATAGGTTGAGAATAAATATGATTGGATAATTGACAATGATTGTTCACATCATATGACTGGTGATATGAACAAGTTTGTTGACTTCAAAAGTTAGGATGGAGGCATTTTCAAAGTTGGAAATAATGCAACATGAAAAGTTAAAGGTATTGGATATATAACTCTTGATGGTAAAACTAAAACTGAGGATGTATATTTTGTTGATGGTTTGAAGCACAATCTTTTGATTGTTGGAGAACTAGTCGAAAAATGTTATTAGTTGTAGTTCACAAAGAAGACATGCATGATTAGAGATAAAGATGGAAAGGTAATTAGAATAGGAACCAGATCTAGAGGTAATGTATTTTAGTTGAATCCTACTAAAATGACATGTTTGGTTGCAAAGGTAGATGGCAGTTGGTTATGGCATAAGAGATTTTGTCATATAAACTTGGATAGTATTGTGAAGACCAGTTGTATGTTTGCAGTTAGAAATTTTTCTAAGATTCTAAAGCCTACCTAAAGCCTACTAACACAATTTTCAAGGAATGTGTGTTGACAAAGAATACCATAACTTCTTTTCCTTGCAAGAAGTTTACTACTACAACAAAATTAGAGATTGTACACACAGATCTTGGCGGCCCTATGAAGACTAAAGGATCCCATGGTGAAAGGTATTTTATGATTCTAGTTGATGACTTTTCTAGAATGATGTGGGTTGGATTTCTTAAAGAGAAATTTGAGGCATTTGATAAGTTCAAGATATTCAAGAATATAGTTGAGAATAAATCTGGTATGAAGATTAAATGTTTAAGATCAGATAGAGGAGGGAAATTTACTTCAAATAAATTTTACATGTTTTTTGAAGAAAATGGAATCAAAAGAAAGTTATTAGCCCTGAAAACCCCTAAATAGAATGACATTACAGAGAGAAGGAACAAGTCAGTTACAGAAGCAACAAGAGCTATGCTAGCAAAGAATGATGTATCCAAGATGTTTTGGAGAGAAGCTGTGAATACAATAGTCTACACTATGAACAAAGTGCAATTTAGGAAAGACACAAACAAGACCCCTTATGAACTATGGTTTGGTAACTCACCTATAGTTAAGTATTTTAAAATTTTTGGTAGTACATGTTATATCAAAAGAGATGATGATATAAATAAGTTTGATGCTAGAAGTGATGAAGTATGTTCCTTGGTTATTCATTGAAAAGAAAGGCTTATAGATTCTATAATCTAAGAACTTAATTTATTATGGAAAGAATAAATGTCAAAATTGATGAGAAATTCAAAATACAAGAGAGAATAGTTGATTACAATTTAGATGATGATGTTGTTACTAAGCCAAGGAATGATGAAGTATTTCTTCAGACTAACACTGATTGTAGAATGAAGGAGAGATAAGGCAGGAACAATGCTTAGAACCTTCACTAGAGCCAAGAGTTGAGATAACAACTCCTACGAGAAATAATATGATAAAGAATCACCCATCTGAGCATATCATTGGAAGTAGAGATAAAAGTGTAATGAAAAGAAGCAGAGTCAATAAAGAAATATGTTTGATATCTCAAGTTGAACCTAAGAATGCAGATGAAGCATGCAAAGATGATTATTGGAAAAAAGCTATCAAAGAGGAATTGGATCAGATAGTAAATAATGAGACATGGGAATTGGTCCCTAGACCAATAGACAAGAATGTAATAGGAACTAAATGGGTATTCAAGAACAAGATGAATGAACAAGGAAACATTGTAAGGAACAAGGTAAGATTGGTATGTAAATGTTAGTCACAACAAGAAGGAGTAGAATATGCTGAGACCTATGCTCCAGTGGCTAGAATAGAAGTAGTAAGATTATTCTTGGCCTATGCAACACAAAAAAAATTCAAAGTGTATTAGATTGATGTAAATTTAGTATTTTTGAATGGAGAACTTGAAGAAGAAGTGTACATTAAGCAATTTGAGGGTTGTCCTTTGACAAATGATAAGGACATAGAGTTCATATCGAAGAAATAATTGTACAGCTTGAAGCAAGCACCAAAAACTTGGTATGCAAGGTTGGACAAGCATTTGACAAAGCTTGGATATAGCAAAGGTATGGCAGATAGTAATCTATATTGGAAAGAAATTAATGATGGTTTGATAATTTTGGTAATATTTGTTGATGATATCATTTTTGTAGGAATTGATGAGGAAAGTGAAAAATTTGCTAAAGAGATGAAGAAATAATTCAAGATGAGTATGATAGGAGAAATGTAATATTTTCTAGGATTACAGATTGTACAGAATAAAGAAGGAACCTTTATTTCTTAGACTAATCATTTGAAAGATTTACTGAAAAGGTTTGGTTTGAAAATATGCAAACCCATTGGAACACCTATGGTAACTAGACACAAGTTATCTACAAAGGATGAGACACTTACTGTTGAGCAAAAAAAGTACAGATCTATGATCGAAGGATTGCAATATTTGATTCACACAAGGCTTGATATAGAAAATGCAGTAAAAATTGTTGCAAGATTCCAAGTTGATCCTAGAGAATCACATTATCCAGTAGTCAAAGGATATTTAGATATCTAAAAGGAACATCTAAGTTCAAATTGTGGTATGATAGATCTAATGAATTCTCTTTATGTGCCTATACTGATACTGATTTGGAAGGTAGTATGGATGAGAGAAAGAGCACCAGTGGTGCTGCCTTCTTTCTTGGAGGAAGTTTGATTTCTTGGCTAAGAAAGTAGTAGGATTGTACATCACAAAGTACATCAAAAGTAGAATCTATTGCAGCAACAAACAGTTGTAATCTTGTTTTTTTAATGAAGAAAATGTTGAAGGATGTAAGGATAGAAATCAGTGAACCTGTTGTCATACATTGTGACATCACAAGCAAGATAAATATGTCTAAGAATCAAGTGTTACATTCAAGGACCAAACACATTTCTATTAAGTATCACATGTTGAGAGAAAAAGTTGCAGAAAAGGAAATTGGATTAGAGTATGTGAGCATTAAAGAGAAGATTGTAGATATATTCACCAAGACTTTTCCCAAATAGACTTTTGAGTATTTGTGAGCTATGCTAGGGGTTATACCCCTTCCTACATTAGAGTAGAAGATGCAAGAGTGCATCAGTCTAGTGTAACAAAACACCATTATTTTCTAGACTTAATGCTAATGCTTCCTATATGGGGGAGTATCTATAATGGATAGAGTCATCTAGGACTCTTGTTGGATGTTGTTTTGAATAGTGTCTTTGGACACTTGAGCTAGTAAGAATCAATTGTTGCTGAGTTTGATGGTTGCTGAAACCTTTGAAATTGATGTCAACAGGGGAAAAGTTTTGCATGAAAAATATCATGAGAAGGTCATGAGGAAGAACATCATGAAGAGAAGACAAGAAAGAACAAGTACAACATAGAATGATAGTTTGTGGTGTAGGAGCACCTATTAATTTTATGTCTCATGGATAAATTCATATTTGAAATTATCTTTAATATGGTGTCAATGTTATGTAAGGACCTATTGGAATTCATTCAAATTATTTTTTTAGGCTAGAAAAGCCATTAAAATCATAGTGACCTACAAGGTCGTTGAAAATGTCAAGTATGGTAAAACCAATAAAATGTATAAAAATAGAGTGGAAATAGTTTAATTGGAGTCTTATATTCATATTTATCATATTTTAAGGGTTTAGGAAAAGTTTCAAGTCATTTGGATGATAATTGTAAAAGTTGTTCAAAAGTTGCCAAAATTGTAATGACAACTTTTACAACTTGGTGACAACTTTTTAAAAGTTGGTTTAAAGGTGTTAATGGGTAGAAATAGGTTTTTTGGAGAGTTTAATATGCTTCCAAATTATATATATATTTTCTCTAGGACACAAAATGGTAAGTTGGAGATGTTGGAGGAAGGATTTGGAATGAAAGAAAACTTATTTTGATGTTGTATATTCAGTTTTCTGGTTATTTTTTCCTACAATTTCTCTAATGTTTTAGCTTATGTGAACTCATTTTCAATGATATAGATACAAAAATTATATTTTTGGAGAGGTATATGAGTTATCTTTCCTTTTATTTTGGTTTTTCTTATTTTTATTATGTTTGGAAGAAGTTATGGCCATTTTAGTGAAGACTGATCAGATTCTATCACAATATGAATAGTTTTGAGAAAATTGCTATAACTTTTATTTCCTTGATTTTATTTGGCTATAACTTGGAAAAAATGTTGGTAACTCATTTTTATTGATTCTCACAAAAGATATTTATTTCATTCTTTTATTTATGGAAGTTATTAATGACTAATTCAGGGTTTTAAATTTTTCCCTAGTTGAGAAATTGTTCTTAAGAGATGAAACATTCTTGCATTCATTTGACTCGTTGGAAATGATTATAAATGTGAAGACCCATATAGCACACATTTTTTGTGCTCTTTATATTAGTTTTATATAAAGAAAATTGAGGTATGTCAATGGGGGAGAATGATTGATGAAGAGGATTTGAAAAGAAAGATGAATAGTCTTTTGTTGGTATGCTTGGAACTAGATGTTTTCTCATCAATTTTTCCATCAATGCCAAAGGAGGAGATTTTTAAAAGTATGAATTTTGATGATATTCCTATAGGGGATTATTTTAGATATGTTACTATGATGATATGTTACATTCATGACTAAGTTTTTCTTTGATGTCAACACAACAGTCTTCTATGGTATCTGATAGAAGAACATCGAAAAGATCAAGTTGGTATAGATGGCTTGTTGAGTATTCTAACTATCCAAGGTTATGAGGGATACTTTTGAGTATCTAGTATATGTAGTTAACATTGGATGAAGAAATGATAAGTCTAGAAGAAGTTATGTAAGTTTTGGCAATGTCTATTTTGAGATAGAGTTACAGAGGCATGTTCTAGTAAACTTATTATATCTCTTAGTAGAGTTGTTATTCTAAGAATTGAGCTTGAGGATGTGAAGAATACATGTTGGTGATGACATGGCTAAGTTATCTCGACATAATATTACATGTATGGAAAGTTATTTAGGTTACAAAGTGGAAGATTAATGTTATAGCTAAATGTAACATGTTCTTAATGTCGTCCTATAATTATTAATTAAGAAGGTCTAATAGCTGACTCAGGGAATTATTTTATGGACTTAGTATAAAGGAGGGACATTTTACTTTATCAAGTATGGCATGAATAGGTAATTGTAAGTAGCAGAGAGAGTGGAATGCAAAGTTGAGCAAAACAGAGTGGAAGTGAAGGAAACTTCATTGCCGAGTATTTACTGAGTGATCTGAGGTTTGTGACTTGGTCTACAAGGTATGACAGTGATTGGTTTGGCTGATAGAATAAAGGAAAGAAGAACATAATAGTAAATTGCATGTTTGAGCAGTGAGCTCTTCTTGTAGTTGAAATTGCATGTTTGGACAATGGGCTCATCTTGCATACATTGTACTACAACTCTTAATAGGGTTGACACAACTCCTAATAGGGTTAGAATCTCCTAATAGAGATTCTATTAGGATTAACCTTAGACATAAATAATAGTTATATGCAAATATAACCAATATCAAAAAATAGTAGATCACACATAAGAGAACACAAGACACCAATATTTAACATGGTTCACCCAATCCCTAGGCTATGTCCACCAATAGTAAGTCCAATAGTATTATGATCTAGTGATTACAACCTGATTACAATCTATAACTCCAAAGGGGTGCTGCCCCTTGACCCTATCTTGGGAGTGTTGCCTCCAAACCCCCATAGAAATAATATGAGGGAAACCATGTTGAATAAACCTCTGAGTTCGATTAGGCTACACATCACAATAATCTCCCACTTGGAGATTGATCATAGCACTACTAAACATGTAGCTCCCATTGGAGTATTAAACCACCCTGGACTCTACTATTCTTTTAGTTTGTTAAGTCTAGATGATTGATCGAAGTTGAAGAGGAGTTCAACTTCTCCCTTGTCACTACCTTTATAAACATATTTGTTGGATTTTCATTTGTATGTATCTTCTCTAGCTTTAATTGTCCATCATCCAAAACTGACCGAATGAAATGGTACTGCAACTATATGTGTTTTGTCTTTGAATGCAGAGCTAAATTCTTTGCAAGATGAATGACACTCTGGCTATCTATGAACAAATAATTATCCCTCTTTGGTTGTCCAAATTATTTCATGAATAATTGAAGCCATATCATCTCCTTGGCTACCTCTAGCAGCAACATATTCTACCTCTGTAGTGGATAAAACATTAACTTATTGTAACTGAAAAACCCAACTCATTGTTGCCCCACCAACAGTAAATACATAACCTATAGGACTCCTGGTATTAATGTCCCAACCAAATCTGAGTTAACATATCCTTGTAAAGTAGTAGTAGATCTCCCAAAGTGTAAACACTTACTAGATGTTCCTCTCAAACATCTGAGAATCCATTTAACTACATTTCAATGCTCAGTTCCTAGATGACTCATATACTTGCTAACAACTCCCACTGCATGTGCAATATCTAGCCTAGTTCATACCATAGCATACATTAAGCTTTCTATAGCTAAAGCACAAGGTAACTTAGACATCTTGTCCTCCTCTTCTTGTGTCTTAGGATACATCTCCTTGGTCAACTTCAAATGACTAGGTAAAGGTGTGCTAACAACTTTAGCATTCTCCATAGAGAAACATTGCAACACCTTCTGAATATAATCAGTTTGAGATAATGTCAATTTTCTATTCTTCCTATCTCTACAAATCTTTATACCAAGGATTTTTTTTATTGCCCCCAAATCCTTCACATCAAATGCATGTGCTAACTAGTTTTTTAGCCCCTTAATATGATCCATGTTAGACCCACCTACAAGCATATCATCAATATATAAACATAAAATAATGTATCTTTCATCATCCAATCTCTTAAAATATACATAATGACCTAAATGACACCTACTATATCCATGCTCATGCATAAACCTGTCAAATTTAGGATACCATTACCGAGGTGCTTATTTCAAGCCATATAAACTTTTCTTCAATCTGGATACTAAGTTCTCCTTACCTTTGACCTCAAATCCTTATGGCTATGCCACATATATATCTTCATCAAAATCACCATGAAGGAAGGCTATTTTAACATCAAGCTACTCCAAATACAAATCTTCAGTAGCCGCAATACTTAAAATAGCGTGAATAGAATTCATTTTAACAACAAGAGAGAATATGTCATCAAAATCAATTCTTTTTTTCTATGCAAATCCTTCTACAACTAACTTGGATTTAAGTCATTTCTTACCTCCATCCTCTTCTTTTAATCTCTAAACCCATTTATTCTACAAAGTCTTTTTATCTATTGGCAACTTGCATAAATCCCATGTGTTATTTTTTAGCAAAGAGTCCATTTCTTGTTTCATTGCAAACTTCCACTAAATCTTTGTATCCACCTACACAACTTCATCATAACATTCAAGTTCACCAACATCAGTAAGTAAAATAGAGCACAAGGAAGGAGAAAATCTTTTTTGAGGTCTACTTATCCTTGTTAACCATCTAACATTCACTAGGGTGTGTGGTATATGTTGTTGCATATCATGAGGAATTGCTGGAACATCAAGTTTTGGAGTATCATCCAACACTACATAATCAGCTTCTTTCTTCTCATGTTGCTGCAATAGATCTTTGTACAACACTTTCTCATTGAATATGACATCCCTTCTTCTTACAATTTTATGATTTTCAAAATATCAAAGCTTATAACCAAATTCATTAATGCCATATCCAAAAATTTATTTTTTTGACTTAGCTTCCAAATTGGTTCTATTTTTAGAATCTATATGAGTAAATGCTTCACAATTGAAGGTTTTGTGAAATGAATTACTCACCTTCTTACCAATCCATGCTTCCTCTAGAATATCACAACCCAAAGGAATAGAGGGACTTCTATTAATCAAATATTCAATAGTATTGATAGCCTCTAGCCACATGTTTAAGAGCAAACCTTGCATGCAACCTCATGCTCCTTAAATGCTCCATTATAGTCATGTTCATGCGTTCAACCACTCCATTTTCTTGTGGAGTCCTTGGAACAATTTTCTATTTATGAATACCATTAGCTAAGCAATATTCTTCAAATTTATGACTGCAATGCTCACCACCATTATTAGATCTAAGACATTTTAATTTCTTTCTAGTCTCATTTTCAAGCAAGCATTCCCATTTATTAAAAGATTGAAAAATATTAGATTTCTGTCTAAGAAAATAAACCCATACTTTTCTAGTTACATTATCAATAAATGTAACATAATAATGAGAGCCACCAAGGAAAGATACCTGAGCTAGTCCCCATACATCTATATGCACAAGCTCTAATCTCTCACTTCTCTTTTCCATCCCAGTCTTCACAAAACTCACTCTCTTTTATTTTCCATATGCATAACTTTCACATAAATCCATATTGACACATTTTAGACTTGGTAAAACTTTCTCTGAATGAAGTACTTTCATACCTTTCTCACTCATGTACCCAAGTCTATTGTGACACAATGTTGTATCATAATCTACAACAACTATCTGTTTTCCCTGCTCAATTGTCGTAAACTATTCCTGAACATTAATTTTTCTTTGAAACAATCAAAGTAGAAGGAACAATATAACCTATACAAAGATATAAGGTGTCTACTTTCACACCTTTTGCTACTACAAGGGAACCTTTTGAAACCTTCGAATTTTTATCATTAAAAGTAAATACACAACCCTCATCACTGAGTTGCCCTGCTGAAATTAAATTCCTACTCAGCCTTGGAACATGTCTTGCCTCATGTAGTAGCCAATGATTCTCATTCTGCAATTTAATTTTAACTTTTTCTTTTCCAACAATATGAAAGGGTTCATTATCCCCCAAACAAACATGCCCAAAATCCCCTTGGACATAATCAATAAAATAACCTCTATGAGGTGTAGCATGAAATGAAGCACCAGAATCTAAAACCCATGAATCATCAACACTTTCTAAAGATAGAAGCAAAGCATCCTCTTTGAATTTGTTACATACCACATTTTCCTTCTTGTTCCCTTTTAGTTTATCTCCTCCATTTTTCTTTTGAGTCCAAAAATCTTTCTTCTTATTCCTTGTTTTATCATAGTACAATCAATCTCTCGGTACTCTATATTGAGACCCCTTTGACTTTCCTCTTGATTTCTCACTTCCAGAATTATTTCCTCTCTCAGTCATTCTACCTCTTCTTTGTGCATTCACAACACTTCATGATGTAGATTCACTTGAAGATTTCCTACAAGTTTTCTCACTCAAAATAACACCAATCACATCATCAAATTTTAGGGTATTATATCTAGAAATAGAATTACTCACAACGATTACTAAGCCATTCCGGCTTTCACACAAGAACACAAAATTAAGAGAGCCCTAATTTCTTCATCTAAATTAATACCCACAGAAGATAACTAACTGGTAATAGTATTGAACTCATTTAAATGATCTGCAATAGATCCGACTTTTTTGATTTTTATATTAAATAAATGCTTCATGAGAAACACCTTATTTGAAGTGGAGGGCTTTTCATACAATTTCACTAGTGTTTCCATCAAATCTTCCCTCATCTTCACTTTTGTAATGTTAAATATCACTGATGATGTCAAGCATAATCGAATGGTTCCAAGTTCCTTTTTGTCTAAAATCTCTTAGTCCTCATCTTACATAGTTCCTTGTTTCTTGGATTTTCCTTCCAACGGCTTCCATAAATCCTTTTGATAAAGATAGTCTTCCATTTGCATCTTCCATAATTGAAAGTTATGCCCATAAAACTTCTCCACCTTTAGCTTACCCTCATTTTCCATTGCTCCCACTCAACTATGAGACTTCCACTCAACCGTGAAACCTTCCTGCAGAGGATCGCTAAAATAAAATAAAAATGATAATGGTCTGGCTAAAAAAAATGATGACTTCCTAGCTCTGATACCACTTGTTAGGATTAACCTCAAACAAAATTAACAATTACATGCAAATATAACCAATATCAGAAAATAGTAGACCACACATAAGAGAACACAATACACCAAGATTTAATGTGGTTCACCCAATGTTTGGGCTATGTCAACCAACAACAAGTCCAATATTATTATGATCTAGTGATTACAACTTGATTACAGTCTGTAATCCCTTACAGATCAATACCACCACAATAACCAATTTTTACATCACACCTAAAGAAAATCCCTAACCCTAAGCCTTTTTATACAAGCTTTTTGTCACTTACAAAATTAGGGCTAGAATAATAGAACAATAGTAGCTGACACCTTTTACAATATAAGGCCATTTTTGCCTCGGGTCCTTGCAAGGGTGCTGCCCCGAAACCCCCGTAGAAATAATCTAGAGGGAAATCATGCTGAATAAACCTCTGAGTTTGATTAGGCTTCACATCACAACAGATTAAAAGTCTCCTAAAAGGGACTCTTATGTACTAAATATTGTAATAGACTCCTAACAGGGTCCATCCTCTAATAAGGAATATTTATATTAGTAAAAAATCTCTTGGGTATCATTCCCATGAGGGTTTTCCCTCTGATCAAGGGTTTCTCTAGTTAACATGTCTAGTGTAATTGTCTATGTGCATCTTATTATGGTTGTTGTTTACTTTGGTTGAATGGTTGAGTTTTTTTAAAGAAGATAAATGTTTTAACTATTGAATAATTGATTCACACCCCCCTCCTCTTAGTTATCTTGGTGTACTATTTTTTTGAAAAAATTCATCTGCACTAATCTAACACTTCATGAAACTAGTTAATTCCTCCCTCATATCATTAGTTATAAAATTATAGAGGGAAGATATGAAAGTGCTGACTTCCAAAAAACTAAAATCATATGGAAGAAAATCTTGTAGAAATGCCAACAAAGCTTTCCATGGCCCTTACACCCTAGACTAGGACAACTAGAATCCTTATCCATTCAAACCTTACTAGAAAATCATAAAGCACCAAAATATATACCCATATAGATTCCTCTAAAATAGAAAATCAAAAGCTTCACACATTGTAGAGTCAGTACCAAATGTTTAAAGAAATTATAGTATAAAATCCTCTTTCATGTTGGATGTATAGCAAGTAGTGATCCTATTGATATAAGTGAAATGGATCATTGAATATAAAATAATACATAACCATAATAATGTAGAATTTCTTCAAAACTATATTGTTTCAAGGAAGCCTTGAAAAATATTGACCGATGGCTAGCCTAATAGTGCTCCGAAGAAAATAAAAACCGAAGGTTAGCCAACAAGTTTGATGATGCTAATTATTGCCTCTATTTCATGATAGTTTTAAACACTTTGTTAATACTCTGTTTCATTTTCATCAAAACATTTGTGAACTTATGTTTACCTAAACCAATGATTAACGTATGGGTAGATAGTATGTCATCTTTTGCCAATATCATATATATGATGTAGTATTTCATATAATTATCAGAATGTGTTTTCTTATATTTGAATTTAATTTGATAATGCTTATTTGAAAATATCTCTGCATTATAACTAACTTGTTAGTAATGAAGCTGAAGATGATTGGAAGAATTCAAAGGAGAATGTTGAAGACAACCAATAGCATTCAAGGAGAAGGATGTTGAGGTTTAGCCATGGTGGGAAAGTCATAATAGTACCGAAGGACACGACTGCAAGTATGGAGGAGCCATGAAGACTTTCTATATTCTCTACATTTGTTTCTATGTTAAAGAGGTTGTACAAACTTTATTATTCCCACCTTATGCCATTATCTTTTATTCCTGCCTTGAGCTGTTATTTTCCTTCTTTTTCTCCTGTGGATTTATAGCTAGGTTGTTTACTTTTCTATTTTGGAATAAATGTCAATATTCTATTTATAGGGATTGAACCATGTGTGTTAGTTTAGTTAGAAGGAGAAAGTTTATGAAAACAAACTGTTAACTTTTGTAGTGAGTTGTTTTTACAATTCTATGTATTGTTCCCATGTAATGAATTTTTAGTAGAAGCCAACCAAGGGGGCCTACTTGGGAGGTGGATTAGATTAGAGTAGTATAGATTTATTTTCAAGCATTTCTAGTATTGCAAGTAGAAGTTGTGAGTTCCTTCCTATATCATCATACTTTGTGAATGTTCTTGTAGCATCTGTGAGAATAGTTATACTAGATGAACTGAGTTAGAATAGATGTTAACATTTCATTACATTTCTAGTATTTTTTCTAGTTAAGTGTGCTATTTTCCTACAATGATAGTATAGGTTCTTTTTATTGTATTTTACTTTTTTGTAGCATAAGCATAATGACTCATTAAGAGACCTAGTGCACATACTATGCTGGCCATTTCAAGTATACGTCCCTCGGTTGACAAGATTAAATGCAACTCATAGTGAAAAAAGTAATCCTTAGATTGAATACACTATTCCTAAGCATGGCCTAGAGCATGATTATTATACACCTATTGTGAGGTGGACCATTTTTGGCACCGTTGTTGGCGATGTTGTCAAGCTAGGAGCATTCTTGAGTCATAGTTCTTAGATCAAGTTTTTAGAAATTTCTAGTTTTAAAACTTTGTTCACCAGTGTGAAGAATTCAATTGCATCCATCAAAGAGGAAGACAACGAGATGAATATGGTAGATTTGTTCCACGAGAGTCTGTTAATTTGAATGAAGAAATTGAAGAAGAAGAAGTTGAGTTGCCTTTTGAAGATGCAAGTCCTATTTTTCCTACAAAATCATCTTCAAGAGCAGAACCTATAGATACAAGTGGTCTTCAACCTTTTGCAATTTTTTTGCCACTTTCCTTGATAACACTGCTTTAAATCCACCAATTGTTAATAACCTATTTCCCAATGTTCCTTTTCAATATCAACCTCATTATCTAATACCTCTAGTAATGGCACAACCTACTTTTCTATTTTCTCTCCCAAGCCTCATAAATATTGATAGTCTCAAGAATATACCTGCATCTGCTCTTCCAAAGTTCTATGGCCTTGCAACTGAAGACCCTGATACTTTCTTGTTTGAATTTGACATACTTTGTCATAGTTTTGACTACAACATTGATTCCCATAAGTTCAAATTATTTCCAACAACATTGAAAGAGTCATCTCTATGATGGTTCATGGGCTTAGGAGCCAATGCAACAGGAACTTGGGATGAAATGCAAACTCTATTTTTGGATAAATATAAAGAGTATTGTAAAGCATCTGGTTCAAGATGAGATCATGTCTTCAGGATATCATAGAAGGAGGAAGAAACTTTAGAAGACTATGTTTCACATTTCTTGTGTACACTGCAGAAGAACCCTCAGCATGTGTTGTCCGAGGATTCGCAAAAGCTAGTCTTTTTGAGAGGTGTGAATGATAATTGTCTATAAGCATTAGAGTTGATGGCTAGTGGTGATGTATATCAAGCTTCCTAAGATGACCTCAACAAGATTTGTCAAAATTATTCAAGGTCAACCATGAAGAAAGGCCAAGGACCTTGTTCCATAGTCACCAAAGGAATCAGGCAAGGTATTTCAAAGCTTGAGATATCTAACCTATTTTCAGATTTCAAGCAGCACATCATAAATGATGTTTCTACACATCTTGATACAATGAACGCAAAGAAGAAGTATTCATAAGCTAAATTACAACTAGCTGAATATTGCCCTCATTACCAGAAGCAAAAGAAGGATTAGCATGGAGAACCAACATCTTACAACTGAGTACCTCAAGATAGATGGAGATGATGAGCAATTATTTTTTGTTTCTCAACGCTGACCATGGGTCCAACATCAAGGTATGCCTTAGGACCTTTTGCAAAATTCAAATTCATATGGTAATCAATGGAAAAATTGTAATTCCCAAGGTCCTCCATAATATCAACCTAATTGGAATAATGTTAGGCAAAACAATCTGCAACAACCCCAATGGCCTTAGAATTCCCAACCATCCTAGCCTAAATAATAGAATGACCAATGGCAGAACCAGTAGAACTACTTAAAAACTAGCAAAACCAATAGCAACCACCCCAAGGGAATTGGCAGCCTATGAACCAATGGGGGGGATCTCAATAGTGGCCTAACCAAAATACCAGTACTCCACAATTATCACCTCCAGTTCAAAAACCCACTCTAATGCCACCACCTACAAATCTTGGACCTCAAAAATAGACACAATTACCTACACAACCGCAACAAAATCCAAATATCTAATAGCCACAACAACCAATGTATAGTGTTGATGCTTAGCAATATCCTACTTATGCTTTGAGTGTTGTAGATATACATCGGATATCTGGTACAACTTTACTAGTGCCTAAACTGCCTCTTATAACTAAAATACCAAATACTCCTTTAGCATCAAAACCCTCAGTCACTAAAGAGGTTGACCCAACCAATGTCACTATTTCAACCCAAGCTCAATCAGTAGTGGAACCTCCTTTTCCCGAAAAGCTTATATGAAATAGACCTATACAAACAGAGGAACAACCTTTTGATATTGTTGATCAATTGAAGAAAATGCATGTCCAAATACCCCTATTCCAAGCCATTAAAGATGTTCCAATAAATGGAAAAGCCATTAGCATGATAGTACTCAAATCAACTAAGCAATTGTCTTACTAGCATGTAGCATGTTTGACATCAGTGACAAAACAATGATTGAAACATTACAATCTCATACTTATATCAATTTGTTTTCAACAATATCTCTATTTAGCATTGATGGAAAACTCATACAATAGCAAAAAGATAATTATTCCTTGTATTAAAATCTCTTCCTCTATTAGCATCTTGCATCTTCTATATAGGCTACAAAATTTTGTTCTGATCAATAGACAATTAACTCATCTATCATGCCCAATATATCGGGGCAAAAACATAGTTTAAAAATAAATAAATAAAGTTAGTTAGTTCACCATTTTAATACATGTTTGACTAAAGACACACAAGACACATTAGGTTTTCAAGGATTCCATATTTTGTTTCATGAGTCGGTTCAATCTCCTAGTTGAACCAGGTTTCATCACTTTAGAGCATTCATCAAAATACCTTAATGCTTGTTACCATAATTTAAATGAATTTATAAACTAGTTAAAATCATAAATATTGACTATTAAAGTATTCAAGGTATTCAACTCATGAGTTAATTCAATTTTTAAAATCAATCTGACCCTTAACCCTAGTTATCTATCATAACTTTCTACTAGAACCAATAATCCAATTTAGCACTAACACTAAACCAATAGATAAATGTTCTTAGTTATTTACTCAACTTCATTAAATCTATTATATTAAAAATAGAAATTCAATTATCAAAGTCATTCAAATATTTAAATTTAAAAGCTAAGCCACAAGAATTATAAAACCTATAATTACCCTTTATAAAGACAAGACATCAATATAATTTATCAAATTACATTTAACTAAAATAATAATACTCAAAAAACTAATTAAAAAATAAAATAAATTAACATGGCTTAATCCTAACAAACCACTTACTAACTATACCATTTTACTTTATCCTAAACACCTAACCAATTTAATTCTTACATGATATAATATATTTTAATTAAATTAAACTAAACTAAAACAATACTAATCCTACTTATTTAAAAATATTACATAAACTAATCTTTAATTATACTATATTAAAAAAACTAAACTAAGCTAACTAACTCCTAATTGCTTACTAACAATCCCCTAACTAAACCTTCCCCCAAACATGGGAATCTTCCCAAGTGGGTGGCCCATTACCTCATATCCCACATGCTACCCAACCAAGTTAACTTGCTGCCCAAGGTAGTAGTCATGTCCCCCAAGAATGTTTGCTAGGGAATAAGGGAAGCCAAGTGGTTTGCCTTTCAAATCAGATTTAAACACTCATCCCCCCAAGTCAACATGCCGATCAAAACACTCTGCATGGATGAGGTGGTGTGTGTTCTAAGGCAATATTCTAGCCCATGTGAGAAAGGAAAGAAGATGTAGAAGCCTTCAATGCATGGAAGGTGGTGGCAACGAATAGGAAAATGGGATTGGGTAGGTGGGGTGTTAAGGGGAATGGGTACTTAGGCTTTCATAAATTCACTTGACTTTGTGCCTTGTCCACCAAACCCACTCCACACTCTACCATGTGTCCAAATCATGTAGGGAAATTTTAGGAGTAAAAGGGGTGATGTTAGTAAGAGTGATAGTTATGAATTAAAGTTAATAGCTTGAGGGTTGGCATAAGGTTAGACTAGGATAGAATAGTTTTATTTAATTGATATTTATTTTTATTGCATTTTATAACTATTTATCCCTTATTTAAAATGGTGTTCAAATATTAAGGAGTCTTTTTAGAATATTCTCTATTCCAAAGAGAATTAAAAACTTCTCTCATATGAAATCCAGAGAGATTTTTCTCCAAAATAGATGAATTTTTTTCAAGGTCTATTTTTATCATTAGTGTTTAGGTTTTTTTTCATAGAAATTTTAACATGGCAATGTGGTAATATTTTGTTCATTTTCTAGGATGGATTAAAGGAATAGTTTTTAATGTTATTTTACGCATTCAAATAGGGGAATTTTTATTTTTAATAGTTACTAATAGTGAAAAATAAAGTAACATCCATCATCCATTTGATTCAATTTCTTCTAACACCTAATCATAATCAAATTACACAACTTCATGCAGTGTAATTGTATCTATTTACAATTGATCATATGCATATGAAATGAATTATCAAGAGTACAAGGAATGCCATAAGAAAGGAATTGCTCTTTTTTTTTTACATAAGTGGGCTAGCCACTTCATATATATTTTATTGAAAAATCTAATTCAAGGAATCAATTGGGAAAGAATCAGGCAAGAAAAACCGATATTGTTATAATTACAAATATAAAGTTAATGATGAATTATACATAAGGATCATTTTCCCGAGGAGAAGTCTCCATAAAATTGGACTTAAGAATGCTAAAACTCTAAACCCAATTTTTCTCCACATCAAAGTATCAATTATAAAATATGCAAATTTACAAAGAGACAATCACAGAGAACTGAAACTGACTGGGTGACCATCAGATTCAAACAAGTTGTATAGAAACATTAAATAAACTAATCCCATCCTAGGTTTGTGCAAAAGGTTCCATATCAAACCAATACTAGGGAGAAGGTGATTTTTTTCCAAGGTAGGAGATGTTAATCACAACACCAAAACATATGCCTCTTCCAAGACCTATAATGACAAAGAACTTTTGTTCTTTCACTCCTTACCTCCCCAACCACAAAATTTTTTGTATTAACAAGTAGGGGATCATAACACCCTACTTTCTCTCTCTTCTCATCATGAGGAGAGACTCTGCACTGATATTGGGTCCAACTAAGGCCCTCCTCCCGTACATGGCCACTTCTACGCTATCTAAGGGTGAGTAATGCCAACACAACCGTCATAGTTTTCCCCACAAAATAAAACATAAAATATGAAAGGAAAATAAATAAGAAACCTAAAATAACCCATCCCTCACATGTTTCATCACACACAAAAAATACACACACATGCAATAGGTCTACTTAAGCAACAAAGCATAAAGAACAAGGCCATGAAGGATCCTACCTTCACAAAGGTGATGGAAAATGGAGGTTTTGAGAAGATCTAATCCTTCTTCCTCTTCCAATCCAATCTTGACTCTCTCTAAATGTATAGAATGGGTGAACACCCTCTGACCCTCCAATTGGAAATTAAATAGACTTCTAAACTCACCCATCTAAAATGGCAATAACTCTAGACTTGACTCAAGCCTTCTAGGGTCTTCCAACTTGATCCTACCATTAAGATAGCCATTTTGGTGAAGTGTAAACTTGGTAAACTCAAAGAGATGTTCAATTCTTGTACTAAAGGGAAAATGAGATATTTAGGAGGTCATAAAAGTCAACAGAAGGATCTAAAAGGGTGGAAAATGTCTCCAACCAATACAAATACCCCCTAGGCACTTGGTTTGCATTAATTTTGGCCCCCAAGATCATTTTAGGACATATAAATTGGCTTGAAATATTTGAACTTTCTAAAAAACCTAAGAATGCAAACTTTACACTATACCAAATAATTATTCTTAGGTTACTAACTTAATCCCTCTCATATTATTAAGTTACTCTGCTAACTCTAATTATCATGTTGATACAGATATATGAATTACGAGTGTCAAGTGACACCATAACATCATTTTTATGTAACATCAAACACCTTACAATTATAAAATGATACACACATTCAGATTATGATACAACTAAAATACAAAACAATAAGATGTTTTTCTCTTCATTAGACTCAACCTTAGTTTCATAAATTGAACATAGAGTTGATTACCAATTCTCTATTAGATTCCATGGATAATGATCTTGCACACTCAATTCACTCATCAGTAGCTCGAGAAAAATACACACACACACACACACACACACACACACACACACACACACACACACACACACACACACACACACACACACACACACACACACACACACACACACACACACACACACACACAACTCATATGGATAATCACATTAATCAAAATATCAAACTTTCATTTTAAATAACCTTTATCTCATTTATACTCACATATTTAACCATTACAAATTGTATAATTAAAATATTAATCATATTCCTAATCTTGAATTCATTTACTGTAATACACCATCATTATGCATGCTTATAAAATATCAATAATATGATTAATAGTTTTAAAGTAAAGCATCACACGACATAATATAATATAATAATGTCTAGTACATCATGCAATGTCTTGACATATTGGTGTTGGAAGATTGGTTTGATGATGATATGTTGCATTCATGATTGAGTTTTTCATTGATGTCAACATAGCATGTTTGATATCTCCTATGGTATCTAACAAAAGAACAACGAAAAGATCAAGTTGGTATGGATGGCTAGTTGATCATGATAACCACTTGAGTTTATGGGACATACTTCTAAGTATCTAGCATATGTAGTTAACGTCAAAAGTAGAAAGGATAAGTCTAGAAGGAGTTATGTAAGTTTTGGTGATGTTTGTTCTGAGATAGAGTTTACAAAGGCATGTTCTGGTAAACTTTTTATATCTCCTTTCAAAGTTGATATATTGAGAATCAAGGTTGAGGAGATGGAGAAGATATGTTGAGGATGACATGGCTAAGCTCGCTCATTATAATATTGTGTGTAGGGAAAGATATTCAAGTTGCAATGGGAAGATTAAGGTTATCACTAAGTGTAACATGTTCTTAATATGGTCCTATAATGATTAATTGAGAAGGTCTAACAGCCAACTCAAGGAAATGTTTTATGGACTTGGTATAAAGGAAGGATATTTTCCTTTATCATGGCATCGATATATACAAATTGTGAATGTTTGAAAAGTAGCAAAAAGTATGAAATGTGAAGTTGAGTAGAGCAGTATGAAAGTGAAGGAAACTTCATTCCTGAGGTTTTGTTGAGTGAAACAAGATTTGGTATTTGGATCCAAGATTCATGACCTGGTCTACAATGTCTGATAGTGATTGGTCTAGTTGAAAAAATAGAGGAAAGAACAAGAAAAGAAGAAAATAATAGTAAACTATTTGTTTGAGTAGAGAGCTCTTCTTGTAGTTGAAATTGCATGTTTGGGCAGTGGGCTCTTCTTGTATACATTGTACCACAACTCCTAATAGGGTTGGAATCTCTTAATAGGGATTCAAAGTCTCCTAATAGAAAATCATTGTATTAAATGTTGTAATAGACTCCTAATAGGGTCCATCCTCTAACAAGGAATATTTGTATTAGTACATCATCTTGTGGGCATCATTCCCACCAGGGCTTTCCCCCTGATCAAGGGTTTCCTTAGACAACATATCTAGTGTAATTGTCTATATGCATCTTTGTATGGTTATTATTTACCTTGGTTGAATGGTTAAGAAGATATATGTTTTGGATAACTGATTCACACCCCCCCGCCCCCCTCTCAATTATCTTGGTGGACTATTATTTCTAACAATTGGTATCAGAGCTTCAAGTTCTTGAAAAAAAATTTAATAGCTTTGGGAGATCCATGGAAAACATGTTCAGGAAAGATAGTTTGAAGTTTGATGGAACAAATTATGACAGATGGAAAGAAAATATGAAGACACATTTGTTGTGTATGGGTCTAGGATATTGGTCTTGACAAAATCAGAAAAGATAATCATTGAAGAAAAGGATTTGGAAACCTGCACTAAGGCACAAATAGATCTTTTCATGGGTGACATGAGAGCTAGAGAAGCATTATTGACTACACTTCCTAAAATTGAGTACAATAAGGTGAAATCACTTGCTACTTCACATTTGATTTGGAAAGCTTTGGAAAATAGCTTTGAAGGTGATGAACACTCTAAGAAGTTGAGGCTACAAAATTGGATTTGTGCATTCCAAGATGCTAAGATGATGGAAGATGAATCTATAAGAACATATATAGGTAGGATATCAAAAATTACTACAGGTATTAAAGCTCAAGGAGGAACCAAAAATGATGGTTAAGTTATATGGAAGATATTGAAGACTCTAACACCACCATTCAAGTTAGCAGTTCAGATGATACAATTGTTGATATCATGTACCAAAGATTTCACAAAGGAGACATTGCTTGGAAGACTTGAAGTAGTTGAGAATGAACTTAGATAGTCCAAGGAGTTGACCAGAATAGAGACAACTTTCAGTGCTTTAAGCATTTGACCTAACTTATCAAGTAGCACAAGTGCTAGAGGAGATTTTTCTAGCAGCAATAGATCTGAAGAAGATAGAAAGATTGATGAATCAGTAGCCTTTCTGGTAAAAATAGAAAAGGAGGTAAGAAAATCTTTAAATATTTGACTTGTGATGAATATGGTCATTATGCATCTAAGTTTCCTAAAAGGGAGAAAAATTATAAGGGAAATCATAAGCCTAGAAAAGATAGAGATTGTTTGTATGTAAATGAAGATTATGATTCTAATGAACAAGAATTAAGTGCTAGTGATGATGAAATTGGATTTGTGGCAATTAAAGAAGAAGTTTCAGAGAAGGTATCTTTGGTATCATAGGTTGAGAAGAAATCTAATTGGATAATTGACAGTGGTTGTTCGCATCATATGACTAGTGACATGAACAAGTTTTTTGACTTTAAAAGTTAGGATGGAGGAATTGATAGAGTTGGAAACAACGCAACATGTCAAGTAAAAAGTATTGGATCTATAACTCTTGATGGTAAAACTAATACTAAGGATGTATACTTTGTTGATGGTTTAAAGAATAATCTTTTAAGTGTTGGACAACTAGTAGACAAAGGTTATCAGTTGCAATTCATAGAAAAGATATGTATGATCATAGATAAAGAATGAAAGGTAATTGGAACAGGAACCAGATCTAGAGGTAATGTATTTTAGTTGAATCCTACTAAAATGATATGTTTGGTTGCAAAGATAGATGACAGTTGGTTATGGCATAAGAGGTTCTATCATATAAGCTTTGATAATATTATGAGAACAAGTAGAATGATTGCTATTAGATATTTGCCAAAAATTGTAAAGCCTACTAACACAATTTGCAAGGAGTATGTTTTGGCAAAGCATAATAGGACTTATTTTCCTAGCAAGAAGTTTACCACTACAGTGAAGTTGAAGATTGTACACATAGATCTCAACGGTCCTAAAAAGACTATAGGATTCTTTCCAAAAGGTATTTTATGATTCTGGTTGATGATTTTTCTAGAATGATGTGGGTTGCATTTCTTAAAGAGAAATATGAGGCATTTGAAAAGTTCAAGATATTCAAGAATAGAGTTGAGAATGAATCTAGTATGAAGATTAAATGTTTAAGATCAGATAGAGGAGGATAATTCACTTCAAATGAGTTTAACATATTTTGTAAAGATAATGAAACTAAAAGACAACTATCAACTCTAAGAACCCTTGAATAGAGTGGCATTGTAGAGAGAAGGAACAAGTCTATTACAGAAGCTACAAGAGCTATGTTAGTAGAGAATGATGTATCCAGGATATTTTGTAGAGAAGCTATGAATACAACTCTCTACACTATGAACAGAGTGAAATTCAGGAAGGACACAAATAAGACACCTTATGAACTATGGTTTGGTCACTCACCTACAGTTAAGTATTTTAGAATATTTGGAAGTAAGTGTTACATAAAGAGAGATGATGATATTGGTAAGTTTGATGCTAGAAGTAATGAAGGTAAGTTTCTTGGTTATTCATTGAAAAGAAAGGCTTATAAATGTTATAATTAGAGAACTAAGACTATTATGGAAAGTGAAAATATAAGAATTGATGAGAAGTTCATAATACATGAGAGAATAGTTGATTACATTTCAAATGATGATGTTGTTAGTAAGCCAAGGAATGATGAAATATTCCTTAAGACTAACAATGGTTTGTAGTTTGAAGGAGAGCCAAGGTAGGGATAAAGCTCAGAACCTTCAGTAGAACTGAGAGGTGAGATAGAAAATCCTAATTTAGGGAAGAACATGATAAAGAATCACCCATCAGAATAGATCATTGGAATCAAAGACAAAGGTGCAATGACAAGGAGTAGAGTGAATAAAGAACTATGCTTGATATCTCAAGTTGAACCGAAGAATGCAGATGGAGCATGTAAAGATGACTACTAGAAATAATCTATGAAAATGGAATTGGATTAGATAGAAAAGAATAGAACATGGGATTTGTCCCTAGACCAGCAAACAAGAATGTGATAGGAACTAAATGGGTATTCAGGAACAAGATGAATGAGCAAGGAGGAGTTGTAAGAAATAAAGAAAGATTGGTATGTAAATGTTATTCACAACAAGAAGGAATAGATTATGAGGAGACTTATGCTATAGTATCTAGAATAGACGTAGTAAGACTAATTTTAGCCTATGCAACATAGAAGAAATTTAAAGTATATCAGATGGATGTCAAGTTAGAATTTCTGAATGGAGAACTTGAAGAAGAGGTATACATTGAGCAGCCTAAAGGATGTCCTTTGAAAAATGACAAGAACATAGTATGTGGACTGAGGAAATCATTTTATGGATTGAAGCAAGCACCCAAAACGTGGTATGCAAGGTTAGATAGGCATTTGAAAAAGCTCAGATATAGGAAAGGTATGGCAGATAGTAATTTGTATTGGAAAGAAACTAATGATGGTTTGATAATTTTGGTAATATTTGTTGATGACATTACATTTGGAGGTAATGATGAAGAAAGCAAGAAGTTTGTAGAAGAAATGAAGAAAGAATTTGAAATGAGTATGATAGGAGAAATGAAATATTTCCTAGGATTGTAGATAGTATAGAATAAAGAAGGAATCTTTATTTCTCAAACTAAGTACTTAAAGGATTTACTAAAAATTTTGGTTTGAAAATATGTAAACCTTTTGGAACACCTATGGTAACTAGACACAAGTTATCTACAAAGGATGAGACACCTATTATTGAGAAGAAGAAGTACACGTATATGATCAGAGGATTGCAATATCTAACTCACACAAGGCTAGACATAGAAAATGCTATTGGAATTGTTGCAAGATTCCAAGCTGATCATAGAGAAGCACACTATGCAATAGTGAAAAGGATATTTAGATATCTGAAAGGAACCTTATAATTTGGATCATGGTATTATAGATCTAATGATTTTACTCTAAGTGCTTATACTGATGTAGATTAGGCAGGCAGTATGGATGACAGATAGAGCACCAGTGGAAGAGATTTCTTTCTTAGAGAAAGATTGGTTTCTTGGTTAAGCAAGAAGCAAGGTTATACATCTCAATGTATAGTAGAAGACGAGTATGCTGTAGTAGCAAATAATTGAAATCAAGTTATTTAGATGAAGCATATGTTGAAGGATATAAGGATAGAAATTAGTAAACCTATTGTTATCCATTGTGACAACACAAGCACGGTAAATATGTTTAGGAATCTAGTGTTGCATTTGAGAACTAAGCACATTTCTATTAAGTATCATATGTTGAGAGAAAAGTTGCAAAAAAGAAATTAGATTGGAGTATGTTAGCAAAAAAAGAGTAGATTGCAGATATTTTCACTAAGCCTCTTCCCAAAGAAACTTTTGAGTATTTACGAGGTATGCTTGGGGTTATGCCCCTTACTATATCAGAGTAGAAGATGCAAGAATGCATCAGTCCAGGGTAAAAAAAGAACCATTGTTTATCTAGACTGGATGTTGATGCTTCCTGTATGGGGGAGTATCAATGATGGATAGAGTCATCTAGGACTCTTGATTGATATTATTGTGAATAGTGTAGAATTTGATGCAGAGATATTGGTTGCAAAAACCTTTGACATTGATGTCAATGGGGGGACATTTTTGCATGAAAAAAATTATGCTAAATAGGGGAGAAGTATTACAGAAAAACATTATGCTAAAAAGTTTTGCATTATTCTAAGAGACGATCGACATAAGCACGTATGCAAAATAAAAGTTTGGTATAGAGAACATTGAGATATATCAATGGGGGAGTATGATTGATGAAGAGGATTTGAAGATGAACAATATTTTTTTGGTATTGTTAGAACTAGATATTTTTCATTTATTTTTCCATCAATGCCAAAAGGGGGAGATTTTTGGAAGATTGGTTTGATGATGATATGTTACATTCATGACTGAGTTTCTCATTGATGTCAACATAGCATGTTTGATGTATTATGTGGTATATAATAGAAGAACAATAGAAAGATCAAGTTGGTATAGATGACTAGTTGAGCATGATAAGCACCTAAGGTTATGGGAGATACCTCTAAGTATCTAGTATATGTAGTTAACGTCAGAACCAGAAAGGATAAGTCTAGAAGGAGTTATGTAAGTTTTAGTTATGTCTTTTCTGAGATAGAGTTTATAGAGGCAAGTTTTGGTAAAGTTGTTATATCTCCTAGTAGATTTGATATATTGAGAATCGAGGTTGAAGACATAGAGATGACATTTTGAGGATGACAAGGCTAAGATCGCTCATCATAATATTGCATGTACAAAAAGATATTCAGGTTGCAAGGCAAAATATTAAGGTTATCACTAAGTGTAACATGTTCTTAATATGATTAATTGAAAAGGTCTAATAGCCAACTCAAGGAATTGTTTTATGGACTTGGTATAAAGGAAGGATATTTTCCTTTATCGTAGCATGGATATATATGAATTGTGAATGTTTGAAAAGAAACAAAAAGTATAGAATGCGAAGTTGAGCAGAGCAATGTGAAAGTGAAGGAAACTTCATTATCAAGGTTTTACTAAGTGATCCAAGGTTTGGTATTTGGATCTGAGGTTTGTGACCTAGTCTACAAGGTTTGATAGTGATTGGTTTGGTTGACAAAATAGAGGAAAGAACAAGAAAAGAAGAAAATAACAGTAAACTATTTGTTTGAGTAGTGAGCTCTTCTTGTAGTTGAAATTGCATATTTGGGCAGTGGGCTCTTCTTGCATACATTATGCCACAACTCGTAATAGGGTTGGAATCTCCTAATAGGGATTCAAAGTCTCCTAATAGAGACTCATTGTACTAAATGTTGTAATAGACAAGTCTAATAGGTTCCATCCTCTAACAAGGAATATTTATATTAGTACATCATCTTGTGGGCATTATTCCCACCAGGGTTTTCCCTCTAATCAAGGGTTTTCCTAGTCAACATATTTGGTGTAATTGGCTATATGCATCTTTGTATGGTTTCTATTTACTTTGGTTGAATGGTTAAGAAGATAAATGTTTTGGATAACTAATTCACCCCCCCACCCTCAGTTATTTGGTGGACTATTGTTTGTAACAATTGAGTCATAATGTGTCAAAATAAAATGTATCAAATGTACTATAATGGATCATGGAAGGGCCTCACATCATTCTTATGACTCCCTCTTGAACACTCACTCTTTTTGATATTCAAGTATCTTTGTTCTGTTCTTATATCTCCCTTAGCACTATACCCCTCTTACTAGGTAGATGTATTTATTTTAGTCATTTATCCCTCTATAGTAAAAATTAGGTACACTAACTCCCTCAGAGAAGATATTTCAAGTATTTATCCCTTTACTATGCTATCTCTTTCATTGTTTGGTACCCTTTATCTAACTCCCTTTGAGCATATATTTCAAGTATTTCTACCTCTTTGACAACAATGCCAAAGACTTGACATCTCAACATGTAGATGTTAGTAATTTTAGTTTCTCCCTTTGTCACTTTACTTGTAAATTCCAATCTTCTATTAAGCTCTTTGATTACTTTAGGCAATTCCTAAAGTAGTATCCATTGCATCAATGTGTAAGATACAACATTCAGCTCCAGTTGATGTAGGGCACTATTTATACTTCTCAAAAAACTTTGGATAGGCTTTTCACCCCTAGTTTACCTCTTAAATACTCATGAGCATCCTTGGATAATTCTTTTGTGAAGATATCATCTGTCTACTCTTTTGTACTCACATGTTCCATTTTCACCTTTTTGTATCAAGTAATGATACTTGATTGCAATGTGCTTAGTCTTTGTGTGCATCACAGGGTTCTTTGATATATTTATACCACTTGTATTATCACAATAAAGTATCACAAGTGTAGTGATTTCTTCTTTCATACCTTTGAGTAGTTGTTTGATCTATTAGTGTTTTTAAAACTACTAAGCAATAGAGAGCCTCAATACCAAAAGGACAATACTTATGCAACCTAAGGATTAGCTATTTCCTATATTCAATTACACATGCATACCAGTTGGATCCAACATTAACAAAGCTAGGAATGGTTTTCTTCTCTTTAGGCTCTACAAAACCAAGGTGGCTATACTTAAGGGATGACTCAATCTGACTATTGTTGTATGCAAACTATCTTAGTTTTATTTTGATTTTCATCTTCAATTCATAAACACATAGCTAATTGTGACTTTTTGAATAGAATACATCCCCTATAATAGATTTGGTCATAAAATCTTTTGTGATCTGCAAGTATTCTTTGCAACAGTGGCTACCTATGGCTAGAATATTTCATACAAACAAGTATTGACCAACTTGGAAGATCTTTAGGAAATAAAAGTAAAATTGATTGTAAATTTTGCATTTGATACCCGTTTATACTCTATTTCTCTTTCAGCTAAATCAATTTGACCAGTGCCTAATCCATTGGGGTTCAGAGTCTACTAAAAATCTATAGATCTAATTTGTTGCATTACAAAAAATATTATCAGTAATTCCTACTGGAATCCATCATTCACAACATCCTTCTCATTACTACAGTAACCTTATCAAATTCATCAAAGAATTTACTCAATTCATTGAACTAATACCAGTGATGAAAAGATATACAACCTAAAGGATTGCATTCAATTGCACTAGTTTTACTCATACAACATCAAGATGACTAAGTAACCAAAAGGAGACAAAATTCAAAAAGAACTGATATGGGGACAGCTCATAATTTGTATTCATTTTCTTTGAAAATTGTATATATTTTGCAGTAAACTCAGAATGACCATAGGAAGAAACACAGAGATCATTCCGTATTAATGTATTCCTATAAACTTACAGAGAAACTACATTATAAAGCTTGTTCAAATTACTTGGACCAAAAATAGACTAAATATGACTAAAAGCATTAGAAATTGGACCCCTCCTCGAGCCTCACTTAAATAATATGAGATGCAACAAGCTTCAGGCTAAGGGAAATTGATAGGTGTCTTTTACAAGAGATATTTACATACATCTATCACAAAATGACAAAAATGTGAGTAAGAGAACATTTCTAAATCAAACATTCCTTTTTGTGTGTCTGCTTCTGTCACATCCTCTAATGTTGTTGATTTGGCCGCTACTCTGATTCCTTCGTGTATGCAACTACCAAGTTAGCCAATGATGAAATTTGTTTTGATGATTACGAGTTAATCTCCATCCATGGGTTTTCGCCATCTCCATCTTGTATTGTGGGAGTAACTTCTACTTTTCCCTCTTCTTTGGTTGTGTCAGCATCCTGTGGTCCCAGGCCTGGAACTGAAAGTGACTAATCATTCTTGTCTTCTTCTTACTATTGGCTTTGTGCAGTGATAGTGTCAATGATTTGGATCTCATCACCCTGCACCTCATCACTGTTAGTTTTACTTCCCTCAAACTGTTCATCAGGAGCTATTTTTGCCATCCATTTGTCAAACAAGGTGTCATCTGGCCAATTGAATTGCAAAATATCCTTCTATCTTTTGAGCATATACTCAACCTCATTATCAATAGTAAAAAAATTTTGTTTCAAAGAATCAAACAATATTTGGGCTTTCACTATTTCTTCAGTTGTTGTGGCCCACCATGCATGCCCTGTTTCATTGATAACTTCATTCGTTCTTAAGAAAAATAAATCATCAAGCTCCTTAGCCCATTCGTCTTTGTTTTTCAAATTATTCTTCTTATCTAGGGAAAAAGGAAACAAACTAAACTTTTGGCTCTTGTACTTATCTAAGCAACCAACTATTATTCTTTGCAAATGAATTCTCTTATTGTCAAAGTTAGTAAGATCAGAAACGATATGAAAAGTTTTCTCAATTTGATCATAGGAGGTTTTTATAATAGAAAAACATAAAAATTTTATCTCCTTCCTCCTTCTTACCTACTTATTCATAATAGGTTTCAAAGCCTCATCACTTGCTTTCATTTCATCCCAGATACTGATCACCCTAGCCAACTGATCATAAACTAGTGGCCATTCAATTTTATCCCCCAAATATGTGAGAACCTTTCTTAATTTATCTTCATATTTCACATTCAACTCCACATGTAAGGCCCAGAGTTTATTCTTTTCTTCTTCAAAGTCCTTAGTAGTGTAATACTCTGGCCTTTTGGGTTTATCTGGAACTTCTATGAGGGGAGTGGATTTAAAAGGTTCAATTAGGGGTGGGGGGGTGGGGGGGGGGAGGGTATGTTATTCTCGGTGCTATTGACCTCCCCATTAGCTTGTTTTCAAGCTCAATCCTCTTTTTAACCTCTTTATCGTAGGCCTCAAGAAGTGTTTCATATTTGCTCTATAATTCAAACATGGCCTATTCTTCTTTCTTAGCAGTGGTAAATTTTTTTTGGGATGAGTCCACATTCCAATGTGCTGCCTATACATGAGAAGACTCAGCCACCCTCCTCACAATGATGTTTCTTGTTAGTCCATATTCATCTAGTTGTGATGAAACAATCCTAGATCCTCTCCTTAATGACCATATGACCAGAGCAGCTTGATCTTCACAAAATGAAGTTCCTGCAAACTCCTTTTTATTTGGGTCTTGTAACTCCAATTTATTAGAAATAGAATTAAAAATCAAAGCATCCACAATATCCCAACTAGGAAACAATAATATATTAGAAGTCTTTACCATTTTCCTCCCCTCTTCAGGGGTTATGTTCTGGAACTCTTGCATTATTTGTTCCTTTATTTGATTTTTTATAGAGGCTTCATCCATTTCTAGATGCTTTGCTGTCAATTTTTGGCACCTTTCCTCAAAATTGCTCATATTTTCCCTCCATGCAAATTGATGAAAGACCCTAGGTTTGACAAAACTATCATCAGACAAAAATTGTTGACTAACTTGTTCCAAAATACAATCCAATTCCCTTCCTCTGTAATCTACAACTGTTAATTCAAAATTTGGCATTGGAGGCTCCTAAGGTTCTCCTTCATTTATTTCTACTTGTGTAACCAAGACTTCCCCTTGTGATCCCAACTGCTCAATCTGCTCTTCAGTGGGCTGCTCCTCTTCAATTCTCAAGGGGGTCTGTGAGGGTGAGTATTTCTCAACATGAGGATCCTCTTCCCTTATTATCTTTCTCCTCTTTAGAGAGGGTTCAGAAGGTCTCTCCTCCACAACAGCACTAGTGGAGGCCATTATTTGTTTTACTTTGTCTACAAAGGCCTCTTTATTCTGAATAAGAGTGTACCTTGGCCTTTTCTAGATAGTTGATTGACCTGCCCCTATATTGGGAGTAAAACCTAATCTTCTCATTGCTTCCCTAGCCTTATATGGGTAAAATCTAATAAAGAATTATTTCTTTTCATTCATTTCCTCTATTATTTTAGGAAAAGTATTCATAAGTTTTCTTACCTTATCTACATTTTTGACTGCCTCATCCAGAGGACTATAATCTCAGTCAAAATAATGAATGAAATCTAAAATTTTAGAGAAGAGTCTCCATTTTTCTTGCTTGTCTCCTACTCTTGCAAAGAGTAGTCATTCCTTATTATATCTTTTGGAAAGTAAAATTCATGTTCACTTTGTCCAAGCTTAATTCTATGCCTCAAGGCCATGTTGAAAAAATCCCTCTGAATCACAAAAATGCGGGTGAGAAATAGCCATCTTGTAAGGATCCAAAATTTTCTGCAAAGAGTTCCAACCCCCTTTTGTGATTACAAAATGATGGGCTATTATGCAAGTGGGGAAAATTGACCCTGTTGATCTTTTCAACAAAATTGTTTCCTCTACTCCTCCCAATTGCCACAAAAACTTAGCTACTCCTACCTTCAAAGGCACTTGGTAGGGTAATACATGAGGGCTTTCCCTAATACCATTAGTTCTGAAAATAGTAGAAAAAGAGTAAGGAATAATATCTCCCCAATTATGTGAAGCTTTTAAATTATGGGGGGTACCCATAGGCCTTATGAGACTCATTAGTGCTTTGGAGATTCTAAGATTGTCACTCAATAAGAGGCATCTCAACTTGGAAGCTAAATACCTGTCAAACCTAACAAAACTAGCATTCTCTACATGCCACATCATATCTGCACTCCACAGCTAGACTAGCAATGCTTCTCCATTCTCCTCTTTGTTTAATTTCATTTCTTTACCAAAATATGAAACTCCCTTGAACAAAAACATATGCATCAACAATGAGTAATGACCAAAGGTTTTTTCTATCTTGCTCTTGGCAATCCCAATTAACCCATTGTCAATTTCCTCAGCCAAATAAGAAACAAAATAAAAAATTATGTCCACACCAAAAGATGAGATCTGAACAACCATATACATAAAATCCATAGGCATAAATTCTTTTTTATCTCTCCCAAAAACTCTGCATAAGGTCCTATATATCTCTATAGCCTTGGAATTGAAATACGTTCTTTTGAAGGGTTCCCTAGAGGCTGATGTTATCATTGGCAGAGGTCCAATTTTACCTATATGTGCCTTCAATGTACCTTGTCTAAGGATGTCATTTTTGGACATGTACTCATTTTCTAGTCCTTCCAAATCAATGGGCACATGGTAATCAGTGATAGGCCCTAAACCAAAAACTTCCCTAATCTCATCTAGGCTGACTATAATTAAGACCTGGCCATCAGTTCTTCTTACAACCCTAATGGCTTGGTCATAGTTTTTGGCCATAGCTTTAAGAAGATCATAGTCCATGAACACACTAGGAACCACCAGTTTCCCTAGATCAAAGTTCTAGATATTGGAGTGTGGGGAAAAAATGTTCCTCTGTGAAAACATTTTCTAAAAAATTCTAGACTAGTTTGAGTGGTACTTGCATCCTTGACCCAATTACCGTTGTCATATAATCCATCTGCTATCCTCAACCTAGGGTTTAATGTTGTAAGCTTTTTGAATTGCATAGTTTCAATGGTGGAATTGGGAAGTAGCTCAAATAAATCATCATGGACATTTTTGTCCAAGTAATTCACCTAACCAAAGAATCCCTTCTTTGGAGGCATTCTGAATTGTAATTTTTAGATTTAAGATACTCTAGAGACTATAGTGTAAACACTTACCTAACACTTTGCTTATTTCTCTCTGTAACTCTACAATGTCTTCGCGAACTCTGGGAATTTTCTTACACGTTCTTGTTCAGCTCACAACTTTCTTAGTAATGGCTTTTTCTTAGAAAACTTTACAATCTTTCTTCATGTAGGACGAACTTGAGAAAACCTTATGTATTATACTTTGCTTTCCTTCGCACACGAAGCCTTCAAGATTCATAAATGCACAGAGTGAAAAATAACAATGTGGCATCATCTTTCCTTTTGAATTTGCATCATTGATTTATAAAAAAATCCTACGATTTAGGGATAAAAATGAAGTTGACTCATCTTTCCTCTTAACACGCTGGAATTCAAACCAATGAAGCATGTCCACCTGTATCTTTCCTTCACTGTTGGCATTTCTATCTAGACCCACTGAAGACTGGGGACATGTGTAGGGCCCATTTGCCAATGCACCAAAAGCCATGACTGTTAGTGAACATGGAACACCACATAATTAACCACCTGTGGGTAGGGGAGCGCATTGCATCACCCAACAATCTCCCCCTCGATGCACATACCAGGTGCTTACGCGGGTCAGGAAGGCATCAGGGAGATTTGAACCCATGACCAAGCCAAAACTAGGCTCTGATACCAATTGTAGGGCCCATTTGCTGTTGCACCAAAAGACATGACTGTTAGTGAACATGGAACACCACATAATTAACCACCTGTGGGTAGGGGAGCATGTCGCATCACCCAACAACACGTGTCATCAAGTTACTACCTCGCTATACATAACTCTCGAGTATCTCACTATAGTAAAGTAGTGACTACCATTGATCTTGTATTGAATGTGTGGAAGACATTTCAATACAAAACTTGAGAGAAAATAGGTGGGGCCCTAATTCGCTACTTCACTATACATAAAAGTTATGCAATTCTTCATGGCAATGTAGTGACGATCGTAGATTTGGACTTGATCAGATGGCATGGAAACTGCATGTAATCCTTTGTATGTAGTGGGTCCCATATTTTCTAAGTCGCATAGAGTAAAAATCGCATATCTTTCCATAGTGAGATAGTGATAGCCGTAGATCCCATCTTGATCTGACGATTAGAATTCCTCATGTGTTTTATAAATGGGCATGGGTCCAGGATATTGATGATGTGAGAAATCCTGCATTGTTGGCATAACGAAACCATACTTTAATCCTAATCACTCTTCAACGTTGCTTGAGGTCCCACCATGTGCCATTTCATGGAAAATCGCTATGTCACTAATGATGAGATGCCTAGATTTTTTGACAACAAAGTAGTGAGCTCCAACATCTCAACAAAAGTTAGCACTGTAAAATAAAGGCAAGTCAAGTCACCAACGCCCTTATTAAATACTTCTGGCAATAATAGTTATTACTCGTCATGCCACTTGGAAAAGTTTACGGTCACTTGGAAATTTGATTTCTTCTGCATCCCACCTTCTACTGGGTTCCTACTTGTTCTAACAATCCTGACAAAGGGCACGTGACTAAAATTTTTGCCGCAACCAAATCTCCAACTATCGGACCTTCATTTTATGGTTCCATTTTCTAAATTTACCAATACTCACTACCTCACTATACATATCCTCTACACATCTTTCCATAGCGAGATAATGAGAACTATAGATCTTTTCAAAATCAGATGGTGAAAAACATGGAATGAAAGACTACTTGAGGGCACATAAAAATTAAAAGAAAATATAATATTTCCCAAAGTTCTTTTTTCAAAAATATTTCGCAGCCTCAAGTTTTAAAAGGAATGAGCCATAGGGGTTTTAACAAAAAATTCTCAAAGGCTAACAAATGGATGATTAAATGAGAAACCTTATTCACCATTAATGTATCCAATTTGATTTTTTATACCTGGACAAAGGAAGTTTTATCATGCAAAAAATTAGACCAACATGATCCATACAATGTTTTTACAATTTATTGTAGTTGCAACATGTTTAGCCTCAACAATAGATTGAGATATGCAATTATGTTTCTTGCTAGTCCATGTAACTAGTCTCTTTCCTAAGAAAAATGCTCCTCCACTAGTGCTCTTTCTGTCATCAATGTTTCGAGCCCAATCATCATTAGTGTAGGCTCTCAACTCAAATTTCTCATTTTTCTTGTAGTATAGACCACAATCTTATGTTCCCTTCAGATGTCTCATTTTTCTTTTAACAACCATCAAATGATTCTCCTTAGGATTAGTAGAGAATCTTGCAACTATCCCAATAGATAATACAATGTCAAGTTTGCTATGTACTACATACTACAATTTTCCAATCATAGACCTGTATAATATTTCTTTCAAATTGACTGAATCATTATTCTTTGACTTGTGTCCTATCACCATAGGTGTGCTAACTAGTTTGGAATATTCCAATCCAAAAAAATTCAATATTTCCTTCACATACTTAGACTGAGTGATGTATATACCATATTTCATCTGATATACTTGCAAACTAACAAGGAACTTGAACTCTCCAAACATAGACATCTCAAATTCTCTCTTCATTTCATTTGCAAATGCTTTACATAATCCATCTTGACCTCCAAATATGATATCATCAACAAAAATTTCAACTAGTAAAATACCTTTACCTCCTTCTATCTTCAAGTACAGATTGTTTTTATCATCAACTCTCTCAAATCTAATTTTCACAAGATAACTGTGAAGTCTTTCATACAATGATCTTGGTGCTTGCTTTAAACTATATAAAGCTTTGTGTAGTCTACATACCACATTCTTTTTGTTAGCATCAAAAAATCCTTTTGGTTGTTCAATAAAGACCTCTTCTTCTAATATGTCATTCAAAACTGCAGATTTCACATCTATTTGATAAACTTTGAAACCTTTGTGTGCAAAGTAAGCAAGCAAAGTCCTTACTTCTTCCAATCTTGCAACAAGAGAAAATGTTTCTCCATAGTCTATCCCTTCTTGTGCATACCCTTTGCAAACTAATCGTTCCTTATTCCTTGTGACTTTCACTTCACCATTTTCATCTATCTTGTTTCTATAAATCCACTTGGTTCCAATCACATTCTTATCTTTTGGTTGAGGAACTAGAGCCCATGTCTTGTTCTTCTCAATCTGTTCAATCTCTTCTTTCATGACTTTACTCCAGCCCATTGTACTCTAGTCCACATTCTCTATGGCATCTTTCACTAAATCAGGTTCATGCATGCTTAGAAAAAATGTATCATTTCTTAGTTCGTTTCTTGTCATTGGTCTAGCATTTCTATCTCCAATAATTTGTTTAGCGGGATGATACCTCTTGACATACTTTGATAATCTTAGTTCTACTCTACTTTCCTCATTAGGTCTATCAACTTCCAAATCACTACATACTTCTCTATCAGGTAATTCAATATCTCTTTCATGTACACTAATCTCAGAATCAAAATGTGTCTTAGCTTCATTCTACAAATTGGTACTTGACTGCAGCTCAGTTCCTGAATACAACTCAACATTCACTGTATGTGACTTGGCAGTTACTGAAACTTGTTAATTTTTAACTTGATTTACAACATCTACATCAGCAAGCATACCTTCATAAAAGTATACAAAAGATTTTTATTTCTCTAGTTCCTTCATAGGTTTAGCCTTATGTACCTCTTTATATTCATCAAACTTCACATTTGTACTTTCCACAACTTTGTTAGTGTTATTATTTAAACACTTGTAAGCTTTACCTCTTGTCGAATAGCCAAGGAATATACCTTCACTTTTATCATCTAATTTACCATTCCAAAAATATTTAAGAATATAGCACTTGCTTCCAAATACCTTCAAATATTTTACATTGGTTGAGTCTCCATACCATAATTCAAAAGGTGTTGCATGAGTACCAATCTTGACTTGCACACAGTTGTACTTACAACCTCTCTCCAATATTTCAAAGCGACATTCTTCTCCATCATGAGTGTCCTAGCACAGTCCATTACATATATGTTCCTTCTTTTAGTGATTCCATTTTGTGGAGGGGTCCTAGGTGTAGATGTCTATCTTTTGATTCCTTTGTCATTATAGAACATCTCAAACTCATTTGATGTAAATTCTCCTCTATCAGATCTCATACATTTTAGGCTTTTACTTGTTTCCTTCGAAACTCTTGCTAAGCATCAGTTGAACATTTGGAAAGCATCAATTTTTTGTCTCAAAAACATAATGATCATCATCCTAGAATAATCATCAACAAATAGCATAATTTAATTGTCACCCTTGTAGCTTTGCACATCATTTGGTCCACACAAGTTAGTATAAAAAATCTCCAAAATTCCTTTAGAGGTGTGAGTTTTACTCTTAAAAGTAGATTTTGTCATCTTTCCTAACTGTCATTTTTTGCAAATTATATTTTTAGGTTTCTTCAATTTAGGTAGACCACTAACTCTTCTCATATTACTAATACTAACCAAGTTATCAAAATTAATATGACATAACCTCTTGTGCCATAACCACACATCATCAAATTCTATAACAAGACAAGTAACATCATCCATATCAAAATAAAATAGATTACCTCTAGTTTGATCACCTTTCCCAATTAGTTTTTGATCAATATCATAGATCTTAGCTATCGTATTCTCAAACTCAACCTTGCAACTTAAACTATTTAGTTGTGACACACTCAACAAATTATAGTTAAGTCCTTCATCTTATACATAATAAGAATTGTCACATAAAATCTTTTATGTGAGTTTGATAGAACCTTTTCCTTTTATTAGATATGGTGCATCATTACCAAACCTTACACTATTTCCATCATAATAGTTTAGGGGAATGAACTTACTTTTATCTCTAGTCATGTGATGTGAACACCCATTGTCAAAAATCCATCTGTCATTTTTGTTCACACAAGAAACTAGTACAGTTGCCTCATCCTCATTAGATTCATCCTTCATTGCAACATACACCACTTCATCTTCATGATCATCAAATCCATCTTTGATTTCCTCTTCAACAATATAGCAAGACTTCTTGCCTTTGTCTTTGTAATGTTTGATGTCCTCATCTCTTGTACCTCTATATTTTTCACCACTTCTATTGTTCTTCTTTTCTAGATATATAACAGTAATGTGACCAACCTCATTGCAATTAAAACACATGATAAGTAACTTACCTTTAAATTTTCCTTTGCCTCTATGAAATATCCTTGCTAGTAGTGCTTCAAGTTGTTCTACATCCTCCTCATATGTGTCACTATCACTAGAAACATATTTGACCCTTTTCTTCTTCTCTTTAGGTTCTTTTAATGATAGCTTAGCTTTTAAAGTAGATTCAACATTGTCAGGTTTGAAATTGTCAAAATTAGAGAGCTCAAAGTCAATAAGCCTACCTACCAAGCCTTCAAGAGTCAAATTAGAACCTAGTATACATCTTAGTTATTGTATGGAAGAAACTCTAATAGCATAGATGAGCAGCAATGTTCTCATTACTTTACTTAATACAGTATCATCATCTATCTCTCTAGTAGCTCCTCTTATAACATTAACAACATTGGTTATTCTAGAGAAATATTGAGCAATATTCTCACCTTCTTCCATTCTCATATCATTGAACTTACCTCTAAGACTTTTAGATTTGGCTCTCAGAACATTTGTGTCTCTTCCATAAATGGTGTGAAGAGAATCTCACATCTTCTTTTCACTATCACAACCCTTGATATCATTGAACTCATAATAACTTAAGGAAAAGGCAATCTCTAACATTGTCTAGTTGTGTTCTTTCTTCTTTTTCAGATCTTCAGTAGTTAAGTCTCCAGTACGATCAAAATGCTTAGTGATGATGGTAGATTTTGCATAATCTCCAAGACCTCCTAGGTGTAGCTTCATCAAAATTTTCCATGCAAGGAATTTGATGTTGTTAATATTGGGTACCTTTCTTTTTGACATCTTGATGTTTTGCTTCTAGTACCTTCAAACTAGTCCTCTTAAGTAGATGGCTTTGATACCAATTGTTGGAATTCTTTAGAATAACTAAGAGGGGGGTGAATTAGTTATCCAAGGTCTAGATGTACAAATAAAACTTTTCACAGCTTAGTGAACCCCTATCCATGAAAACTTAATATGCATGCATCCATTAGATCATACAATGCTTAAACTTTGTAGGTTATTGTCCTAGGTCAAAATAACTTTGTAGAAATGTAAACATGAACCATAATAGATTCAATAACACATTTGAAAAATAGATTTTATATGTTGAAAACCAATTTGAGAAAAACCACCAATAACATGCTACTAGTTTTCACTCTTCTAAAGTGATTCCCTATGAAAGACTAGCCCTATTAAAGGTTACAATAAACACTATTAATATGACCTAGTTAGAGGATTTCAATCACCCTATTAGGAGTGAGCCATATTAGAGGAATTTAGATCATTCACTTGGAATGTCACCTAGCTAAAGGATTTACAAATTACTGTTAGGTCAATCTTAACCCAAAGGATTTACACTAGACCAATATAACGATTAGAAAGGAGTAGTAAGGCTTGATCTGATAAAAAATTACAAATCACTTGTAGATTATAGATCTTTGTTTCAATCCTCCATTCTTCTTGGCATTCACATGCTTGATAGCTTGTTCACCCTTCAAGTATTCATACTCCTAAGCCTTCTTTCTTTTCTTGTCAATAGCATTCTCTTATGTTTGGCCATTGAACAAAGCAATACCCTAGACTCCTTCTCTTCCTTAGGTTCTTGCACATGACAACCTTTTCTTTTGACCAACTCTCTCTATAAATAGATATTTTAGATCTTTTATCATTCAACCTTAATAGTCCATTTTAGGGTGAGGTAGGATTAGGTAGGATTCAATGAATCTGCCCATATTTTCATTTGAGTCCCTTCTAAAAAATTATCCCTCAATCCTCTTTGAATTCACCTCAAAATAGTCTACCATGAATTCTATGTCACTAACTCATCATAGTTATCTTCCACATGCTTCACATAATTCAAGAAAAAAAATAGTTAGCTCAGATTCGTCAAATCTATGATTTTACATGAATATTGGCACTCAACATCAATATGTCGTCACTCAGCTTCCATATTGTTCTTCCACTCATCTTTCACTAGATAAATCAACAAACACTTTAATGTTTACTGGTGCTCAACATCAACTAAACTTTACTCAACTTTCTCTAAGTTCACTCAACATATACTAAAACTTCACTTTGCTTGGCTCCAACTAATTTTTTTCTTGGCTTGCACTAACTTTTCTCGGCACCTACTTTCCACTCGGTCAAGCTTGGAAGACTCAAATTTTCTTACTTGTTCTTCTAGACTTAATCAATGTATCCATCCTTTGCAACCTCAAGTAGATAATCAATACACAACGCATCATTGTCTTAATTGATCTTTGTACTCCTTTTACATACTATAACTCAAACATTACTCTAGGTCATCTTGCTGTCTTATTTGATCAAAACCTCCTCATCAGTTAAACATATGATAATACTCAAATCAACTAAGTAGTTATCTTTCTAGCGAGTAGTAGGTTTGACATCAGTGACAAAACAATGATTGAAACATTACAATCTTATACTTATATCAATCTATTTTCAACATTTTACGCATCTCCCTTACGCTTTTTGAGGGCCATAAATGCAATGACTATGGAAGAGTGGAAACTCCATGTCCTTGTATCATTCCCCCTTAAAATATAGGCACCAACCTTAGCTAAGAACTTGAGAGTGAATGTGGGCACTTAGTTTAGTCATATTAGAGACGTGTCACGTGGAAGGGGGTTGAGAATATGCAAATAAAGTATGAGAAAATGGGTAAGAGAAGAGGCAAATTTGGCTTAGGTAAGTTGGATTTTAGGAAGTAATTAAAGCTTAGGGTTATGTTAAGTGATTAAGCTAGTAATAAAGTAAAACTAGGATTAGTACTACTTAATGTTTAGTGTTAGAAATTAGTGTTCGGGATCTAGTTAATGACAAATTTGGATGTAATTTAGTGTCAGTGGAAATGAATGTACATGATATTGGAAATTAATTAGTTATGAGTAAAATTTAAAATATAATGCAGGAATAATGTAGGATACATATGTTATTCATAAATAATGTTTTTTAGTATAAGAATAGGATGGGTAGTTAGAGTAAATGATACAAGTTGGTAGTTAGATTAACGGGTTGATAATTAGGTTATTAAACTTACTTGATAATATAGAAATAAGTATAATAATAATAATAAATTTTATTATTAATACATATTTGATGTTAGTGCAAATAAATGTCCAAAATAGATGATTCGATACATGGTAGAAATTAAGATAGTAAATCTTTGGTAGACAATATTAAATGGCTAGCTTACTAAGGTATGCAAAAGTATTTTATGGTGGTATAATAAAGGGGATAATAATGTATGGAATAGCTTACTAAGTTATCCAAAAAAATTGTTGTGTTTTGCTGGTAAATTTTGGGCATGATATTTTGGTACCAGAATGGGGTTTTGAGCACTAGGACCTAGCCCCATCGTGTTTCTAACTTGAGTAGAATATATATATAGAAAATATTCCTACAAAAAAAATGCATAGGCCCATAACAAAGGGCAAAGAAAACAAAGAAATTCTCTACTTTAATTCTCTTCAACTACTGAAACCCTGCATCAACACAGCTAAAAATGTAGGCATAACGATGCCATAAAATATCAAGAGAGGTCATGCATCGTTGTGCATGACTCTTGTATGAAGCTTCAACTCTATGTGTGTGTGTTTCTCTCTCTCTCTCTCTCTCTATATATATATATATATATATATATATATATATCAAACATATAAACACATAAGAATATATCTGCATATTTTTCTAAAACATGTACACAATATCTTCCATGAATGTTTTCTCCCACTTGCAAAGGAAATAAAAAGTAAAAACAAGAAAGAAAAAAGAATCATGAGATTTCAAACCCCATGAGGGGAAAAATGTCAAATAACCATAAATTAGAATTATACCACCCTTTTATAATTTGACTAAACCCTAATTTTGAATTAGGGTTAGAGATGAACTTTAACCATATGATTTGTTTCAAATTAACTCCATGACATGTTTTGGGAAGGGGGGGGGGCTCAAGTTGACTTTTGACCTAATTTAAATGGCATCACTTTATGAATAAGTATTTCTTATTAATATAAGAAGTAAAAAGGGGAAAAGTGGTTAATGGGAGTGGATATAAGCATTAGGTGTTAAAAGGTTGGATGTTCAAATCTCTCTCCCACTTTATTTTTTCTTTTTATTCAATTCTATTTAGTTGATTTTATATTAGTTATTAAGCTTTAAAAAAAAAATTTAAAAAAAAAAAATTTACATAACCTTAGAGTTTATACCAAGCTTAATTAAATAGGGAAATGATTATAGAATTTAACTAAAAAAAAGTGGGAGGATTGTTACTAAAATTGATTAATTATTGGAATTTTTTTTTTTTAATAGGTTGGTAAATGGCCAAAGGCCTTGATTAATTTTATTAATTTGAATAAATAAGTTACATCAGCTTTTCTCCATTCAAATGGGCACACGTAGGAAAGAACAAAGAATAAAACCTCTAGTCTAGCTCAGGAAAAATGTCCTAATATAGTTACATCTTAAAAGGGGCATACCCAAGTGAGATCTTTTTCTATTAAATAAATTGTAGTAATAACATCATAATGAGGGGCATACCCCTAATGATTGCCATATGATTGGCTATAGTTAATGAATACAATTATCTGGATCCACATGAACTACAGTCGAGAACCACCAAAGAGCTTGCAAACTTCTATATTAGAGTAATTAACCCTCCTTTTGACTTATCAATCAACAAGGTTAGATAACAATAGTAAAGAACATAGATAAAATCACCTTACAAGATTACCAAGATATACTAAAAGCTTATTTTTAAAAAATTATTAGCTAATATAATCGGGAATAAATTAAAAATCATCCATCAAAGATAGCATTAAACTAAGACAGGACTATCCTAAAGAAGATTCCAAAAACCACCAAGGTATTATACCAACTAAGCCTTTCCTTAACCTTTAATGAACACGGATACCCTAATCTGACCATCAAGGACAAACTTAAACATAATTACATGAACAGAAAAAAGAAAAGAGGGAATCCAACTATCCATATACCTTTCTATAATTATACTAATGAAATCAAGATGTCGAAACCAGCTACTAGAAACCATATACTCTAAGGATGAGGTAAACATTCTACTATCTAATGATAGCAACTTCGTTGCACACTATTAAATCAAGATACAAAAAATTTACAGAGCTTCAAAAAATCCACCAATACCTCATAGAAGCTCCCAAAATGAGAAGAGCTATCTATACTTAATCTAGCTCAAACAACCCCTCAGCTTACTTTTCAAGAAATTCTCTCACTCCATACCATAACCTTTAATTAAACAAAATATTTCCCTAAGATAATAAGATCATAAAGTCCATATAAAAGACATCCAACTCCTATCATCCTGGAAGAAATGAATTAAAAGGAGTGGAGACTTGAATGAGCTACAGAGATCAACCACATGGCCTTAATAGAGACCCACATAATGGAATGATTCAATACAAAAAATTGCAAATACAAAAGTTATCTATAACTCTACTGTAGTCCAGCTTTAACACCTCTACAATAGAGAAACCATGTATGTAACTAGAATTAAGGAAAACCACGATCTTGCCTTGCATCCATAAAATTGCCATAAAATTAAAAATGAACTATTAAGTTTCCAACCAAAACTTGACCTATTTTAGCTATGGAAAACAACATCCTCTGCAAGTCAATACCCAAAGCAATAATACCAAAAAAAAAAAAAAAAACCAACATAAGGAGTTTTCATACCATAATAACCATAGCTATTTATATATTACCAAATAACCAATTGAAATACATTGTCTAGGAGCATTCATAATATCTAAAATCTATGAAAGTAAAGTCTATATACAACCTGCCAACTTTATTTTACCAAATATATATACAGTCCTCCTTCGATACATACCAAAATTGGGCTTGAGACTATGCTAAAAATGCCAGCCCTAGAAACCTATGACTAACTCTTACATATTGCTAAATATACCTAAACCTATAAACATATTTTATTTTTTTTAAACCATGATAATATCAGAGATGTCATTTGGATTGTCAACTTGGTAACTAGGGGAAATTCAAAATCAAATTTTGTCCTACTAGTTTTTTTAGCATTTGGTGTGCAGAAATCTAGGGCTTTGAGATCTTCAAAAGACACCCCTGGCTGAATGTAAGCATTAACTACTTTCAGATAGTTGACTAACTAGTCTCTACTTTCATCCTCCATTATGCCCCTCTAGCATGGAAAAAACTAAATACTTGCTTCCATTCTAGGCCATTCCTTGTAGAAGGCATAATTCTCTCGAACAATCAAAGACGGCTGGCAAAAAACAACCCTCAATTCTGGAGAAATTCATGGGAATTCCATATATTTTTAAGGCAGAGGGATCCTTAGTTTTTCATTAATACTACAAACCACTTGCTCTAGCCCTTTTCGCCAAGTGGGGTCGAAGATGCTTTGGCAGAGAAGAATAGAATCCTTTGTATTCACTTTTTCCCTTGTCAAACATCCAATGAATGAACCAATGATGTCGCTATTGGTTCTCCAAGTGTAGGAGTAGTTGAAGACCCCTTCTCCAATTGCTTTGCTGACTATAATTCTTTCCATGTCATCCATAGGATTCAAAATCCTATTCCACCTTTCTGGTTTGACATTCCCAAAAAAAGCCATTGTTTAGGATTTGGTGGTGTGGAATACATAAACATTTGAATCCATATTCACTAGTCACTATCGGCCAGAGATCAAAGAAAATGACAACTATATAACACCAGGGGAATTCTCTAAAACTCCACCTATAATGACCACATTCAGCTGACAAAATCCTTCCCATTCATCGGGAAATCCCTAAAGTTGTATTCTACCCATGACTTAGAGAGCAAGCAACTCTTTGAAAGTGTGCCACCATTATTCATGATGGCAAGATAGGGGGAACTGATGAGTATATTACCACATCCTGATTCAATCATGAAAACATGTTTGAATCTATACCAATGGAGACATTCAACAAAATAAGACCGAAGCCTAGTAAATCAGCCTAAGATTATAAGTTAGAACGTAAGGAAAAGATAATTAATAAAAAATTAAATGAATTAACCCATGGTGGAGTGAGGGAGGAGACTAAGGCTCCAATATAACATCATTATTAAAATATGGAATATTTACCCATCAGCTCCAATGTTGGCTAAACCATCCACTTTCTGATTTCCTTCTCGAAAAATATGGCATATTTGAACTTCCTCAAATTGATCAATAAGACCAAGAAATTCGCATAATTTGGAGTTCAAGACCCAATTGGGAGTAGCATGCTTCCTCACTACATTTAGGATAATCTGTGAGTTGCCTTCAATGATAACTCTATCCAAACTTAATTTAAGACATAAATGCAACCCCTTTTCCAGAGCCTTTAGTTTTGCCAGGTTGTTCGAGGTAGGCATAATGGGTGAGGCTTGATTTGCTACCCACTTACCTATGTCATTATTGATGATACAACCTATCCCTGCCACCCCAAGGTTACCTTGAGTAGCTCCATCAAAATTCAGTTTGAACCAACCAGGTGGTGGTGGAGCTCATCTACAACTATTCCTTTGCTCCTTAATTTTCTTAAAGTAAACTAGGGGAGGATTAATCAAGTTAGACCAATTCTTCTTCATCTTGCCATCCCAAATCAAGAAAGAACCTTCCTCTTTCATGGATTTCCTGAGGTGGGAGTTCATCACTTCCACTATACAAGCTTCTAACTTTAGTAGGAGGTTATCTAAATTTAACTCATCATCTTGAAAAATGCGGTGATTTCTTTCCTCCCATAATTCCCAAGCCACAATAGTGGACATAAATTCTAAATTTTATCATATACTCCTTTACATATGCCTATGGACCAAGCCTTAAGAAAATCTGTGAAGGATTTTGACATCAGAGAAGACCATCCTAACTTATTTCTAAGCTAGTCCCAACAGGCTCGGGCAAATGGGCATCTAAAAAGAAAATGTTCCATGTTCTCACAGTGTTGTTTACAAAATACACACCTAGAAGGACCTAGAATACCAAATTTAGCTAATTTGTTAGCTGTCAAGATTCTATTCTGGGAAGCTAACCATAAAAAGAAGCCTACTTTTGGAAGACATGCTGAATCCCAACAAAGTTTGAGGGGGACTTCAATTTTACTCCATCTGTGAGAATGGATCAAGGCATGATATCCATTTTTCACACTATAACATCCATTGTTTGAGGTAGACCAAATTAGATTATCTTGCCTCTTTGATTGCTTATTCTTCCTAGTTGATAGAATCTTCTCATAAGCCTCTCTAGATGGAGCGTCTAACCCCAACCCTTCTACAAATTTCCAAATGCACTGGTGGGAACCTTCCAAAGAAATTTTAGTCTTATAATTACCCACTTTATCCCCCCATAGAGAGACCAATTTCTCCTTGAGAGTCTTAGGAAGGGGACTAGCCAAAATTAGGGGAAGGCCTTCCCAAGAATCATCCTAGAATAAGGCTTTGTCTCCCTAGCCCACATCCCAAGTGAGGAAGTTGCTAATTAAACATCGACATTTAGTCATGAAATTCTAGCTTTTTGATCCTTTGGGTAAGTTGATCATTCTAAATATTGATAGTGGATCCTCCGGATTGAGGTATTTGTGATAATAAATCTTAGCCCACTTTTGCTCATGTTCTTTATAAAAATGCCAAATGTGTTTTGCACCTAAAGCTTTGTTTTGCCATTGCAGATTCTTAATCCCTAATCCCCTGAGATCCTTGGGTTTGCATATGTTTTCCCATTTGATGAGTGCTGACTTTTTATCTTCACCACAATTCTTCCATAGAAAATTTTGCAATTTGGCTTCGAATTTTTGAAGAGAACTCTTAGGGAGAGGCAAATAGGAAAGCAGGAAGGTAGGAATTGTAGATAGAACTGAACTAATCTTAGTGATCTTCCCTACTTTAGTTAGCCATTTATCTTTTCAGCTTCCAATCCTCGCATCCAGCTTGTCCATTGTGTTGTTCCAAATCTTACTTGATTTTAAGCCTTTCTCTAGTTCAATTCCTAGATATTTGCACAGAAACTAACCTTTTTTATAACCCATAATTTTGCAAATCCGATCTTCCATCTCAGGCTTAGTATTTAGAAAATATATCTCTAACTTGTTTTCATTCACTTTCTGACCTGATGCATCCATATATGACTTGATGATGACTTTGAAACCCAATGCTTCTGAAATTATACTTTTTCCAGGTAGTATTGTGTCATCTGCATATTGTTGATGCTTAATATTTGGCATGCTATTGGCCACAATGATCCCTGAGATTTCCTGATTGTGGTATGCTTTAGAAATTCCTGTCCCAAAAGCTTCCACCATGATAATAAATAGGGAAGGGGATAGTGGGTCTCCTTTCCTTAAACCTCTATATATATCTAAGAAGCCTTCGAGCGATCCATTGATGAGAACATAGATTTTGGGGGTAGAGCTAAATTTAAAAACTAGATTTATCCATTGATGAGAGAAGCCAAAGGCTTCGAGGGCCTTGCATAGAAAGCACCAATCTACCATATCATATGCTTTTTGTATATCCAATTTCATGAACATGCATGCTTCTCTATTTTTAGATACAGAATGAATGGTCTCTTAGATTGTTAGGATACCATCTAGAATGGATCTACCCAAGACAAATCCTATTTGTTCTTCAGAGATTAACTTTGGAAATATGCCTTTAAGCCTATTAGCTAGAATCTTAGAGAAAATCTTATAAATTGTGTTGCATAATACAATAGGCTGGAAGTCCCCTAGGTCCTTTGGCTCATTTTTTTGGGGATCAAAGTAATAAAGGAGAAGTTGATCTCCGCTAATAGTGCTCCTCCATTCCTTGAGGCTTCTATGGCTTTCCATAGATCCTCCCCAATAATATCCTAGCATTTTTGGGAAAAGAAGGCCTGGAATCCATCTAGACCTAGCAATTTGTCGAAACTCATACTAAAGACTACCACTCTCACTTCTTCTAATGTAATAGGTTTAATTAAAGATTTGTTCTCTTCTAGAGATATTAACTTGGGGATAACTCTAAGCATCTTAGCTTGAGCCTCTCTATTTGTTCCTTCATAATTATTTAGTAGTATCTAAAAATTTGATACAAATATGTTTGCAATTTCTTTTGGGTTTTCAGTTCAAATACCCAAACTATTTATAACATTGGTAATCTTACTTCTTGATCTATTATATAAGGTGGAGTTATGGAAGAATTTCATGTTTCAATCTCCTTCTTCTAGCCATCTTTCTCGTGATTTCTATCTCCAAAAAATTTCTTCTTTGGAAAGAATGCCTTCCTGTTTCGCGAGAAGTTCTTTTTCTAGAAGAAAGCTATCATTATTCATGCCATTCTTAATAATTTCTATGTTTAGATCTTTTAGTTTATCTCCTATCTCCATTTTTTCTTTAAAAATGTTATTAAAATGATCTTTATTCCATCTAAGTATCCTTTCTTTCAGCATTTTAAGTTTAGATACAAAAATGAACATCTTGGAACCTTCAAATTTATCTAGCTTCCAGCACTCTTCAATGTTTCTAATGAAGTTAGGATCTTGAAACCACATCTTTTCACATTTAAATGGATTTCTAGTAGGTTTTGTGGACTCACTCTATTCAAAGCAAACTGGGTAGTGGTTAGACACAGTGATGGGCAGAATGGTGGACTAGAAATTTAAATTATACTCATCTATGCTACCTATTATAAAAAAATAATCTAATTTCTCAGCTATGTATGCAAAATACTTTCTTCTATTATTCCATGTAAAAATACCATTCGCTAATGGAATTTCAATCATGTTATGCTTGTCTATCCAATCTTAAAAATCTAACGATGCTTGAGAGATGTGCTAAATACCACTTGTCTTTTCTTCTAGATTTAGAATAGTATTGAAGTCACCTCCTATTAAACAAGTTTTATCCCTAAATTGAAAAATAAAAGAACTAATCTCATCCCAAACTACTCTTTTCCCTACTATATTAATAGGACTATAAATGTTAATCAGAATCAACTATAGGTTCTACTTAAGACTCTGAGTACTTGCACTCATCCAATTAGGCCTAGATAACAAACAACGACTGACTATCTTCCTAGGGTTCCAAATCACACCTAGACCTCTTGCAGCCCCCTCTGATTCTTGGAAGCTAGAATCCCAAAAACCTAAGATCTTATTTAACTTGGTGCCTTCTGCTTTACTTAGCTTGGTTTCTTCAAGTAGAATAATATCTGAGTCAAAGGTTTCAAAATTTTTCTTTAATAACCTTTTCATGCTATGGGGCATTTAGGCCCATAGCTTTCCGTGTCATGATCCTCATGCTTCCTTGGGAAGGCACTTCCCCTTCCCAACATTCATTAACTGATCTATCTTCCTCTGTTCTCTACACAGTCCTTCCACTTCTGTAAGTTCCTTCAAGGATTTCCTGCATCTTTTGACTTTGATTCTACCATATTTTGGTGAACTCAAACCTTATTGGTTCATCTATATCCCAAGGTGGTCAAACTTATCTGATTCATTTTGAACAATTGAAGCTAATAATCCACTTTGCCTTTCCTATTTTTCATACTCAAGTTCACTATGATTTGGTGAAATATGTTTTCTTGTTCCTCATCTATACCTTTAGTGATTTGCTCTTTTTGTTTATCTTTTGGAGTGAAGGGAAAACTTACATTAGCTACTAGAGTCTACCAAAACTTAGAGGTTCTTACACTAACCTCCCTACTGGGTGTTGGCGCTCAAAATTGAGTTCTCATTTTGAGCATCTATTTGGAATTTTGAGTCAAATGTCGCTGGTCAAACAGAACTAAGCCGCAGGGGAATATGTGGCAGGGAGTTGTTAGAATTATTTAGAATAACTGAGAGGAGGGGGGTGAATAAGTTATCCAAGGTCCAAATGCCCTAATAATACTTTTTCACTACTTTTAATGAATCCATACACTTTTCATCCATCCAAACTTAAATCAACCATATTAGCAAGTTATAGTAAATCAACATGCAGAGATAAAACATGCAAGATCAACACATGACACAATGATTTACGTGGAAACCCAATTTGGGAAAAACCACCAGTAACATGCTACTTGATTCTCACTCTTCTAAAGTGATGCCCTGTTAAAAGCCTGCCATGTTAAAGGCTTACAAAACACTACTAAATGTGACCTTTTTAGAAGATTTTACCAAACTATTAGGAATGGGCCTAGTTAAAGGACTTTAGAACATTCACTTGGAATGTCACCCTGTTAAAGGATTTATCTCATGGCTATTAAACCAACCTAAGTCCATAGGATTTAAACTAATTGTTACAATTGCTAGAAAATAACGATAATGGCCTTTTTATCTGATATAACTTACAACATACTTTGCAAATTTTAGATCACACTTTCAGTTCAATCCTTATGCTTGGCTTCAATCACTTCAGCTCTAACTGCTTGTCTTCCTCTCAAGCTTCATCTCCTTGAGTCTTCTTACTCATCATACCAATGCATCCATATTTGGGGTCTTCTTATTGAAATAGAGTAACTATGTTCTCTTTCTGCTTAGCACCTCCTTCAGCATTTTATACTTTCATGCTTGACCGCCTCTCTCTCTTTTTTCATGACCTTATGACTCCTTAAATAGAGATCTGATTTGCCTTTGCCACTTAATTCTTCCTTTCTAATTTTAGGGTTTCAAATGGATTAGGTAGGATACAATGTATCTACCCCATATCTTGCTCTTATCTAGAAACTTCGTCAATTGTATCTTTAAAAAATGTTCTACATGGTGTCTGTGCCACCAGCTCATCATTCTTATCTTCCATTTATTTCACAAACTTCTAGATAACAACCTTGTTAGCTTAGATCTGGTGAATCTTCGATTTTCCAAATAATGCAGCAACTCAGTATTATTGGTTTACTGACGCTCAACACCTCTGTGTTACTTGGCACTATTGGTTTACTGGTGCTCAACACCTCTGTGTTACTCGGCAGCTATATCTGCTCGACACTTGTATTTTCTTGGCACTTGATAAACTTTGTATCACTCAGCATTTGAAGTTTACGATATCACTCAGCACCTGAAGTTTACTTAGCATCTGAAGTTTACTTGCTCGACTTCAACTGGGAATCTGTTTGGCACCTACTAGCTTGCTCGACTCCCTCTCTTTAATGAACTTAGTTGGGCTTTACAAAAGACTTAGCTAAAGCTTTACATTTTGACATGTTTTAGTGTGCCCATTCTCTGTGTCTTATAGTATGTCATCAAATACACTTTTTCATCAATGGCTTAACTGATCCTTATACTTTATTACAACATCATAACTTCAACCTTTCTCTAGGTGTTCTTGTTACATCTTATTGATTGCCTCCTCCTTGTCAATCAACTAATTGATAGTATTTGGATCACTAAAGCAATTGTCATTCCTGCAAGTAGCAAGTTTGACATCAATGACAAAACAATGATTGAGAACATTCTTTACCAGTTCTATATGATCATTTCAAGAACTTTTCTCATGATCTTTTCAATCATTTCCAAAAATCTCCCTCTTTGGCATTGATGGAAAACCAAATTAATCAATTAATCAACTTAGTTACCACCAAGATTGTATACGTTGTCTGCTACTTTTCTTGGTTGCTGCATCTTTACTATCAATCTCATATATCTCCCTCTTGCTTTGTATTGATTAGGTTTTTGCACATTTCTCCCTCTTTGACATAAATACCAAAGATGTAGCATCTTTATCATGTAAAATATAAGTTTTGACTTCTTGATGTTTTCTCCCTCTGTCACCATGCTTGTGACTGATTTGGAGTTTCTACTCCGGCTTGTGACTGATTTGGAGTTTCTACTCCTGCTGTTATCCTCTGCATCAATCTGTTGATATTTCAATGATTTGTTCCTATTGATACAGGGTAGCTTCCTTGTTGCTTTAAACTACTTGAGTTAGGGGTATTACCCCCAACTTGCCTCTAAGATATTCATAAGCATCCTTGGGCAATGGTTTGGTGAAGATATCTGCAATTTGTTCCTTTGTGTGAATGTATTCCAACTTCACTTGTTTGTCTTCTACCAATTCTCTGACATAATGATACTTGATTGCGATATGCTTGATTTTTGCATGCATTACTAGATTTTCATATATATTTATAGCACTTGTGTTATCACAATACAATATCACAGGTTTTGTTACCTCTTCTTTCATTCCTTTCAATAGATGTGTGAGCCACACAATGTTTGTGCAATTGACTGTTGATGCCACATATTATGACTCTGCAGTGGACTGGGATGTGCATGTTTGTTTCTTGCTAGTCCAAGTAACAAGCCTTTTACCTAAAAATAATGCACCTCTACTTGTGCTTTTTCTATCATCAATGTTGCCTCCCCAATCTACATCTATATATGCATTGAGCTCAAATTTTCCATTCTTTTTGTAGTATAGACCAAAGTTATCAGTTCCTTTAAGATATCTCATTATTCTTTTTACTGCTATGAGATAATTTTCTTTAGGATTAGCAAAGAATCTAGCCACTATTCCAACTGCTAATGCTATGTCTGGTCTACTATGTACAACATATTGTAGTTTTCCAATCATAGATCTGTACATTGTTTGATTGACTTTAGCTGATTCATCATTTTTGGACAACTTATTTCTTGTTGCCATTGGTGTGCTGACTGGTTTGGACTCCTCCGATCCAAATATTTTAAGAATCTCTTTGATGTACTTTGATTGTGTCACAAATATACCATGTTTGAGTTGATGTCCTTGCAATCCAATAAAAATTTTGATTTCTCCAAACATAGACATCTCAAATTCATATTTCATTTTGTCAGCAAAGCCTTTGCAAAGAACTTCCTTTCCACCAAACACTATGTCATCCACAAGGATTTCAAATACAATAATATCCTTTCCTTCTTCTATTTTGATGTACATGTTGTTGTTATCATCAGTTCTTTCAAATCCTATTTGCATTAGATACTTATGAAGTCTCTCATACCATGCTTTAGGTGCTTTTTTCAAACCATAGAGTGCTTTATGTAGCTTACAAACCATATCCCTGTTATTCTCATCAACAAAGCCTTATGATTGTTCAATGTAGACTTCTTCTTCTAGTATACCATTTAAAAAAGTAGACTTTACATCCATCTGATAGACTTTAAAATTTTTATATGCAACATATGCAAGTAAAGTTCTTACTCCTTCCATTATAGCAACAAGAGAGAATGTTTCCCCATAGTCTAGTCTTTTTTCTTGAGCATAACCCTTGCATACTAGTCTAGCTTTGTTTCTGGCAATCTCACCATTCTCATCTAGCTTGTTTCTGAATACCCACTTGGTGCCAATCACATTCTTGTCAACTGGTCTGGGAACCAAACTCCAAGTTTTGTTTTTGTTTATTTGTTCAATCTCTTCTTCCATAGCTTTATACCATTCATCATCTTGTAATGCACAATATACTGTCTTGGGTTCAGATTTTCTGATCAAACATGATTCATGTCTCAATCTATTCCTTGTCATTGGTCTTGCATCTTTGTCACCAATTATCTGTTCAGCAGGGTGATGTCTTTTTACATATTTGGATAATCTTGGCTCTGTCCTTGTTTCCATGTTTGATTTTTCAAATTTAGGATCACTATGCACTTCATTTTCAAGTTGTTCTTCATTTATTTCATGTGTACTATCTTCAGAATCAGATTATGCATTTTCTTCATTCTGCAACTCAGCTTTTGAATGCAACTCAGCATTCACTGGTTGTGACTCAGTTGAAACTGAAATTTTTTGTTGAGCATCAATTTGATTGACAATATCCTCATCAACTGGTATTCCTTCATAAGAATACACAAAGGTTTTGTACTCTTCCATTTTCTTTGGTTCTTCAACTTGGACTTCTGTGTGCTCATCAAAGTTTACATCTGCACTTTCCACATTTTTGTTAGTGTTAGTATTCAAACACTTGTATGTCTTACTTCTAGTGGAGTAACCAAGAAATATGCCTTCATCACTTTTTGCATCAAATTTTCCATTTCTAGCATCTTTAAGGATAAAGCATTTGCAACCAAACACTTTGAAATGTTTTACATTGGGTGAGTGACCATACCATAATTCAAAAGGTGTTGTATTTGTACCTTTCTTGACTTGTACTTGGTTCAATGTATGAACAACTACACTTACAGCTTCTCTCCAGTATTTTAGAGCAATAGTCTTTTCCATCATTAATGTTCTGGCACAGTCAATCACAGATCTATTTCTTCTTTCAGCAATTCCATTCTGTGGGGGAGTTCTGGGAGCTGACGTTTTCCTTTTGATTCATTTATTATTATAGAATATCTCGAATTCATTTGAAGTGAATTCACCACCTCTGTCTGATCTTAGGCATTTCAAGCTTTTTCCTATTTCCTTTTCAACTCTAGCCACATACCACTTAAACATTTGAAAAGCATCAGATTTTTATTTTAAGAACATAACAGTCATCATCCTTGAATAGTTATCAACAAACAACATTATGTATTTATCTCCTCTATAGCTTTGTACTTCCATTGGACCACATAAATCAGTATGAACCAACTCAAGTATTTTTTTAGATGTATAGTTTTTGCTTTTGAAACTTGACTTTGTCATCTTTCCTAGCTGACATTGTTTGCACATGATATTATCAAGCTTCTTCAATTTTGGTAAACCTCTGACTTTTTTCATTTTACTGATATTGACCAGATTATCAAAGTTGACATGACATAATCTTCTATGCCATAACCATTCATCATAAAAAATTTCAATAAAACAAGAAGCATCATCCATATCAAGGTAAAACAGATTACTCCTTGTTTGATCTCCTTTTCCTATCAGTTTACCATTAGTATCATAAATTTTTGCAGTTTTGTTTCCAAATTCTACTTTGCATCCTATATTGCCTAACTGTGAGACACTCAGCAAATTGTAGTTTAATCCTTCAACATTATATGCATTATCACATGAAATTTTCTCTATGAGCTTAATGGAACCTTTTCCTTTGATTTGACATGGAGCATCATTGCCAAATCTAACACTATTTCCATCATACTAAGTAAAGTTAACAAACTTACTTTTGTCTCCTGTCATGTGATGTGAGCATCCACTGTCTATGATCCACCTATCATTCTTGTTCATACATTTTACCAGTGTTGTAGGCTCTTCTTCATCAGATTGATCCTTCATGGCTACATAAACAACTTCATCATCATTATCATCAGAATTTTCTTCAACAATATGACACTTCTTGCCTTTTTCTTTGTAATCTCTCTTGTCATCATCTCTTCTGAATTTGTTTTTGTTGCCTTCCTTGTAATCCTTTTTTTGTGTACACTTGGCAGCAATATGACCTACTTCATTGCAATTGAAACAAATGATAGGCATCTTACCTTTGAATTTTCCTTTACCTTTGTGAAATCTTCTAGCAAGCAATGCTTCCAATTGTTCCACATCTTCCTCATCAGTGCTACTATCATTGGATACATATTTCATTTTTCTTCCTTTCTTTAATTTCACCTATTCAGCATCTTTCAGTGATAACTTGGCCTTAAAAGCAGATTCAACATTCTTTAGTCTGTAGTTGTCAAAATTAGATAACTCAAATGCAGTGAGTCTACCTATTATACCTTCAAAACTTAGATTGTTTCCTGGCAAACATCTTAGTTCTTGTATTGTTGATACTCTAATAGCATAGATAGGGAGCAAGGTTCTTAAGAACTTACCATTAACAATATCTTCATCCAATTGACCACTCAAGCATCTTATTGCACTTACCACTTCCTTTATTCTTGTGCCATATTGAGCAGCATTCTCATTTTTCTCCTTTTTCATATCATCAAACTTTCCTCTGAGACTTTCTCTTTTTGCTCTTTGTACATTTTGATCTCCTCCATAGATGTCTGATAGGGCTTTCCACATTTTGAATGCAATGTCACATCCTTTGATATCATCAAATTCAGCATAGTTGAGTGTAGAGGCAATTTTCAGCATTGTCTGATTGTGTTCCTGCTTATTTTTCATGTTTTTTGCAGTAAGAGTACCAGTTGGATCTACATGTTCAGTGACAATTGAATTTTGGGCATAATCTCCTATGGATCCAAGATGTAGCTTCATCAAGCTTTTCCATGCAACAAAGTTGTCTTTGTTGAGCTTGGCAACTTCTCTCTTATGCATTTTGATCTTTTCTGCTTATAGTCTCTTTAAACTAAATCAGCAGTCTTGCTCTGATACCAATTGTTATAATTCTTTAGAATAACTGAGAGAGGGAGCGGGGGGGTGTGAATTAGCTATCCAAGGTCCAAATTCCCTAATAATACTTTTTCACTACTTTTAATGAATCCATACACTTTTCATCCATCCAAACTTAAATCAACCATATTAGCAAGTTACAGTAAATCAACATGCAGAGATAAAACATGCAAGATCAACACATGACACAATGATTTACATGGAAACCCAATTTGGAAAAAACCACCAGTAACATGCTACTTGATTCTCACTCTTCTAAAGTGATGCCCTGTTAAAAGCTTGCCCTATTAAAGGCTTACAACACACTGTTAAATGTGATCTTGTTAGAAGATTTTACCAAACTGTTAGGAATGGGCCTAGATAAAGGACTTTAGAACATTCACTTGGAATGTCACCCTGTTAAAGGATTTATCTCATGGCTATTAAACCAACCTAAGTCCATAGGATTTAAACTAACTGTTACAATTGCTAGAAAGTAACGATAATGGCCTTTTGATCTGATATAACTTACAACATACTTTGTAGATTTTAGATCACACTTTTAGTTCAATCCTTATGCTTGGCTTTAATCACTTCAGCTATGACTGCTTGTCTTCCTCTCAAGCTTCGTCTCCTTGAGTCTTCTTACTCATCATACCAATGCATCCATAATTGGGGTCTTCTTATTGAAATAGAGTAACTATGTTCTCTTTCTCCTTAGCACCTCCTTCAGCATTTTATACTTTCATGCTTGACCGCCTCTCTCTCTCTTTTTTCATGACCTTATGACTCCTTAAATAGAGATCTGATTTTCCTTTGCTGCTCTTATCTACAAACTTTGTCAGTTGTATCTTTAAAAAATGTTCTACATGGTGTTCTATGCCACCAGCTCATCATTCTTATCTTCTATTTATTTCACAAACTTCTAGGTAAAAATCTTGTTTTCTTAGATCTGGAAAATCTTTGATTTTCAAAATAATGCAGCAACTCGACATTATTGGTTTACTGATGCTCGGCACCTCTTTGTTACTCAGCACTATTGGTTTACTGGTGCTTGGCACCTCTGTGTTACTCGTCATCTATATCTGCTCGACACTTGTATTTTCTCGGCACTTGATAAATTCTGTATCACTCAACATCTGAAATTTACAATATCACTCGACACCTAAAATTTACTCGGCATTTGAAGTTTACTTGCTTGGCTTCAACTAGGAATCTGTTCGGCACCTACTAGCTTGCTCGGCTCCCTCTCTCTAATGAACTTAGTTGGGCTTTACAAAATACTTAACTAAAGCTTTACATTTTGATATGTTTTAGTGTGCCCATTCTTTGTGTCTTATAGTATGTCATCAAATACACTTTTTTATCAATGGCTTGGCTAATCCTTGTACTTCATTACAACATCATAACTTCAACCTTTATCTAGGTGTTCTAGTTACATCTTATTGATTGCCTCCTCCTTGTCAATCAACTAATTGATAGTATTTGAGTCACTAAAGCAATTGTCATTCCTGCAAGTAGCAAGTTTGACATCAATGACAAAACAATGATTGAGAACATTCTTTACTAGTTCTATATGATCATTCCAACAACTTTCCTCATGATCTTTTCAATCATTTCCAACAGGAGTGGCAAGGCTGAAAGAGCTCACAGTCCCAATGATCTAAGACCCTGTGCTAAGGAAGCCACTAGTTGATAAAAAATTCCACTCGTGCTAAACAATTCCAAACACAATAGCAATGAAGAAAATCCACAAAAGAACAGATGAAGCCACTGGCTGTAAGAAGATCACACACACTAGATTAGAAGGAGCAGTGTAGGAGTATGAGAAACCATACGATTTTGAAAAGCATGTAAGTGTCTCTAAGGATCTTCATATTTTCTGTCATAATGTTTCTTCATTCAATCAAGTTACTTCCCCAAAGTTTGATGTAGAAAGAGATGTGGAATTCAAACAATCCTTATCAAATTTTGGAGGTGTAGATGACAGTACCCCAAATGTCTTTGTACATGACAATTTGTTGGATGTAGAGCATGTTAGTGAAGGAAAGTTTAATACTGTTTCAAATTCTTATCATGTTGATCTTACAGAAATTTTTTTCGAGGTTTCATGTGATGAAGAGGAAAATAGTGAATGTTGTCAATCTGAATATGGATTTTCTTCATATGCTGATAATTCTTGCAGAGATAAGTTCAAGGTTTATTCCAACTTTTAGTTAGATGAAGAAAATGATTATGATCAGCATAGTTTAGACCAACACTTTTAGAATGAGTTTTCAATTTTGGTGACTAATCAATTGTTTGAGTGTGAAGAGGTTTTAGCAGAGAATAAATCTAATTTAGTGAATGACATGACTATGAGTAGGCAACAATCAGACTTCACATACTCTTCATAGCTGGAGACACAAGGTGAGTTGCAAGTTTTTGGTACATGCAACTTGGTGAATGGTGTAGATTATGAAGTTTTTGTGTTTCCAATCAGCATGCATGAATCATCATTGGATTTTGATTCTCAGTTTAGTTTGTGTAATCATGAGCATGCTGATGTTTTTTCTCATAGTGAGCATGAGGTAGAAGTCAATGCTGATTTGTATATGCACTATGAGAATGAAGATATTTCATTTTTCCAAGTGATATGATTCAAGATGCTAATCTAATTGGTAAAATTGAGAAAGATAATTCCAACTTACCTCAGAGAGATGTAAATGAGAATCATGTTTTTGACAGAGGTAAGAAGTTTTGAAAACTTTTCAGTGACCCAGGGTCATCATGTATATAAAGTAGTTGTGTAGTTTCCCTGTTTTCAATAAAGCTATCCAAGAGAGAAGTTTTTGAAGTTTTGGGAATGGTCTACTTCTCCTAGAGATCTAAAATCTTTCCATGCCTGCAAGGGGCATGCATCCCCAGATAGAGCCACTGTTGGCACTCAAAATTGAGTTCTTATTTTGAGTGTCTATTTGGAATTTTGAGTCAAATGCCTCTGGTCAAACACAACTAAGCTACATGGGAATATGTGGCAGGGAGTGGCAAGGTTGAAAGAGCTCACAGTCTCAATGATTTAAGACCCTGCGCTAAGGAAGCCACTAGTTGAAAAATAATTCCACTCACACTAAACAATGCCAAACACAATAGCAATGAAGAAAATCCACAAAAGAACAGAGGAAGCCACTGGCTGTAAGAAGATCACACATGCTGGATTAGAAAGAGTAGCGCAGGTGTATGGGAAACCATACGACTTTTGTCCCACATTGCTTATGTGGGGAGTTCTTTAGTTCTTTAAATAGAAAATTACACCGTATTACTAACGTGTTAAGAAAAGGCCTCCTTGAAAGGCAAGCGTCCATGTGATGTTGTGGGACTCGACCTAGATACGACAGTTGGAGGATAGAGGACATTAAATTTTGACTAAGAAAATGCACAAAGAATGATGATGTCAGTAGATTTAAGTCGTCAAAAAAGTCAAAAATCTGGTGAGTCGCTACTTCGCTAGCCAAAAAATCTAAGGTTTTTTGGCTACCAAAATAGCGAATCATCGAAAAACCTAGAATCTGGTAGAACATTGATGGATCCTGTGTGGAGATGATGTGGCACCGGGCCTGGAGCAGATGGTGATGTGGCAAATGATGTAGAGTGATTGGTGTCCGCAAGATGGTGCCTTTTAAAAGGCAGAGATGCTGATGCATGTAGGGGGCCCGCACTTTGAAAAGTTAGACTATTTTGACTCATGTATGAGTGAAGGAGGGTTTCAAACCTTCTACGCTACTACGACCACCCTGAAAGATCACAAGGTGAAATATTAAGGTCTCCGATGCTATGCTTGATGGGAAATGAAACCCAACTCGCATAAGATCAAGAGAAGATAAAAAGGGTAATACGATGCTATGATGTTAATAAAATATTAACATGTTTATTGTGTTGGTGTAAGCACGTAAAGAAAATTTCAAAGGCTTACGCTGCTACGAGTTCTCGTGTGAGTGTAAATTGATTTTAATGAGCTCGCGATGATATGCATGAGCGTAAAAGCATAAAGGGATCCTGTGCCTATATGGTCGTGAATGGAAATTTGAAAGAGCCCGATCTTACGGTGAGGTCATAAAGCGCAATGGAAACTCACGAGCATGAGAACATAAAATGGGATGTGAACAGGCTCTGAGGCTACGGGATATATGAGATATTAATAAAATATTAATATGCTCATAAATGTAAGAGTGGGAGTTTGAAAGTATTTCATCTCCAATGCTACGAGAATGGAAATAAATTAAAAGAATTAATTAATTAAAAATTAATTAAGTACAAAGCATTCCAAAGGTAATTGTGGAATCAAGTTTTGACATGTAGCATCTTGAGATTGGAGGGATAAGGAGAGTATTGAACATAAAGTGAAAATTTAGAAGATGTTTCAGACATATGGTTTTAAAATGAAAATTTTGAATTATTTTGAAAATTTATATAGTTTTGACTATATAATTTTTTTAAAATTTTCATTTTTTAAAGCTCTAGTTCAGTGCAAGATCTGATTTTTCAAACTGCTACCAAGGGGCATTTTTTACCTAGAATAGGCCTTATAATATACTGTCGAAACCAGGAGAAGCTAAATTTTCTAGATTTGGGATCAAATTTTACACAGCTCTTCACCAGTTTAGTCTATAAGAAATTTTGTGATTCCAAGGGCCTTCTTAGTGAAATGAACAGTTTTGATCATTGAGCATCAGAGTTGGTTATGGGGTAGATTTGAAGACCTTTTGAAGCCTGAATTTGGAGAAAACAATCTGGAAAAGGTTACATTGGCTTCTTGAAATCACTTTTCAACTTATTTTTACTTTTTCCTTGTGTTCATTTTAACATCAAAAATCAGATGCATTCCTTTATCATCAAATTGTTGAGATATTTGATGCACTTGAGAGGTAAAAAAAAAGGATTTGATCCTGGCAGTTAAGGAGAGAAGGTAGAAAGATTTTTTTCAGTTTCTTAGGAAGGAATTCTGAAGGGACACATGTCGGTTGCAAATTTAATATGGGAATTACTTCCTTTCTATTTATACTTTCTTCTTCTCTTTTGTAAGGGTTGGAAAATATTGGAAAGTTTCTCTGGAATGAAGGCATTTAGTAGAACTAGCCCTAGAATTGATGAACTCTAAATGGAAGATCTAGGATGTGCTGGTTCCAGACCATGAAGCTTTGCGTTGGACGTGATACCCCCTTCCCATCCCATCAATTTCTCATTCCTGCCATTTTCTCTCTTGTATGACAACATTTGTTCATTGAATAGTCTATTTTATTAGGTTTTTTATGAGTTAAGTTCATGCATTTTTATGTATTATTTCAAGGAAATCAATACAAGGAATAGCAAGTGTTTAGTTTCAGTTTAAATATTGTCTCCTTTCTCAGTTGAGCTATGATGTTTTATGGTCTTTGAACAAAGAGCCTAGATCATAAGTGCAGTCCCTTAAGGCGGTATGTTACTTCATTGTTGCTTGTAATTCAAAGAATTATGTAAATGCTTAAGAGATTCAACAGGGTTGTAGGTTTATTGAGGAGGATATTAGGTAAGAATGAGATTTAGATCGAACATTGATGTCTATTTACAAGGTGAATGGATAGATCATATATCTAAATATATGAATAAGTATCAAATATCGAAAATGCATGAGGGAGATTCATGAATTGCCCAATGGATCAGGCATTGATCAGTTACAGGATCATTAGTTTGTTGTCTATACTTGGTTTTCATCCGCTTTCCCCACCCACACAAAATCAAAACAAAATTTAAATCATCTTTACATTTTATGTTGAAGAACCTAAATGTGATGCACTCACTCAGCTTGTGCATTTCATAGAGTTGTAATTTGCTACTACACTTCTTTATTACTGCATAGTTATTAGGAGAAATAAGGGCTTTTATCTACTTTAAATAGATTCAGGAATATGTTTTGCACTGGTACCATATTAATTGGATCTGAGATTCACCTGCCTAGGTTTTGTAGAGCCTAAAGTGAAGAAGGAGTTATGCCTTATAGTTGGCCCAAGACTGTAGTCAGGTGTATCCATCATAGGAATTTGCTAGCCTTAGATGCATTCGTCTGGTTGCTTTGTCATTTTCAAAATTGTTAAATCAGGAGCCAACACTGGGAGTAGTGATCCTTTCTACTGAGACTTCCTTCTGACTTTGTTCTGTGTGACTCTCAACCTTCAGTAGACCATCTCCCTCAGCTATATCATAATTTACTTCAAAAAGTAAGGACTTTTCCAAGCTCTCTATGCTGTCTTTCCCAATACCCTCTACCACAGAGTTTTGCCCTGGTGCTTGGATTTCTTTTCTTAGGTCCCTCGCATCTGTAAGACATGCTTGTTTCACTCAGCCTTTGTTGTTTGAGATATCTTTGAAGTGTTGATCCCTCTTGCTAGAGTTGTCTAGGATTGCTCTTCTTCCTATGTCTGTGTCATGTTCCTGGTTTCTTTTTGCCTTACTCATATCATCTAATCTATCTTTTCTCTTGTCTGTGTTGCTTTCCTACCCTGTGTTGCTCTTTGATTTTTGCTTCTTTTTAGATCTTATTTTGGTGGAAGCCTCTTTCTTATCTCTTCCTTCCCCCCTTTCTTTGTGTCCTACCACAATGATGGATTTGATTCTATTTTCCAGTTCTACTCTGTAGCCCTGATCCAATTCAATACATCAAGTATTCGAATGGGAATCTGGCTCATCATGTCTTGAGGATGTGATTGACTCAGCCAGTCTAGATTTCATTTCCTTTTTCTGGATGCTTAACCTTGGAACCATACTCAGCAAATCTCATGTGCGAGTAAGATATCCCAAGTCTGAATTATAAGAATCCTTGGCCCTTAAGATTTCAAATATATCTCCTTCATATGCTTGAGAAATTATCTCATAGGAAGCCTTCTTTGTTACTACTTTTTTTGATAATTTCAGAAGGTTGATTAAAATCTATTTTGATCAGTAATTTCACATTATTGGAGTACTGCAAGGAGGCATCTATCCCTATGACTTCTCCTATGATAGATCCTATTATTTTTAGGGTTTCCACTTATTTCGATTCCAGCGGTAAAGCTAGGATGTTGAACCATCTAGGGCACCAAAATTTTATCCCATCTAACCTAAAATCTTGACTCCAATCTATAAATTTAACAATTTTCACATTGAAGTAACAATCCAAAACATTCATAAACTCTTTTTTAAATATAGCACTCTTACATTGCAAGTAAAAGGTTTTATCTGAAAAGCTAGAGATACTTACTTGGTTGCAATAGATTTCCTCTAACTAGTTTGAGAGAAAGAAAAAATCTTCGCTTGCACTAGTCCATACCACAAAAAACCCCATTTCTTGGCATTTGCTCCATGCTGCTTCAATTTCATCATTATGAATAAAAATGGAGTTTTCTTTATGGACAAGTTTAGCATTATGATCTTTCTTCCTTTGTGAGTTTAAGGTATCCTTGTAATCCTTCTTTGTAGATCTTCGATGAGGTGGGAGATAGGGGAGTAGAGATTTGGCTAGGGCTTCAGTCGAACTAGGTATATAGGGATAAAGAGAACTAGAAAGACCGACCCTATCAGTTTCCAAAGAAGACAAATTGAAATGCTTGGAAAGTGCATATTTGGTTAGGCTAAACACCCTAAATTGATCATTCAAGCTTTTTAAGGTGAAAAATGACTGAGGCCGAAGATGTCCATCGAAACCTGGTATGGATTGAAAGGTATTGTCTTGCAAATTTCGTGGCTTCGGCCAACTTTCATGAGCTGCTTTCAAATGGGCTATCGATTTTCTAGGTTGCCCTCTATGTTCTTTAACATCTTCATTCTTTGCTAACAGGGAGAATCTATTCAAAATTTTCATAGCATATTTCGTTCCTTACAAGTTTCGAGACTCTTTGCATGTCTGCTCTACTTTTTTCGTGCGACTGCCAAATTTTGCCATTTTTTCATTGGAACTATTATTTAATTATTAGAAAAAAATCTATCTATTTATTATTATTATTATTACTACTACTACTACTACTATTTTAAAAATTAACAATTAAGAAATAATTTTTCAAGTTCAAAAACCAATAGAAAGAAGCTATATTTTACACACTTTACAAAATAGGCAAAGTACATTTAAAAAAACAAATTCTATATTATGTGTTAGTTTCCCTTTTTTTAAAGTTGTGGTTATTATATCTAATAGGTAATTAAAAAAGAAAAAGAAAATTTATCTACAATAATTAAAATTGATATAATGTGGATCATTATGGATTAGACACATTTGGTTTCTCACTCAATTGTTAATCTTATATTAACTAGAAAGGTTAATTAAAATTATCTACTATTTAAGGGCTTGAAATTATTACCCTCTTAGATAAACATTGTAATTTAAATCAAAATTGGTTCCATCAACCTTAGAGGAAGATTTATAGTATAATTAATTATTTTTAAGTATAATATTATTTCTTGCTAGATAATTTTATAAGTTATTAAGTCCATAGACTTTATGTGGGAGATTTGAAATTATTTTTTTGAGGAAAAGTTGTAAGACCTTTTTCCGATATTCCAAAAAATACTTAGTTTTCCTTTACCCTTTTTTTGAATGAAAATTAACAAAATCATTTTTGAAATAGTAAGTTGCCTTTTTCTTAATATTCCTTTTATTAATTTGTTTTTCACCTTTATGAAAATTAGTAAAAACTAAAACTTTCAAATCAAATATCACAATAAATAAAAAATAAAATTTTATAATAGAAAATATAAATACAATTATATGGATATGAAATCCATTATCTTATCATTTTGTCAAACTGTCTAGAATTATAAGAGTTTTTCAGGAGCTAGATTATCAAGCAACAAAGATATATAGGAATTCTTGTAAGCCATTTTTTCTTTTGTTTTTCATTAATTTTCTTCTTCTATCTCATATGCAAAATGAATAAAGAGATTGCATAAAGGAAATTGTATTTGGTAGATTTCTTTTAGAAGAAAATTAAGTATAATAGTATTGTTTGGAAATCTACACAAACTATGAATGGTCATTGGTTATACTGTGGGCATTTTCATTGATTGTTGTATTTCAATTGTTGACGCTATTGTGATATTTTTTCCTACAATATGTTGTGGATCTATATGCATTTGATTGTTAATTTGAAGTTTGTATTAGATTTTGGTTATTCTTGATTACCGAGTTTAAGGTTTTTTCCTAAAATATATTATGTACATGTATCCATTTCATTGATAATTTGAATTTTTTATTAGATTTTGGTTGTTTGATCGTTTGTTTTATAAAAAATTGTGATTTCATTTTATGATGCTAATATATTTTGAGATTTAATAACAATTATCAAAGATATGAATATTATTGAATTCCATTGATTTAGTTCATAGTAGAATTTAAATAGGAAGTTTCTAATTTCAATTTTCGACATGCTGATTTTTTAGATGTGGACTTAAAAAGGAGTCAATTTAATATAATCACCATTTTAAGATAGAATTTAATTTTTTTGTCAAAATAAAATTTACTTTCATATTCTATGCTATGAAATAATTTTTAAATTAATTTTTTTAAAGTATATGTTTGGATTGAATTTTTTATTTTAGTTGTTCAAAAACGTCATTATATTTTTTATTTTGATTTTAATCTTTCAGTTAGTCATAAAAAAATTTGTGTTTACATATGATTTCAAATTATTTTAGAAAGTCATATTATTTTAGAATTTCTTTTTGGTACTTTTAGATTATTTTATTTATTTATTTTAATCTTCAATACAACTAACAAATAATATTTAATTTAAATATTCTTTTTTATACCTATATAAAATTACATCAACATTTCATGACTTCTTTAAATTTATTTAATTATATTTAGTGTTTCTTTTTTTTACGTCTCATCTTTTTAAAGAAGTTGAATTTTAAGTTTTAAAGCTATAAAGTTTAGTAAGTTTGTAAGAGTTTAAGATAGAATATTTTTTAATAAAGTTTTCGATTTTAATACAATTTAAATTTTATTAAATAAATTATAAAGTGTATTTAAATCATTTACAATTAAGTATTACGTTTTTACATTTCTATTTTTTATATTGTTTCTATTACATATTTATTTACAAAAATAGATTTAGAAAGTGGAAAGTAAAACTAGAGTTTGAAAGTAAAAATAATAGAAAATAAAACTAGATTATAAATGAAAAAAGAGGAAAGAAAAATAGAGTTGGTTAGATATTGATTTTCATATCTTCTCAATTTAAGTTTATGTTTGGTTTATGTATGTTCTTAATCCTTTAGTGATGGACCTCTTTGTATTGAGAAAGGATATCTAGTCCTTATCTCATTTGTACATTCTTGTTTCATCTCTTTGTTTTGTTTTATTTTGTTGCTCATTCCTTTTCAAACACCATTTGGTGCTCCTATTAGGTTTCTTTTCTGCCATGTTGTATCTTTCGGTCCCTTGGACCCCTTATTGGTCTTTTGGCACGCATTCATATCATTATCTTATCTTATCTTAGCCAATCAAATTAATATTACTATAATACTATAAGATTAAATTTAAGAAGATCTAAAATATTCTAATTTTATCATTTTATAATATTATATTACTTTATATTTTAATATGTTGTTTGTAGTTATTTTTCTTGTCTGTTATTTTATTGCTATTATGAAACACTACAAGAGTTGATTAAATGATTGTTTTGATATTTTATTTTATAAGTTTTGAGTATGCATGATTTAAAGATTGTCCCTATATCTATTCATTTTGTGTTTTTTAAATTATTATAATTACAATGTAATTTAAATAATTTATTTTTTTCAGATGATCTTGATTGATGTGTTAAAAAGTGTTGTATTAGAGTTATGTGGAAAATTAATCAAAAAAATGAAAAAATTAAGTGATGTTTCCCTTAACATAATGATTCAAACTAATTATTGTTATTTTTTAGTGCAATTTTTGTGATTGGTAGATTTGGTGTTGGTTGAGTGCAAAATTAATATCTTTCTTGATGATGCTTATAGATTTAATGATAGTTTAAAGATGTTGGCTAAATATTTAATGATAAATCTAAAGAAGTTTTCTAAATATTGAATGATAAATTTAAAGAAGTCTTGAAGATAAGATAATCTTACTTTCTTACCAAAATTGTTCTTATTTTTTAGTAGGCCAAATCCAAATCACACAACAATTTATAAATCTCAGTTGTTTTTAAAAGGAGATGATTCATTTTGTAACATATTTTGTAATTTTAGCACAATTAATTAAGCTGATAGGCTTATTGAGGGAGCTTTGCTTCTGGATTTTTATTTAATGTCGATCATGTGAAAATTCATCAATCTATGATGTAAGATCTTGTAATTCCCAAGTTTATTATCTTCAACTACTCCTAAGCTAAGAACAAGGAATTAAGCAACAAATCTCCTCAAACGAAAACAAAATGCCACAATGTTTCTTCAAATAGTTATCAATTTTCTTTCATACACATGCATGATTGTAGATAGCTAAGTTCTTTCCATTTTTACATGCTATTGTGATGTAGTTTTGTCTTTATTTTTTGTTTTAATAGTTGAAATATATGGATATTAGAATCTTTGGTATGAATATAAATCTAGGAAAAAGAAAATTTAAACTATCATGAATAAGAGAATAAGTTTGTTTGAAAATTAAATTTGATCAATTTATATAATTAACATATTTATATTTTATCAAATATATTAAAGAAAATCTACATATATCAATTTTGATAACTAAAATGTGAAATTGTAAAAGTAAAGGAAAACCAAATTAAAATTTATGTCCAATTAAATATCACGCATATTTGAACTAATAGATTATCTAGGTTTTAGTTCTAGCATTTTACTTATATTAAATGTTTATTTAGAGAAAAATTTCACCATCTTTCACATGCTCAACCTTAGCATTGAATTCTCTCTATAATTGATTATTCGTACAATTATATAGAGGTATATCCTTTCTCTTTTAATCATATTGGTTCACTTTTAAACAACTCATCTAAGATCATTAATAATAGAATGTAAGAAATTTGATTTAAAAAATTAAATTACTAATTTTTTAAATTAAAATTAAATATTTATTAAAAAAATTACATAATCTTAATTTCTTTAATGTTAAAGTATTGTAGTTCAATACATACTTCCATTCTAAAAAATAATACATAATTTTTCTTTTTGTTTTATTTACTTATAATGAGAATTTATAAAATACATAATGTTTAGCAAGGTTTTCACTCCTATTGGCTAATCGTTGCATGTACATAAACAAGCAACTACTAGTTATATTTAGATGAAGTTATTATTAATATTAAAATAAGGTTCATTGTTAATTGCAAGCATGGTGAAAGAAGACAATCATCTTCTCTTGTCCCCTTGGTATCCTTGGTATGGCCAATATGTGCTTGTAATGTGAAAATTGTATGGTAATCTGAAAATTATTATGTAACATGAACTTTTACCATTACCTTTGTTGAGATTTCTTTTACTTTTCTTGTTATTGCCAACATTGTGTAGCATAAGGTTGGGGCCATTTGGCCAAGTTTCTTTTTCAAGGTCCAATTTTTCCTTGGGGACACCCTTATTGGTTTTTATTAAGTTTTTTTTTTTTTTTTTTTTTTTTTTAAATACTAGCGCCAAACATAAATTTTCTTGGATTTTGTTATATCTATTACCTTGGCTTTGAGTTTACTTTTTTTGAGGCATTTTTAAGTGAAGAATTATTGGCAAAGGTGTTCTAATGTGATTTATTGTAGATGGCCATAACCAAGGTGGAGTTTGACAAACCAAAGGAAAAGGGGGATTGGGCATGGGAATGTGTCTTTTGAGAATTGAGGGTTAATGGCGGAGATATCCTTTCCAACTATTGAGAGTAACCAGTTTTATAAAATCATCTTAGCAATTTTCATAGTATTTTGAGGCTTAGAAAGGTTAGGATTAAGGATGTTATTTATTATAATCCTAAGATTTATTGTAGTAAACTTATTACATTGCATTTTTACATAGCCAAATTATTTTTGAAGTGCCTAAATTATGGAACCTAAGCCCTCATTGAGTAAGGACCTACATAGGATTGATAATATGGAATTATAACCAATAAGAATTAAAGATCCTAGTGAGCATAAATGAGAAGCTAGTGTGAGGCATACCTTCTGGAATCAAAACCGACTTTCAGGATGCAGTCAAACCCCACAGGGGGAGGATGTAAGACCCCTCCTCTTATGCATTGAATAAAACCATAGTTATTCAAATACAAAGGATAATTTTGGTAACAATGGTCTTACATATACCTTCATGGGAATTCTCATTGATAGATTAGAAAACCATAATGTGATAACCTAATGTTAGGCGTTAAGATAAATTAATGTGCATAAAATTTGTAAGGCTACATATGGTAAAATGTTATAGTGCTATAATATGGTGAGTATTGATTATCTATATGGGAATGCTAAATAAAAGAAAATGTAAGTTCGTGTTACTTTCATATATGCTTGAGACAATAGATGATTTAATTGTGATAGAAATTGAACTAGAGTTTAACGAAAAATAAATAGGCAAGCTAGATATGTTGGTTGAAGTTGTTCTCATCTACTCCAGATGCTATGAAGAATTACCAAATCAATGATAACATAACTAGTATGAATCTTCATTAGTTGACTTAAGTAAATTTAAGGAAATGCCTCATATCAAGATAATAATGGGGTTTTTTAGTAATATTATTATGAATAATTAATTTGAAAAGGAAGCATAGCAAGAAGAATGTGCACTACATGGAAAGAATCTAAAATGGAAAGGAATTCAACATTATGTGAGATTCCAGTGTGAATTATTTATGTTGTATTTGTCTATTGGAGGGTAGTTTTTTTTTCTCATTTGGACCACGTGATGATCTCATGGGTTGTTGTTTAGGAATTTTTTTAGACATTGATATTTTGAATCATCTAGACTATGTGATGATTGCATGTGATGTTATTTAGGACATAGTTATCCAACTATCTATAAGGAAACTTGAAATAGAGAATATAACCACTTCCACATAACCCTTAATAGATCTGAAACAAATATGGAACTAAAATCCACATGCAAGAGAATAAACAACATACCCACAAAAATTGTGACACAAGATATATCCTGGGAGACCCTTGTTGAGGGAAAAACCCATCCTCCAAAAGCATCCATCACCATCTATTGTTTAGCAAAAAAACACCATTGCAATACAAACATAGAAGTCTTCAAAGCCATAGCCATTACCAAGAAATCCATGCGAACAAGCATGAATCCACACATCCCATGTCATACTTCTAACCTTCACAAATACTCCCTTGGCTAAACTGTCAAGCGTTTTCCTGTTCGACTCTTTCCCTTTTTTCCTTTTGTCTTCTCATACGCAACAACCACCCTTGTGGCTTCTTATATAATAGCAAGTCTCACAAAACTACCAAGTGGTATTACATAAACCATGTGCTAAAACCATGTGAGCTACCTAACCCATTGACCCCACATTTAATATTGTAAATATAATTCTTTCCACAATATTAAATAATTACATGAAATATTATCACAATGTTACAATACAACTCATCAAGTATATCCCATGGAAATCTTTGCATGTTGCATTTCCATCTAGGTGCAACACTACATAATAAAATAAATTAATACAATATTTTGCAACGTGTGCAACACCCAACATCCATTATCTCAACAATCTCCCACTTGTTGTATACATTGCATAGGGTCAACCCATAGCCACATAAATGAACAAGAGAACAACCTCTCCTAGTAGATCCACCATCATGCATCAAAGTACACCATGTGCTCCATCCTAGTACTTGCAACAAAATCAAAGTATCTAGCATCTCAAACATGAATGATCTCTCCTCCTATTATGCCACTGTCACCGGACATACATAGAAGCCATCAAAAGAGAAAGCCACCCAACTTGTCACATCAAAAGATCATAAAATACTATACCAAATGAAATGCCAAGCACAAAAAAACTAATCCAGAGGTAATCACATATATCTATAGCTTTCAAAATATCCATACCTGAAATAGAACCCATAGCAAGTGTCAAACCATCCAACTATTCATACCTCCAAAGGTATACCAACGGAATCTCACAGCATCAACATATCCAATCTATAACCTATAATCACAAGCCTCATGAACAATACCTGCCACATATAAACCAAGAAGCTCCCACTATAAAAGATAATGTCAAATCTATAACCAATCCACTCACAACATCTAAAAGAAGTGAATTCATGTAGTCTCAAGGACGTCCAAAACACATAAACCAATAACCTGCAAGAACAACTCTCATAAAAAGTCTCGAACTGTCTCTCAAGCTCTCCACAACCAACAGAGGAAAGAGATAAAGGAATAACCATGTCATCTCTCACATGACATACATGAGCACAAACCAGTGATCACAATCTCCAACCAATCTCAAATCCAATGTTAGTAAAATCAAACATCCAGGAAGACAACCAAGACCAAGAGAAACCATGCAAATCATAATTTGTATCATGTCCTTCTACACACACCTCTAGATGTAAACTATACAAGTATGATCTCCTCCATAAAACCCCAACCAAGAAGCCTCAACAACATTCAAACCGTACCATATAACTCATCATGGATGTAAGCATCTTACAAGAAGATCAAACTCATAAATGATTACTACGTCAAGGAATACGCCCAATATAAAACCATCTTGCAAACTTAACCAGCATAAAAACATATGCAAATGGAGATAACCAATGCTAAACCATCTCTCAAATGAACCCTCCAGAATTGACTCATGTACCATAGCCCAAGATCCATATCTATGAAAGATAAGCATAAACATAACATCACCTAAGTGAAACAATGGGCTATACCTCTCAAGAAGTAAACCATTGAGTAGACCACGAGTGGGGAATGAGAATGCTCATCAAGATATCCAAGTCTCCAACCAAGTCTCATCTAAGAACAATCTCCTCTCAATTCATATCAAGTGAATTCCCCTCAGTCTTCCTACTAAAACCATCAACTGTCCCAACTAATAATTATCTAATTTAAGAGAAATCAACATCACCACCATCTCTAAGTATCCATGAGCATCTATAACTAATCTATCCATGCCAAGTCCAAATGCAATATAGCAATATCATGAAGTATCTAGCTTATGATCAATGTACTCAATACCAAGAAACTAAACCAAGATCAACGTTAAAGTTCCAACCATGGCTTCAGGAACATAAACATGACAACATAATCTAACCATCTCAACCAAAGAGATAAGATGCTTCATATGAACATGCTATAACCTGTCAAAACTCTAAACATGTATCAAGAGTATACTATGACATAAAAATTAAACCATCCTAACACCAAGGATAACATGTCAAATGAAAGCAGAAACCACACATTTACCAAGAACCCTATGAGTCCTCAAGATGCAACCATCTCCAAACACCATGAAGAAAAACCATCTCCACATACCATGAAGAAACATCTCCACACACCATGAAAATAACCAAGAAACCCATAAGTTCTCAAGATCTAACAATCTTCACACACCATGGAGATAACAAGTGCACCATGCAAATGTCAAAGATGCTTCTGTAGCAACAAGATCTAAGACAAACCTCCAACATATGCAAAAACTCAATAAATATGCCAATGCCAACAACTCGCACTCAATCATGGTACCAAGTCATCTATGGCATCATTAAATCCATCTCCTACACAAAGATCCTCTAAGTCTACACTCACATAATCAAAGTGTTAGTAACAAGTGAAACCAAGAAGATATAAGCCAAACTAGAAACTAATCCTACACTGTCACCTCATCACTATCACAAGCCCCCAGTAAACAATGTATCCAAGCTATCCATGACATTATGATAAAAAATCATCCTCTAACCATGGGAATCAACCACAGTATCAAACCATCAAAGAACTCAAAGTGCACATCATGAGCTCCTTAAAAGAAACCAAATGACCATGATCTTCAACTAAGAAGATATACCATCATAACCAAATTAGGAATCCAATCCAATGAACATTAAGGATGTACCTATATATCCATGGCACTATGATCACATCCATGAACTAGGCATCTAACTCTCAAAGTCTAATTTGTCATCATAAAATAGTCAACCACAATCCTTCACCATGATTGTACTTGGTAACAACATCTCATCCCTTCTACATAAAGTAAAAATTAGCACATCATGTCACTTAGGGCATAAAAAATCCAAATCCAAGCCACGAATTTGAATATACATCAATAACGAAATATCAATGGGCAAAGACAACCTATATCTAAGCCATAAATGCAACCTATAAGTATAGACTGCTTACAACACTGCACAACTTGTAGACTCAACAAATCATCATACATATCTAAACCAAACACCAATAATCATATCATCATGAGACCAATCTGAAATATAAATTGAGTATACAATGACATCAAATCTTAAATCTCCAAACATACAATGTCATAAACTCACAATGTTACCATATTCAATATATACCATAAACTATTCAGATAAATATATCACCAAATAAACCATGCCAAACCTGTACTAAATCTAAACCAATGTGTAGAGCTCTCCAAGAGCTTTTCGTTGACTACTTGAAGTCAAAAATCGAACTTCGTATGCCCAAGTTATGTCTTAATTTGTGCTCAAAATAAATAACATCTAACTTTTAGGCTCTCAAAACCTAACAAAATTTCAAAATCATAGAACCAAACCTACACCAAGTTGTAGTGCTCTGAATTAACTTTCCAATGCCTATAAAAAATCTAAAATCTGATATCCTAAGAGAAAGTTATGGTTGTTTGACTAAGATAGTTTTTTCACCATTTCCACTACGATTTTTTTTTAATGAAAATTCTAATGGGATTAAATTTGATAGCCATCATGGGTTGAAACTAAAAAACCTTTGCATTTCCTCTTATCATGGCCAAATTAGGGCATATTATATATCAAAATTTATGGAAGCATCAACCCGAATCCAATGGTGAGGTTTATTTTTACCCAAGAGGTCATTTTTGCTTGAGCTCCCCCTAAAAACCCTCATTTAAATGAAACATCCAAAAAAAATCTGATCCACAATTTCACATGCCCAAAATCTACCAACATCCCATCATAACAAAAAACCTAAAACCCTCATATCTACAATAAACAACTCATATACCTTGCCCTCTCTTTTATCCTCTAATGCATTCCCATGGATTCAATCTAGGGTTACAATAATAAAACCATAGTTCTGATACCACTTGTAAGGAAACTTGCAACAAAGAATATAACCATTTTTACATAACCTATAACAAATTTGAAATAAATACATAATTAAAATGCACATGCAAGAGAATAGACAACATACCCACAAAAATTGTGATACAAGATAAACCCTGGAAAACCCTCGTTGAGAGAAAATCCCAATCTCCAAAAGCATCCATCACCATGTATTATTCAACAAAAAACACCATTGCAATACAACCATAGAAGCTTTCAAATCTATAGCCACTACCAAACAATCCATGTGAATAAGCATGAATCCACACATCCCATGCCATGCTTCTAACCTTCACAAATGCTCCCTTGGATAACTTGTCAAGCCTTATCCTACTTGACTCTTTCCCTTTTTTCCTTCTCTCTTCTCATACACAACAACTACTCTTGTGGCTTCTTATATAGTAGCAAGTCTCATAAACCACCAAGTGGTATTACATAAAACATGTGCTAAAACTATGTGCTACCTAACCCATTGACCTCATATTTAATATTAGAAATTTAATTCTTTTCCCTTATATTAAATAATTACATGAAATATTATCACAATGTTATAACACAACTCATCAAGTATATCCCATGGGAATCTTAGCATGTTGCATATCCATCTAGGTGCAACACTACATAATAAAATAAATTAATAATATATAACAATATTATGCAATGTGTGCAACATCCATTATCTCAACACTATCTTATGTTCTATAGGTCATGATGATACTAATTTGATACATTAAGTGTGATACTTTGGTTATCATACATGGTTTCTAGGTGATGTTAATTACTAATTTTTTAGCATACTTTTGTATTTGGGGTTATAATTCATATATCATTATTGTTAATGTAAAGTAATTTTGTTAATGCAAAGTAATTTAATTATCTATTTTTCATTTGTATCCTACATTGGCGTATATAAGTTGATTTTATATTTGGAGTACATAAGAATTATCATGATGCATTATGTTTAGGAATGTGGAATTAAGTATGCCAATGAACATGGATATGTAGATTTTCTAATATAATGGTTTCAATATTCCTTATGAAAATGATTAGAAGGGAAAGTTAAGTTTGATAAATGGATATGTTAATTAATGTGAATTGTGCAACATTAAATTGTCATGCACTTATATGCATGTATTTTTATATGATTTTTATTGGACTATTGATGCTCGAGTTCAGTGTGCAGGAAAAAGAAGCATGGAAATTTAGTGAAGACACAAGGTCCAAACTTATGTGGACACAATATAGCCAAGGAAAATCTTCGGAAGGATTCAAAGCCTTGTTGTGATGTTTTTATTTCATAAATGTAATTTTGCATGTATGTAATAAATATATATTCATGAATGAATTAGGGACATGTATTTCTCCTTCCAAATTGCTCAATCACTATCACCAGATGGTACTACTTTGATATCTGTCACAACCTCCCAAATGGTAATGTCAGACTCTTCATTTGGCTAGGTGGCTTCTCTTGCAGTATTCAACTCATTTAAACACTTATTCCACTTGGCATCTATTATAGCTTGAACTTCTGCAACTATCAAGTGTTGATATCTACTTCAACTTTTTACATAATGTGAATAATATCAAATGTTGTAACAATATCAGTTTCATCGTTACTCTAAGAAATGGATCTTTCGTGTTTCAATATATTATCAAAAGAATTAGACCATTCATGCCACTCCCATAAGTTATTATCATCATCAACAATTTTTTGAATGAAGCTAGGTGTCCCATTAGCAATGGTCTTCATCTTATTGTTTATCAACTACATTTTTTTCTGAGAAGAAACCATTCAACTGCTTGACTCTATTTATCATCTTCCTTATGGAAATGGTAAGCTCCTTTGGTAATTCTTTCTTTGGTGTCGAAATTGGGACATTTTTATCAAAGAATTAAATGTAAGGGCCCCACTTCATAAATAATGGAGAAAGTAAAGGTAATGCTTATGAATATTGATCTTAGCTCCTTGTAAAGAAAACGTAATTTTTCTTGAGATTTTGTGAAGCTTGTTTTAGGATATTTATTTTATGTGATAGCATGTTTTTCATTGTCCTTACTTCTATCTCTTTGACTAATTCTAATTATTCCACTTTCATTTGTTGATCCATATCCACATTTGATATATCAATGTTTGTTTGGGTCTCTTCAGCTTCCACCTAAGTAACTGGCCTCATTACATTATTCAAAGTTTTAACCTCATCTTCTAGACCAGCCATTTTTTGTTCAAGAACATATGTTTTCTTCATTTCTTCTTCATACTTCTTCCTTGTCTCAATTTACATGAGCTTTAAGTCTGAAATAGTAGTTCTTTCAACATGTCCATCTTGCTTTTCCCCATAAATAACATTGTGTTCATCATATTGTGTATATGGTCACTTGATGTTGTAGTAACATTCCAGAACATCACATTTCCTTTGGGGGAGTCTCTAACTTCCATAAGTGTTAGCTTATCAGACTCAGAGGCCAAACTCCATATTGTCATTACCTTATTTTCAATATTAAAACCAGTTCCCTACAATTCTACAATGATATTGGTCTCCTCAAATAAGAAAGATTTACTTTGTCTTCTAATCTGATCCAACATGAAAGATGAACTCATTTCCCATCTATGGAATAACAACATTCCACTTCTCTTTACTATCTCTCTAGCTTCATCTACAGCGAGGGTTTCACTATTTGGATGATATTCTTGTAATTTTTGCACTAGCTCTACAATAATCTCTTCTAAATCTTTTGGTTGCAATTGTAGAGACAGTTCATTTTTATATATCTTGAAAAGAAAAGATTTAATCTCCTCATAACTAATTAATTCATCATCCTTCATAAACACTTGATCTTGTATAATTATTTCATCTATCATCCTGGCTTGAAGCTTGAGTTTAATTGGGATTCTTTCAATTTTTTTGGCCTGCTTTATCAAAAAATTGTGCTTGATATCATCAAAATTATTTCTCCCTCTTGGCATAATATGGAGGGCCTTTTCCCTTTCTTTGTCTAGTATTTTAATCAACTTATTCATTTTCCTAAAACCTTGAGCCCAAGAAGAACTTACTGATTGTTCCTCCTCTTCATGAATTTCAATCATGATATACTACTCAGGAGATTCAGGTTCTATTTTGTTTCTAACTTCAGGGGACACCTGAGACATTATGTTTTCATAATTTTGGATATATTTTTTGAATGTATCTTAATATCTCTCTTCATGATAGAAACCCTTGAAAGAAGGATATTTTCTTTTCATTTCCTCTTCAATTTTCATTATATCTTTCCACTTTGAGGTCCTATCTTTGCATTCCTCAGTCTCCAAGAAATATACGATCAGATATTTTTCCTAGTAAGGCTTTCTAGTGGACAAGTTAAACTTCCTCATTTGTCTCAAGGCATGCCTAACAATATCACTAGGGTCATACATCCTAGCAGGAACTAAAGGCAATAGAAATTCTCTCATAAATTCATCCAACTCTTGTGTTGCATCTTTGCCTATGATAAAATCCCCAAATTTGACATTTCTCAATACAAAATATCCTTTTATTATTGTGAGCCCCAAATACTCTTGATTCATCATAATCAATTTCCAATAGAAATCAATGATTCTCATTCTTTCCAGAATGTGTCTTGGTAAAAGATGAGGAGGCTAGGGGCATCCATAAACCCTTATGATAGAACAATTTTCAAAAAGAAAAACATTTCCCTAATCATGTCCTAACTTCCTATCATCATCATAGCATCTAGAGGATTTAATTAACATTCTAACACCCCTAGGGACCCTCTCAATTATATCAGTTAACACATTTAAAATTGGATGCACAAAATCATTGTAGAAAGATAAAGAACTTGAATAGGGATAGAATCTTTGACATACCCTAGTCCACTGTTGTACTGATAAGTTATCTCCCATCTCCTTTGTGTAGCTGTAATCTCATTGTACATAACATTGATAATATGGGTAGTAAATTCATAACCCACATTGGTGTACAAATCTTGTATATCTAAGGCCATGATATATACATTACTAGGAGAATTCATAGTTCCATCCAACCCTATCACCTTGTCCAATCTAAAGACTATATACTAAAAATATGTACTGAAAAAATCCAAGGGCATAAGGTGTCCTACCTTTTTACAGATTTCACCCTTTTCTTTTATGTAATTAGGAGGCATAACCTTTCCAGTAAAGAAACTTTTTTTACTCTTCAAAATCTCATCGAGCTTTTCATGTTCAATAATTTTGGTCATAGGTCCTCCCATATTGAAGACTTCTAAGAATGTCTCCCTATCCAGTACATAGGACACTTCTATCCTTTCTATGAAATCCATGGGTCACAGGATTATATGCCTTTTTCAAGGTTTCACCAAATCTACATCAACAATGACTTCTGGCATAATCAATTTTGTCAAATTTCTATTCCAGGGAATTCAAATGGGGGGCTTACAAAGCCTTTTGTTATAGAAATACCAAAACAATTCATTACCATTTGTCTTTGGTACTTTAGCATCCCTACAGATTTTGTAAGGATCTATGAGGATGTGTGAATTAACTGACATAACATTTGTTGAACCTCGCAAAAAATAGACCCATTCATCACAATACAAACTTGTTACCTTCATCTTTTCTTTCTCAATACTTAGAGTAGCTTCTTCAATATATATTTGAACAATCAACTTTCCTTCTTGTGTCATATTTTCTGAATTCAAGATCTCTGACACTTTTCTACAATTCAACCATTTTTAACAATTCCACGCACATATATCTTCTTAGCTCTAAACTTTGTGAATGTTGGTGTTTAAAATTTTGTTACATAACCCCTTTTAATGGTGCTTGAGCATGGGAGTGGCATAAAGTGCATTTTTAAGGCAGCATAGATGAAAATTTTCAAAAATTCTAAAAAGTATCATATTCATTTTTTATGGTGCTTGTACTACTGGTGTTTAATGTTGGCAATATGGCTAGATAGATGAGGTAGTGTTGTCATTTATGGAAACATACATATTTTGGTATTTCATTGTGAAATCGGAGACAGAAGATTTTCTAAGTATTGGATAGTTTGCAGAAGCATAGAGAGAGATTCGATATGTATGGATGAAAGAGTTCAAGTTAGCTCATCCGCAGTTACAGACTAATAGATGATAGTTTCATAATGATGTAATTTAGTGCGCAGATCTGTACTGACAGTATGGTGACAATTATAGAGGAATTACTAGTATAGGTAATTAATAGACCAGAACAAAACACGATAGTAAAATTCATTATACATCTCAAGGAATTATTTTGGTAAAAAATTAATTACTTAGTCATGATGGGTTGACATCATAGATGTTAACCTCGAGTCATTTTTATAATTAGCCAAGCATGTGGAAGCTTTAAGGCCAACTAGTCAAAAGTTTGGATAACTTTCAAGGTATAAGTAAAGATCATATCTGGCACAGTTAATAAGAAGTGAACATGTGATGCAAACTATTGTAAAGGAATTTGATATGATATGTGAGCTTTATATGATGCCAGATCTTCTGTATGCTCAAAAGATTCGCAAAGTGCAGAAATGAGACAATATCATATATATATATATATATATATATATATATACTTGTAAAGAAACTTATTTGTATATTGCATGTTAGGGCAGTGGGCTCTTCTTGCATACATTGTAATTGTTCTACCAACTCTTAATAGGGTTGAAGCAACTCCTAATAGGGTTAAGACTTTTAATAGGGCCTAGTCCTCTAATAAGGACTCGAGATACTAAATGTATTTGACATAGTCCTAACAAGGTCAATATCCTTAACAAGATTATTATTTTTGGTGGATCATCTTGTGGGTATCATCCCCACTAGGGTTTCCCTAGTTAGCAAATAATGGTGCTATGAGTTCTTTGTGTATGGTTTTATTTATTGTTCAACATTGTTGGTTTACTTTCATATGCAAGTTATAAAGTAATTAAGAATATTCAGTTGTGGGAAAATATTTGTAGAATACTAATTCACCCCTCGCCCCACCCTCCCACCCACCAATGCCCCCCCCCCCCCCCCCCCCCGCCACTCTCAATATTATCTATTTCTAGCACTTCAATGTTTTCTAGCATTTTCAAATATTATTTCATGTTTCTAGCAATTAGGAAATCATAACAGTTATTTTGCCTCTTTATGCTTTAAGAAGTGACTATGTGAACCTTTAGCACTTTGAGTTGTTCACAGTGTCGCCAGGTTTGTTGTTTAATTCTTTTTTCTTTAATGCCACCAGTTGAAACCCTTACTCTTTGGTTTGTGGTCATTTTTCACATTTAATCTTTAAGCCATGTGAAAGAGTAAATACTACTAGTATCACCTCATCTCTACTTCACGACTTTCTTTTTTCCTTAAACTCTTAGCTGCATGATTGAGCATTAACATAAACTTCTTCATTTCTTAGCCATGTTCTAGGGTCTCACTTGTGTGCACTAGTTGCATTCCTTACACTACAAAGTCACATTAGCACCTTTAACCCATGATGGGGCATTATATCTTAAGGCTTGAATGATCATTTCTTTGCCACTAATTTTTTAAGGCTTTCAAATAGCTTGCAAAACAACGAACAAATCTAACTTTTATTTTCTCTTCTTCATGGCTTCTCCTTTTCTTTATAGCTTTAACAATCGAACTGAGCATTAACCAAATAGGTTTATCACACATCTGACTACTTCGTCATTTTGTGGTTTGTCAATTAAACTACAACCTTTATCCTTGCGAATGCATGATCGGAGTTGGTCTCCAGACCTCCCTGCTTAGTTAACTCTTATAAACTTTAAGTTGCGAAGTTGCATGAAGGGATTCTCTAACATCAATCTACGCTTTGCCACTTAATTATTCTTTTTGTAACATAATGTATTGTCTCAAAATGCCTCCACATGTCACATTTTAAAGCTATCATGAGGCTAGAGATCTGGTGTGAATGCCTTTCACATCATCACCACTTAAGCCATACACTCATGCTTAACCACAGAGAAGTTACAAAAACTTCCCATTTAGTTGTGTCATGCCTTTGCTACTTGAACCAACTTTTTGTAATAAACCACAGAGACCTCATGAACACCTTGCAGTTAACTATGTTGCATCATCGCACCTTAGAAAATTTTAAAACTTAACAAGGTAGAGATATAGAGATGAGCCTTGGTCGTGACTTCGCCACTTAAAATTTCAAATTTCTTTTAAAGCACAAAACCTTTAGCACATTCGTTTAAAACAAGAAAGCTTAAGACATGAAAATATGCGTGCAAACATGAAAGTAGGGCTTCTCTGGGAAAATCTTTGCAACATGAAAATACAAACCCTAATTACATCAATTTAACCTAAATTTTTACAATAGGTTCTTAGGATTTTAAAATGGTGAAAATATAGGCCAGTAGTGGCTCTATCTGGGGATAATGGATAGTTTGCATCCATATAAGAATTTAGCATTTTTGGGAGAGAAAACAATATACTTGATGTAATGACAACTTCTTCAGAGAGAAATGCCCAACAAAACAAGGAAAGCATAAGATATATACAAGGACTTACAAATGTAGGACCTAAGCTATTGTTCATGGAAAAACAAGTACCTTCAACAAAAGTACTTCTTCAAGAATTGTCCATGAACTGACAATTCCACAATGTCTCCTAGAAATTCTTTGACAAAATAGGAATCCTCTCCCCATTTCTCATGAATCATATATGGGCCCAACCAAATAAGGTCAAACTTTCCATGTTTACCCTTGTCTTCCATTCTAGCATTCCACAGTAATACCAAATCTTCTCGTTCAAATTTTCTTGCAAGTGCCTTTTTTGTCATACAATTGTTTTATCTGCAATTGCAACTTAGTATTTCTAGCAGAGGCTTATTTTCTATGGTCATTTAATCCATCCAATTTTCCATCCTCTCTTGCATATCATCTATGACATCTTCATCATACTTCAAGACATAATTGTATAAACCAATCAAGTTGTTCTAGGGCAATCTTACTTGAATCCCATAAACCAAATCAGAAGGTGACACACCTATTGCCTTTTTATTGTTATTCTGTCAGCCCAAACTGCAAGATGTAATGTGGAATCCCATGCCTTTTTGTTGTCATCTAGAGTTCTTTTAATAAAATTCAATAAATTTTTATTTATAGATTCATCCTATCCATTTCCTTGTGGGTGATATGGAGATGGTGTTGATCTAGTGATGTCATATTTGTCACAGAATAGTATGAATTCATCTGATCTAAAGCACATGGCATTATCAGATACAATTCTATGTAGACATCCAAATCTAGTGACTATGTTGTTTAGCAAGAAATTGTTCATAATTTTACTAGTGGCTTTTCTAGTAGGAATAGATTCTACCCATTTTGTGAAATAATCAGTTGCTACAATAATCCATGAATAGCTAGTACTAGACTTGTTTTCTATTTCTCCTATGAAATCTATTCCTCACTACTGGAAAGGTGCTTGAACTTCTACTGGCTTCAGATGGGTATTTCTAAAAAAAAATAGTTTATCAGCAAACCTTTGACAAGGATCACATTTTCTAACCACATAGCAAGCATCCTTGAATAAGCCTAGCCACCAAAAACCATCTCTCATCACCTTGTGATTTATTGTCTTCGCCATATAATGACCTCCATAGACTCCTAAATGCATCTCAATGAGTATTTTGATTGACTCTTCATGATTAATACATTTCAATAACACTCCTTCAAAGTTTCTCCACCAGAGCCTCCCATTGATGATAATATATTTTATTATTTGTAGCTTTACAGATCTTTTTTCATTGTCAGTCAAATTGGGTGGAGCTTCCATATGTTGTAAATAATAAATGGCATTTTTGTACCACTCACAGTCATCCATGTCACTTGTCTATGGTTGGTGGTCTTCATCAACAAGATTTAGTTGGTTAGCATCTAAATTGGATTGAGCCATTAGTTTAGCCAATCCTTGGCCTCTCACAAGTTATGTTATTTGGATCTCAATAGTGAACTCTTGGATCATGTTTGTCCATTTGTAGCTCCTACTAGACACCTATTGTTGGGAAAAAATGTCCTTCACAGTAGCACTAGAAACAAAAGCTACAACAACAACACCTACAAGATTTGACTTCTTTTACAAGAGCATATGCTTGCTTCTCATTGATTCATACTTAAGTTCTACATATTGGAGTGACTTGCTGAAAAAAGCAATCCATTGTTCAAAACCCTCCTCGTTCTTTTGGAGAAAAACTACTGCAATGGTATGGAAAGATACAAATGAAAAAATATGCATTGGTTTGATGTAATCTAGAGTTCTAAGAACTAGGGTTTCTTTATTACATCTTTTATTTCTTGAAAGGCCATTGATGGTTCACCTTCTTATTTGATTGTTGCCTCCTTTTTAAGCATCTTGGATATGGGCTAGCTAATTTATGTAAAATTAGTTACAAATCTCCTCAAGAAGTTAACCTAGCCAAAGAATGAACACACTTGATAGTTTTTGGCTTGGGAATTTTATCTATTGTTGCAACCCTTTGTGGATCAATTTTCACTCCATCTTTAAATAATATGTGGCCTAGTAGTTTCCCCTTTGTGACTCTAAAAGCACATTTACTTGGGTTCAAAGAAACTCCATATTCCAAATCTTTTTAAAAGATTTTTTATAAATGTCTATAATGATCTTCTGATTTCTTGGAAAAGGTTGTCAATTCATCTTGGTAAATAACCATGAATTTGTCTATATATTCTGCAAAGGCAGCAACCATGGCTCTTTAGAAAGTATCCCTTGCATTAATTAGGCCAAAGGGCATTCTAACATACACATATGTTCACCATGGTGTGATAAAAGTTGTCTTGAATTATTTTTCTTCATTAACTAGTACTTGGTTGTAACCAGAAAACTCATCCTTCATAGACATCAACTCAAAGCCAATGACCCATTGTAGCATAGCTTCCATGTTGGGTGAACCATAATTCTCCTTCAAGGAGGAAATATTAAGATTTCTAAAGTCTACACATAACATGATATCCCCATTCTTCATTCTGACTGGCACTAAGTTGGATACCCAAGTAAAATATCTCATAGGCTTAATAATTCCCCCATCCCTAAGATTCATTAACTCATGCATTTTTGGAGCTAGTGTAGGATTGACAAGTCTTTGCTATTGTCTAAATGGTTTAACATTCTCTTTTAATGGTATAAAATTCTTGAAAAAAATCTTCTCTATAGGCTTTTAGATCATCATAAGACCATGCAAATACATGTCTAAACTTCCTTAATAAATCAATTAATGATTTTTTTATAGCAAGGGATAGAGTCTTACCTATATACACCTTTTTGATAGACTTTTTTGTTTCAAGATTAATTTCTTCAAGATCCTCTAGTTTTTTGTCTTTGACCTCTAGGTGAACCCTGCCTTGATTGTCAAATACACTTTCCAACACTACCATCCCTTTAGGTACTTTATTTATCATCAACTGCACTATCTCTTGACCAAAAATGGTCTCCTTCCCATTTATGTTCTCAACAAAGGTATTGCCTTCTAATTCATGACCATGGTATTTGTCTTCATTAAAAAGAAAATTCACAATATCTCTGTCATCTTCAAATACTTGCCAATTCTCTATATTATCAGGAATTGAGGTTCTATTCTGCACTTCAATCTTTGAGACACTAGCAAAAGATATAGCATCAGGTTTGATGGCCACATTAGCTAGCAGATTAGTCATTTTATTATTAGTCTTATCCATCCGAGTGATTCCAAAATCATCAAATGCTTCAATCTCATCCCATACAACATTCATGTATTATTTCAATCTCTTATTCTTGGATGCATATGTCTGTCTAATTTGAGATACAACTAACTCAGAGTCACTGATAACATGCGACATTTTGATTTTGTGAGTTGTAGCTACATTTAAACCAATTAAAAGTGCTTCATATTCTACTATATTACTTGTGCAAGTGAAATTCATGGTAAATGAGTGTCTAAATGTGTTCTTCTCTGGTAATATAAAAACTACTCCGACCCCTTACCCTTCTTTGGAACTAGTCCTATCAAAATACATTGTCCAAACATTGTGTGAATCTATACATCTTATTGCTTCTTATCAAATAAATGGGACTATCTTTTCAGTTTCTAGATTAGTGATCTCAGCCCTAAAATTATTTACTTATGTATCTAATAAATATGTAGAATTAGTATCAATGTTGTCTTCAATCATATGAATAACCCTTGGTTCCCTATTAACCTTGATAGTTTTTTCCTCTATTTGAAATGTAGCATTGGACAAGTCACATTGTAAGCTCCCTCCCATTGTAGCACTCTACTTTCTTGAGAGAAACATTCCATATAGATGAGGGATATCAACTACTAAGACACTCATGATTAAGTCAAAATCAAGATAAGTAGCTAATCTATATGGTAATGCATTGACGGTGCCTATAACAAGGACTTCGCTTTGCATCCATGGCTTGGCATCTACCCTATTTAGTATCTACTTTTAGATTGAGGGACTCCATTATTTTAAAAGGAGTGATGGTATTAGAAGCTCTTGAATCAATCATACAATTCTTTAAGGTCTTCCCATTTATAATTAGGCTAACAAAAAAGGGGTCAATGTTCTCTATATATGATGTTGATGAACCATCCAGATACATTTGGGGTATTTGGAATATTACTCCTTTATCTTCCTTTTCTTTTATCATAGTTTGTCCCTCTTGTTCCAATATCAATTCTCTCCTAAGGATATTATTGTTCCCAATCACTCCTAACCAAGAGAGGGACTTACTCTTATCCTAAACATTTCAGATAAAGGGACCTTGACAGTAATTTGTGATAACAATAAATCATATCAATGGTCTCATAGACTTGGGATTTGCACGAATTACCTTTAGTTTCTTGTACTTGAGCAGTAGGATCCTTAATCTGTTTGATAGCATCAAGATTTAACTTCCTTTCTTCTGTATTTCTCTTGACTATTTCTACACCCTAAATTTGCACCTTCTTCTTAGGTTCCCACTTCTTATCTTTGTTGTCCTTGATCTTGACAACCATTTGATACTCTTCTTTATTATCATTATTCATTTTGTGGGTTATATCCTTAATGAAGATTGTTGATGCCTTCCTAGTAGTATTATTCACTGTTCTATTCCTTAGATTATAAGTACTATGAACTTGAGCAACCATCTCAGTAGTTATTCTATCAATTTCTTCCTTGGAAGGTTTTCTCAAATTCATGTATGTTCAACACTTGAAACCATGTTGCATGTCTTGTCATCAACATGATCTTCTTCATCTGGAAAAAATGGTTCATGGTATAGTAGGTACATGTTTCGTCGATCACTCACATCCATTTCAGACTCTTCATCATCAAATTCTTCACAAGAGTTAATCATGTTGCAGGCCACATCATCATGATTATTTTCTTCCTTCCTCTCTTCAAGCTATGTCTATTGAGATGTAGAGAATGACTAAGTAACTACACAGTAGTAAGAAGAATGAGGATATTGACAAATAATAGACCAAGGCATTTCTTTCATCATATTTAGAGAACTTCTTTGTAATGGATTTGGTGTTTTTCTATCATTTGTGCCTTGTAGATGGTTATTAATGAGCTTTCCATTGTGTGTTCTATGGGTAATTCTACAATCTAGTTTGCCTATTATAGTAGTTATTGAACTATGGCTTTTCACCAGTATTAGGCTTATTTGCATTTTTAATTGGAGGCTTCAACTTTTTTAGCAAGTTCAAAACCTGATCCATTTTTTCTTCGTCAGGATTTTTGGTTGTGATAGGCTTATCACCTTATTTCTTGTTTTCCCTAGGGTTAAATAATTTGGTATCATCTCTCCTTCCAAGCTTTCTTGATTCTCTTCTATTATTTTCAATGTTGATAGCTATCTTGAAAGTATCCCTTAATGTCCTAGGATCTTTGTCTCTCAAAAAATAAGCCATCTTATTATCAAAAGCATTGAAATAAGTAGTGAGACATACATTCTCACCTAATCTCATGACTTGGAATAACTTATACATACCTTTTTGGAACCTCAAATTAAAATCAAATGTAAATTCATTTTGATTTTTTTGAATATTGTTAAAATCATTCAACATAAAACTTGCATTAGTATTATCCCCATACTACTCCTTGAAAAACTTCTCTAGATCATCCATGAACCAATGCTATCATCAGGAAGTCTCCTAAACCAGTCTCTGACATCTTCTATGAGTGAATGTACAAATAGCTTCATGACAACATCTTCATGTTCCACTTCATAGTCATTTAGCATATCAATAAATTTTCTGAGATGTTCTTCACCACTTATGGCATTATTCCCAGAGAATTTTGTGACTTTATCTCTTAACTCATTAGCAATAGAATAAGGAAAAACACAGATACCTATAAAAGACATATTTTTGTATATTTCCATATCTAGATGGGCCTTTTCTGAAATCCTAAGACATTTGAAGAGCTAGGTCCTGCTCCTTGTGTTTGTATGGGATTTTTTCCTTATTGGGTTCTAACTGAGTAGTAGTAGTGGAAGAGGAAGCTAGTATTGATTAGGAAAAACCTTGGCTATTTATCACAGGACCACAAGTTGGGAGAGAAGGTATAGCCTGTGAAGTTTGGTTTTGCCAAGTTGTTAAGCCAAAAGTGGATTTAAGGAAATGAATTTTCCTCCTTGTCTCTAGTACCTCAACCTCATTTTTCAACTTTCTCCAGTTCTTTTGCAAGATCTTCCCTCTCCTTTTTTTCTCTTTACAACTCTAAATCAATTTTAGAAATAACAATATTCTTAGGGGCAACCTGAGGCTCATTGATTTGTATACCTACAACCTTCTACTTTCATTTATTAGCATTCTTAGTGGTAAGATCTATTACATTTTCCTCAATGGGTTTATAGGGTTGGACTTGAGAAATGATAGGTCCTTCTTTGTCTCATAGAATTCGTTCTTGATCTTGGATTTTGGACCTTATTTCTCCCATATCTCCAAATATGTCTAAATGTAGAGTAGAAGATTTCTCTTCCAACTCCCTATTCTGCACTTTAAGTGCTTCCATTCTTCTAAGAAAAAATTCTCTCTCTATGAGGGCATTCATAGTGATTACTTCCTTTTCTTTCTCCAAACGTATATGTTTGGTATCTTCCTCCACAACTTTCTTCCTATGTGTTTCAATCTTAGATAAAAAATCATCAAGATCTACAGAGGTGGTTTTTGAATCTATGGGATCGTCTAGATCTATGAGATTTCTTTCAACAGATGGAACTTTCCCAAGGTTTGGCATAATATTTAGGGTGTTCATATACCCCCATTGTTGGTTTACCTCCTTAGACATATTGGGTCTAAAAGTAGTATCTCCTATGGAAGAAACAATTTTATCCTAGTATATTCTTTCTTCTGCTAATGGGGTAGTGAAAATTTTACCAAGAAGCCTAGTTTTTTCAGACTCAGAATTCAGGGATGAGGATTCTCTTTCTATCACATGTTGATATTGTGAATGGGTTGAGGCATTATCTCGGGGCTTCCATGTATAGCTAAAATCTCCTTTCCTCTTAGGTTGGTTCTTCCTACCAACCTAAGGTAGTTCTATGTATAGAAGGACCTCTTTATTTGTCTTCATATATGCTCTTTTATTTTTCCTTCTATCAGCCATTTCATACACACTTTGAAAAATATGCCACTAGCTACTAAACTTTTGACTGAGTCGCCACCCACTAAAGGGAAAAAATTTAATATGGCTAGAAAATAGGAAAATATCATGAGAATACAATGTTTGACCATAGATTTGACACAAAGGCCCAATACATTATATACTTCTATCATGGTGCACTTTGGGAAATGAAACTCTTATCACACAGACATGACACTACCCTGATGCATGACCTACCATATATCAGGATACAACCCACGTCATGTACTTCCTACTATATTGAAACTTACTTCCTACTATATTGAAACTTTTTTAGATTCTCAAGGTTTGTCTATTAAATGAAACAAGCTCCCAAGTAGAGTCATCATTTTGTTGGCTTCTAATTTGATATAATTTCAATAGCCTTTTAAAAGTAGAGAAATACCTAGGAGTTAGCTAAAAGCCATGACACGTATTACTGAGAAAACAATTTAAAAGGACAAACTGACAAGACTATACAATGTCTTCTCCACTTTGAACTTTGCAAAATTCAGCCGAGTTTAAACTAGGAATTCATTTTCTCTATCCAATTTTCAAATCTTATTACGAATTCTAATGTAACAGATAATTGCCTTATTTTCTTCTAATTCTAGGACTATAAGAGAGATGACAAATGGCTAATCTATCAAACCCTAGAACTCCATGAATCAAGTATAGGCTCACTTTTCAAATCTTCTATAATAAAACATTAAAAGGATGATTTATAAAGACTCTTCATGTCACTAGGTGGCTTCTCTAATAGTATCCAACTCATTCAAGCACTTATTCCACTTGGCATTTGTTACAGCTCAAACCTCAGCAACTATCGTGTTGATATATGCTTCAAGTTTGTACATAATGTCAATAATATTAAAAACTATAACAATATTAGTTTCATCGTTGCTATAAGCAATGAATCTTTCATATTTCAAGATATTATCAAAAGAATCAAACCATTCCTGCCACTCCCTTAAGTTATTATCATCATCAACAATTTTTGAGTGAAGCCAAGTGTCCCATTAGCAATGGTCTTCATCTTACTGTTTATCAACTACATCTTTCCTGAGAAGAAACCATTCAACTCCTTGACTCTTTTTATCATCATCCTTGTGGAAATGATAACCTTCTTAGGTAATTATTTCTTCTGTGTCAAAATTGGGACAAGCTTATCAAAGAATGAAGTGTATGGGCCCCACTTCGTAAATAATGAAGAAAGTAAAGATAATGCTTTTGAACATTGATCTCTGCTCCTTGTAAAGAAATGTAATTGTTGTCAAGATTTTGTGAAGCCTATTTTAGGTCATTTATTTTATGTGACTTGATTGCTTCTAATTCTTCCACTTCCATTTGTTGATCTATACCCACATTTGATATATCAATGTTTGTTTGGGACTCTTCATCTCTCACCTCAGTAACTACCTCGTTACATTCTTCAAAGTTTTAACCTTGTTTTCTAGAGCAGCCATTTTTTGTTCAAGCACATGTTTTCTTCATTTATTTTTCATACTTATTCTTTTTCTCAATGTACATGCTATAAGTCTTATATAGTAGTTCTTCCAACATGTCCATCTTGTTTTTTCCCATAACTGACAATGTGTTCATCATATTGTGTATCTAGTCACTTGATGTTGTAGAGAATTTCAGAATATCACATTTCCTTGGGTGCAGTCTTTGACATCCATAACTGTTGGCTTATCAAACTCAAGGGCCAAACTCCATATTGCCATTGTCTTAGTATCAATATTAAAACTAGTTCCCTACAATTCTCCCCTCATATTGGTCCCCTCAAATGAGACATATTTACTTTTTCTTCTAATTTGATCCAACGTAAAAGGTGAACTTATTTTTCATCCTGCGAATAGTAACATTCCACTTCTCTTTACTAGCTCTCTAACTTCATCTAGAGTGAGGATTTTACTATTTGGATCATATTCTTGTAATTTTTGCACTACCTATGCAACCTTTTCTTTTGAATCTCCTAGTTGCAATTGTAGAGACAATTCATTTTTCTATAGCTTGAAAAGAAAAGATTTGATCTCCTTAGAACAAATGAAGTCATCATCCTTCATAAACTCTTGAGCTTGCATAATTCTATCATCTATTATTCTGACCTCAAGATCAAGTTTATTTGAGATTCTTTCATTTTTATTGCCCTGCTTTATTAGAAAATTTTGCTTGATATCATCAAAATACTTACTCCCTCTTGGCATAATCTAAAGGGCCTCTTTCCTTGCTTTGTCTGTTATTTCAATCAACTTCTACCTTTTTCTACCACCTTGAGCCCAAGAAGAACTTTCTGGTTGTTCCTCCTTTTCATCAATTTCAATTATGATATCCTTCTCAGGAGATTCAAGCTCTATTTTTTTCCTCACTTCAGGGGGCACCCAAGACATTATGTTTTCATAATTTTGGATACATTTTTTGAATCTGTCTAAATATCTTTCTTCATGATCGAAACCCTTGAAAAAAGGATATGTTATTTTCATTTCCTCTTCAATTTTCATTGTCTCTTTTCACTTTAAGGTCCTATCTCTACATTCTGGAATCTCCAAGAAATTTGTGATCACATCTTCTTCCCAGTAAGGCTTTCTATTGGGCAAGTTAAACTTCCGCATTTGTCTAAGGGCATGTCTGACAAGATCATTAGGGTCATAGGTCCTAGTAAGAGCTGAAGGAAATAGAAATTATCTCATAAAATTCATCCAACTCTTCTTTTGAATCTTTGCCTATGATAAAGTCCCCAACTCTGACATTTCTACGTACAAAATATCCTTTTTTTCTGATTGTAGGCCCCAAATATTCATTGTTCATCATAATCAATTGCCAAAAGAATTGAATGATTCACATTCTTTCTAGAGTATGTCATGGTAAAAGATGAGGAGGCTAGGGGCTTCCATAAACCCTTATGATGGAACAATCTTCAAAAAGAAAAATACATCCACAATCATGTCCCAACTTCCTATCATCATCATAGCATCTAGAGGGTTTAATTAACATTCTAACACCCCTAGGGACCCTCTCAATTATATCAGCTAACATATTTGAAATTGGATGCACAAAATCATTGCAGAAAGCTAAAGAATTTGAATAGGGATAGAATCTTTGCCATACCATAGTCCAACGTTGTACTGGCAAGCTTTCTCTCATCTCCTCTATTCCTTCAATTAAATCAGGATTGATTTACCCTATGTTCTTGTACAAGATTATATGCATTAACAATGAGTAATGATGAAATTTGAAATTACCCATTTCTCCGTTTTGTGCAGTTGTGATCTCATTGTGCGTAACATTGATTATATGGGTAACAAAGTCATACCCCACATTGGTGTACAAATCTTGTATGTCTAAGTTGATGATATATACATTAGCAGGAGCATTCATAGTTTCATCCAGCCCTATCATCTTGTCCAATCAAAAGACTGTATACTAAAAATATGTACTAAAAAACTCCAAGGGCATGAGGTTTCCTACCTTTTTAGGGATTTCACCTGTTTCTTTTGTACACCTAGGAATGTGTCTTCACATAACCTTGCTAGTAAAGAAACTATTTTGACTCTTGAGAGTCTCAGCGATCTTGTCATGTTCAATATTTTTTTATCATAGCTCCTCCCAGGTTGAAGACTCCTATGAATATCTCCCTATCCAATGTACATAGGACACTTCTATCCTTTCTATGAAACCCATGGGTCACAAGTTATATGCCTTTATCAGAGCTTTCACCAAATATACATCAACAATGACTTTTGGCATAATCAATTTTGCCAAGCTTCTGTTATAGGGATTTGAAATGGGCAGCTTACAAAATCTGTTGTTATAGAAATACCAAAACAGGTCATTACCATTCATCTTTGGTACTTTAGCATCCCTGCAAAAGTTGTAAGGCTCTCTGAGGATGTGTGAATTAACTAACTAGATATTTGTTGGCCCCAGTAGAAAATAGACCCATTCATTAGCATACAAACTTTCTATTTTTGTCTTTCATTGCTCAGTATTCAGAGTAGCATCTTTAATATTTACTTGATAGATGAGTGGGATGCTCTTCCATAGGGAATCAAGAAGAATCTGAACTTTGATAGATTTCTTGCATAGATGTGGGAGTACACTAGAGATAGGCATGCACCTAAGAGCCAAAGGCCAAGACAGACTAATTTGAGAGAGGCAACCAACAAGACGACCATGGCCCACTCTGATGAAGTCGAAAGGTTGCAACACGAGCTTGGGTTCATAAGCTTGATACTTATTTAGCATTGTGTCACATGACTGAGGAGGATGTTATCCGCTTTGTTGTGTTGCATTTGGATGGAGTAGTTCAAAAATTGGTGGTACCATGGGCTTGTGTAACTACATCACGATCAGATAGTTTCCTATCAAGTGTTTTTTGGCAGGTTGATAGAGCAATTTGATAGGAAAGATCTTGAGACTTAGTTTAGAGAGTTGGCATAGTTGAGACAAACATGGTCTTGAGGCCTTTATCAGTGACTTTTAGCAGTTGTTCATGATGGTTTACAATATTTTTGAGAGGAGAGAAGTTATGCTTTTCATTGAGAGTTTGGTTGAGCCACTTGGAGGGTGGATTAAGTCCTTGGAAGCACCTACCTTGCAGAAGGAAATGAAAAAGGCAAGGAATCTTGAGTCGTCTACACCACGAAGAAAGTTTGCTTCAAAGCCTACTGCTTTATCCTATGATAGGGAAGCCCCTAAGAAAGATAACATAGTTGATTCTAAGCATCCTATGGCAACCCTTTTAGATCAAGAGACTTTGAATGACCTGAGGAGGAGGACACTGTATTTTTTATTGTAGAGGACTTTACGATAATAATAAAAGCATGATTGCCCTAAGAAGCCTAAGGGTATCAATAAGATGGAGTGGTTCTATGATGATGAGGATAGTTCTAATTTTTCCAATCAGTCAGTTGATTATGAGCATGTCACACATGATGCTTTAGATGATGGTGATGAGGTGATAGATGATTCTAACCTCAACATTGTTTACCTTTCTAGCATGAGAATGGAAGGTATTTTCAAGATGCATGGATTCTTGTTAGGGAAACATGTTGTTGCTCTCTTTGATACAAGTGCTACTCATAATTTTACTAATTCACATATGGTTACAAAGAGAGGTATTAAGATAGAAGACTTTGAGGAACTTAAGAGCACATGTGCTTGATTGTTACACCCTATGGTGTAACAAGATGACTTTTGAGCTTCATATGAAGCTAAACAATTAGTCTTTTAAGGTAGATTTCTATGTGGAGGACATGGGAAACACTGATGTAGAACTTGGTATAAGTTGGTTGCATACCTTCAAGGACATTTCTATCAGCACCGAGAAGATGAAGATGATATTTACTGATGGTAAAACAAACATCCTTAAGGTTGTGAGGAATAGTAATTTGGAATTGATTTCTTTCAAAAGTACACATCTTTTAGTACAACATGATGAAATAGTTGATTCGGCAATAAAGTGTAGGATGTTGCCTCCATTAGTGGGACATATAAGCCAGCCTACCACCCTGACATTCAATATTTGATAACTAAACACTCTAACGTGTTTAGTGACATACCACTTAGCAGGCCACCTAATAGAGGGATTAAGCACAATATTGAGTTAGAGGAGAGCACTAAGCCTTTTATGATTACTCTTTACCGATACCCCAAGCGGCTTAAGGGTGAGATGAAGAAGACTATCTAGGATTTGCTTGATATGGAACATATTAGGTTGAGTAAGTCTCCTTTTGCTTCATGAGTTGTTTTAGTGAAGAAAAAGGATGGGCGACTGACAAGAAAACTATAAAGAACCGATACTCTATCCCTCAAATGATCTTATTGATGACTTTCATAGGGCATGTTACTTCTCCAAGATTGACTTGAGATCATAGTACCATCGTATCAAAGTAAGAGAGAAGGATGTGGAGAAGATGACATTCAAATCACTATGGCCATTTTGAGTCTATAGTCATGCCCTTTAGCTTTACTAATGTCCCTACCACATTTCAATCTACTATGAACACAGTCTTCCATATCCAATTGCAAAGATTTGTACTAGTGTTTTTTTATGACATCGATTTATAGTAAGACTTGAGATTATCACATAGCACACCTAGATAGAGTGTTGGGCATTCTTGATACAACTTCCTTCTAGGTCAACGAGTCTGAATGTGCATTAGACATGACAAAGTTGTTGTATTTGGGACATATCATCAATGCAGAGGGAGTTCACATGGACCCTAACAAGGTTTGTGCTATTCAAGATTGGTCTACACCGAAGAACTTGACACAACATAGAGGGTTCATTGTGTTAAGTGCATTCTACTGCATATTTATAGTAGGTTTCTCTCAACAAGCAACTCTCTTTACTAATCTATCCTATAAGGGTGCTTTTGAGTGGGTTACTCAAGCTCAAGAGTGCTTTGAGAAGTTCAAGGAGATCATGGCATCATGCCCAATTTTAGCATTGTCAAATTTCACAATGGCATTTTAGTTGCACTGTGATGCCTCGGGTGAGGGTATTGGAGTAGTTATTTCCTAGGATCACCATGTTATAAAACAAGTCTCTTGGAGAAAATCCAGCCATCTCTTTGCCATGTGTTTTTTGATGCATTTTCATGAGCTAATGAGGGTTTGGGCATTGGAATTTTGAGAAGACGAATTCCTCATTTTTGTTGCACTTTGAGCCATTGCAATATATGGCAAATTGCACCCTCTTTTTTAAGTTTTGATTCTACAATCAGGTTAATAATTTTTTGTGCCCTTGTATACGAAAATTATCATTCATACTGCGCTTCTCAAGGGAATTTTCTGAATTGGGCATCATTGAATTCAATCCTTCAGTACTGTTAATCTGTTGCTTGAAGGTGATTGGAATGTTGCATAGTGGCGCTTATATTCTGCAAACTATATTAATTATGGGCAGTGTTTATAGTCTGCAAATATACTAAGATTATGGCCAGCCAGCTTCCTAACAGGGCCATGTGTTTGCAAAGGGCTGTGAATCACTATTAAGGAGCAGCGTTTGAATGTGCAAGAGCTGCATTTGATTCTTCTCAAGTAATGTTGCAGCTGGAAGCAACGTGGAAGGGGAATTTACAGCTTGACGTGGAGTTTCACGAGTGGAGCTGCTACTTGTATTTGGACGCCAATCCAATAATCGGGTGCTTCAATTATTCTGAAAATTGTTGCGACAGTTTGCAAGTGTTATTAATGCAAACATTAAATCTGAAACAAATAACTTGTATTGGCATTGTTAGTAGTTGTCTTTAATTGTTCATTTCAGCATTCCATATATATTTGAAAATTCATGAAAGTTACGTATTGCAAAAGAACCAAAAAAATTGCAAACTTCCAAAAAACAAAAAAAAACATGTTCTTCAGCATAGCTAAAGAGTGAGCCAACAGGATTCTTACATTAAGCATAGCTAAAGAGTAAGCCAGCAGGGCTCTTACATTAAGCCATGAAAAAAATCAATGACAAGCCGTTGTGACTGTCATGAAGGGCGAACGACATAGTATGTACAAGTAGTGTGATAAAGCTGTCCTCAAAAGCAGAGATCTTCAAACTCCACATGCAAATACCTGAGTTTTCCAGGGATAACTTTTTGAAAGTGGTCTTTTTATTGTCTTGAAAGGGAAGAAGGCATCCAAACATTGTCATGAGAGCATATTAAGAAAAAGCACTATTATGAATGGAGATCAAGACACGTATTTAAGACAAAGTGCAACACCCTGAGATGTAAAGAGCAAAGGAAAAGATGTCATTCTCACTAAACAGAGAGAGTGTCAAGAGCAACTCAGGGTAGGAAGAACTCCATTAAAGTGCATATTTATTAGGGAACAATATTGAAAGGGCAGGGGGATTCTCTTTTACAGCAATTGCAATGAGTTGTGTGCATGTATTCAAATAAGTCAATAAATGGGTGAAATTAATAATATATCATGGAGTAAATGTTTCAAGATGTGGAAAAGTTCTGAGTTGGAATAACAATTGTAATTATAGATGTCATAACAGTAATTGTAAAAGCAAGTAGAATGTAAGAGGATCAGTATGCCATGATCATAAGTAGTGCATAAAGGTACCAAAGAATGCAGAGGCAATGAAGCTTCCCATAGACAATGATACTATAAGAAAGCATAGCCAAGGAATATGATGTGAAAACACAAAGAATAAGACTTTGTTGCTAAAACAAGCTTTTAGTCATCTTCAAGGAGCTAGTAGTTGAAGAATCAGTGGAGATCATCATGTCCTGAATCAAAGACCAGTTGAGGCCTATAATAGGTGATTTTTGGAGAAATGTAAAGCAGTTATATAGGTGTGTCGTTACTCAAGGCAAGTTTTGAGGCCACAATAAGAAACTTTCTTCAAACTGACGCATCAATTACCAACAAATTTCCATTTCTTCTTCAGATTTCAAGAAGCTCTTTCAATTCTAGATGCAATTTCTTTTCAGTTGGATTGACGACCTTTCTACAATGCAGTTGTATTTTCATTTCTCCAGAGTTCTTTCTTTTTGCATGTGCAAAGGCAAAGATTGCATTGAAACTCAGTTTTCAAAGTGGTTTTAAGTGGAGAGAAGATATTTTCAGATCTGTAACAGGAAACTCCTTTGTTTTTCAATAAAACGCAACAAAATGTTTGTTGTGAGGTTTTCACACCATCGCCTCAAAATTTTGGGGACCCCCTTTTTTTCCGATTGCCTTAGCAATTTTCGGTCCAGAGATTTCAAATTTGAAGATTTCACGTCTTGGACACCTTCAGGGCTAGTGGGGAGAGGGTTAGATTTATTTTCACCCGGTTTCAAATTGATTTTCCAGAGCCACCAATTTCATCCTTAGACCGAACAAATTTTAAAAGAGCAACACTTGGCAGGATAAAATTGTAAATTTTGTACTTAGACATTTTCTTTTGAAAATTTGGATATAATTGTATAAAATTGGATAATTTTCAAAAAATGAAAATTTTGTTAAATCTGGTCTTTTGGACAATCTTGATTATTTTTGGTGAAAAGGATTAATTTTTGTGATGGTGAAATAAAATTGCAAAATCGATTTTTGGCTCTAGAAGAAATTTTATTTTATTTTTGTCAAATAAAATTTTATTGGCCTAGCTAAATTGATTTGGAGAGAAATTGCAAAAAAAATTGGTTTTAATAGATTAAAGTTGCCTTGAAAACTTTTTGCCTTTAATGAAATTGGTAATTTAATATTTAAAAAAAAGCTTTTGGTTAGCCAAAATCCAAATTTAATGACGTATTAATTACTAAACCCCCATTAAATGAAAATATTTAACACTTTCAAGGCATTATTTAATTTCTTTTTGCAATTTAGAACTAATTGGCAATTTAGAAAGTCAATTTTCATCATGGCAAAATTAATTTTGGTTAAGTATTTAATTGTGGGCCATAATTTTGCATTAATTATTTGTTTTTCTTTCTCCCAGGGTCCAAGAAGAAAGTTGGGTATGAGACGAGGCCTCTCTCCCATTTCTTCCTCACTTCTCACTTCTCGTTCTCAAGGTGTTGGTAATTTTGCAAGAGTAGATCTGCACTCTTCTTGCTTGGCGAAATTTGTGAGAGCTGAATTTTGTGGAGGGCAAAATTTATGGGAGTTGAAATTTGTGGAAGATAAAATTCTGATTTTTTCAAGAGGCTGCGATTTTTCCCTACGTTGGGTAATTTTATTTGAAGGTGAATTGCATGATAAATTTCTGATTTGCAAGGGATTTGAAGTTCTTGAGGTCTTGTCCTAGGTTTCAAAAAGTAGCTGTAAGATTATCGGTTAAGGTGAATTTTCATCATTTAGAGTTGCAAGGGGTCCTTAAGCTGACATCCATCTTTCGTTCTAGTCTAAAGATTGCTCCTCTTGGTTCTTCTTGTCTTCTAGTCCACCACTCTAACATCTCCTAATAGGGCAACGAGCATGGAGGATGGTAGTGCCAGCAAGAATCCCAAGCGGGCAAACACTAAGAAAGACAGAGGATATGATGCCCAAAACTCACTTCTTCTCGAAAATGAAGAAAATATCTGACACCAATATCGCTACAGTGGACATGATACAGATGAAGGACAAACTAAAGGAAGGACAATCCCCCTTGGCTATAGGTAGAGGCAATTTCAAATCATTTAGAGTTGCAAAGGGTCCTTAAGTTGACATCCTTCTTTCGTTTTAGTCTAAGGATTGCTCCTCTTGGTTCTTCTTGCCTTCTAGTCCACCACTCTACCATCCCGTAATAGGGTGATGAGCATGAAGGATGGTAGTGCAAGTAAGAACCCCAAGCGGGCAAACACTAAGAAAGACAAAGAGGATATGATGCCCAAAACTCCCTTCTTCTCGAAAATGAGGCAAATAATGAATACCAATGGTGGTACCATATAAGGATATACAAAAGGCAATTGCACATCACAACCCAAGCGTCGACACTTTCATTTCAACCATGATGAGTAACGTTGAGGTGGCACTTGATTTTGAGGATATCAGAGAAGAGGATGTCAATGAAACAGATTTTGGATCAAGGTTGGATGAGTTGGGGAAGGTTGTTATCAAGAAGAAGCATTTGGGCACCCTTTCCTCTCTCAATGCTCTTATTGGATTTGAGAAAGAATATGAGAAGGATCACGAATGGATACTACAAGCAACAAGTGGCATGGCGAAGTCAGTGGAACTCAAGGCGAAGCACACACCTTGTCCTCCTATGGAAGAAGTTAACGAAAGGCTAGCTAAGTTCATTGCCTTAGCTAAGAAAATGAAAGAAAAGGGAAGAGTTATATTAGAAGATCATTTGATGTAAGCCCAAGTGGCAAATTTCCCCTTTCTTCTAGAATAGGACAAGTGTCTATTTCAGATTGGCCACCATTTTGGTGCCTTCTCATTGGTTGTCACTTTTTGCACTTTTTTCATTAGTCCATTAATGAGGTGGCAGCTTCTCATTGGTCGATGGGGTGGCAACCCTAATTAGGGTTTTGAGGATCCAATCTGGATCGTTGATCTTGTTTTGATCTCCACCGTCTGTTGTATTTCTGGCCCCTATAAAAGGCCATTTGCTCTCATTTGTAAAGGGGTTGGAGAAATTGTTGCGAAGATAATACCAAAATTGCTCTCTTTTTCATTGTTGCGATTTGCATGTTGATTAAGAACATTGGGTATTATTGCATGTTTTCTACTCCCACTTAGTTAGATTTCCTTTGAAGTCGTTAAAGTTGGTTTCATTTCAAATTGCTAAGTAGGAGTGAAGTAGATGGATAATTGCATGGTAGCATTGGTAAATGTTTGATAGGGATCAATACTAGGCCACTAGCATCCTAGCGGCTGGTCGGGAAGCTTTGTGTGGTAAACTAGTTTATCATTCCTTTGAATCATTGCACCTGTGGAAGTGAGGCCGTTGCTCAGCTCTCATTAGGTTTGATCCCCGTCCATTTGCTAACCTTCCATTCATAGGAGTAGGAGTAGAATAGTGAGTATCTAGGTAGTGGAAGTTTAGGGAAAGAAGTTAGAGTAGGTCGAGTATTAGAACACATCCATTCACCTCCCATAACCATCGCTTTCCCATCAACATCATCCTTGGCAGACACATCCTTCATCACCACCACCATCAACATTATCTGCCACTCGCATATTTCACAAACCCATCATCATCTCCATCATTCCAGAAAAGTCCAAGTCACCCTTGAACGAATAGCGTAAGGCCGCCTACGTGATTACCAACAAATCACATCGATAAAACTGAGCAAGTATCCACAAGAGTAAGGAACATTGGAGTTATTCTCATATCCCATGAGCAATAACTTTTCAAGAGAGGAATTGTATGTTTGATATTTTGTATTGAATATTCAATTACTAATATGTTATGTAAGTGATACAAAACTCGCATCAACAATGTTCCTTCCAGATCTTTTGGGCTACTTTTGTCTGTGTGATTTTGAGTAACTATCATTGTTTTCGCTAAGTCCTTTAACTTTTTCGTTTTCAGAAAAAATGGAATCAAGCAAAATTATGAAGATTAATGTTGTGTTTTGCTGTTTTCAATATGTTAAAGCTGTGAAACTTAATTTCCTTCAAGTAAACATTGAAAACTAGAACCTTTGTATGGTTATTTAAGTATTCCTGGTTATGACTCAAGTTTTAAACAGAGATTAGCTTTCATTTGAAGTCCATTGTGAATAAGTGTAGCTGTCAGAGATTTTGGAATTTCATAGTTTGGTGTATCACCTTTAAGGCTTTTAGCAATTCAACTCAAAGCAATTCTTCTGACCTTTCACTGTCAAGAATTAGTTTAGGGTGATCAATAAACGAAGCTACCTATAATCTCGACATTCACCTTTGTTATGAGCAAGCCACAGGTTTGAAGAAGTTTTCATGATTCACAAGATTGTTGAGCTTCTGGCTTAGCATTAGGGTGCAATCCTTGTGGTAATTCCTCTCAAAAATTGTGTTTTACTACTCAGCCATGCTTGACGAATAAATTATAATTCAAAGAAACCTACATTGAGATACGAAGATGATTGGAAATGTACCATCCATACAATTAAACCCATAATGAAACCTTTAGGTACAACATTACACTCTTTGTAAGTATATTACACTCTCTGAATCAAAGCACATGATTTCTATAAAAACTAAAAGACATTGAATAACAAACTCTCTGCCATTCTGTATAGGCCAAATTCACCAACTGCAAGAGATTTTCAGATAAAATTGATTGTTGCAGCCTCTATTGTCTTTTCACATTCAACTTCATAATTATAAGCATCTTGGTAAAGTTCAGAACTATCAATTTAAAAATCATCCAATCATCCCAAGCAAGCTATCTTGTATTTTGGGAATTTGGTTTGTTCTATATAGCAACAAAGCTCTTTATCGATCATTTTAATTTTTTTCTTTTCAAAAAAACTAACAGGCATTTTGCAACACTTACAAAAATATAGTTATGTTCAAAACTCTTTAAGTAGCAGCCAACACAATCCTTAGTTGAAATGTACTTCATCATGCTTATCTTGAAAGGATGGGGAGAAATTGTAAGAGGTCAAGTAGTGACAAAAGCAGACTAATGAGCTGATACATACAGCCACTAGTAATATAAAAATCACCAGGTTTATAATGAGTCTGAAACGCTGAAAAGGAGACCAAGGTAAAGCATTCCAATATCTGAGAAATCATTGTCAGGCATTGACAATTTAATCAAAGCTAAAAGGATACACAATTTCTTTTCAGTTCAAGATTCGGATTAAGGGTAAAAAAAACAACACCAAGGCAACTATTTTTTTGGCTGAGGAGTGTTTGCAAATTGCCACGTTGCACGGTAAAGGCCTTCGCTATACCTCAAAACTGCAACCTCATGTTCTGGAACAGCTGAAGCAATCTCGTTCAGCTCGTGCTGTGATAGCTTAATTTTTAAGGAACCAATGTTTTCATCCAAGTTCTTTATTTTTGTTGTTCCTGCAAGCCAAAGGTAACATGAGGTGTAATAAATCAAATTCAAACATAGACACACTTTTATATCTTAGGTGATATCTGCATCCAATATTCATCATTTCTGTGCTGAAGGTTACCTGGTATAGGTGCAACATCTTTTCCTTGGTGAAGTATCCAGGCAAGTGCCAACTGTGCAGGTGTACAACCATGTTTCTGAGCGAGTGCAGAAACTCGTTCATATAATACTTTATTCTTCTCCAAGTTCTCTCCAAGAAACCGGGGTAGCCTGATCTAGACTCAGTAAAAGCAAAGGTTCGTAGGGAAAACGAACCATTTTGCATCATCTTTGAAGATGATGCAACTTAAGAGTAACTGTAAATATGTTTGGTTTTCCAGTAACGGCAAAACATTATTGTTTTCAAGCCCCTTTCTTTCAAGAGCCTCCATAATCGCTATGATTCCTATAAAAATTACGTGATATGTATTTGGACTTTTATATCTCACTATAAAAGGCGAGATACACAAGATGTCATTTACTTATACTTATTTTCAAGAAAAACAGTTTTTTGAAAGGATAGCAGATTTATTTTCAAATGGTTATAGCCATAAACAAGGTTAACTATTGAAAGAATGTCTTCAGTGAGGTTTTCCTACAAAGCAGTGTTGTGAGGTTTCTGTATCATTGCCTCATTTCAAAGCGGGACCCACTCTATTCAGTTGGCAATGGAGTAGTTGTCCCAGGTAGTCTTAGTTAAGTGGCAATATTCAAATCTCCGAGTGTAAGAGATGAATTTGAGTGACTTTTGCCCATTACGGAGTCAAGTTAGTAGGGGATATGAGTGAGAACTGGCCAAGCTAATTAAGGATGTGGAATTCACATCAAGGGATTTGTGAAGAAATGAGTTGTAATCATAGTTACACCACCCTGGGGGACGGGGGGACGGCGAAACGGGGGGACAAGTTTCCGGGACGGGGGGACAGAGGGGCCTTAATTTGGGGACGGCGGGGGGACGGTGGGGGGACAGCGGCAGGGGACAAGAGGGGTGTATATATCTATGCATATGGTATTTAAAAATGTTAGTTATGAAAATATGTATTGCAATATAGGATGTAAAGATGTAAAAGAGTGAATACTTGAAACATTGCATTGAATTGGAACATCGAACATTAAACATAAATAGTTGAATTTGCAAATAGTGAATAGCAGGATGTCCCCCATCCTCGGTGGAGGTGGTGGAATCTAGCGGCACCGCTGGGGACGGGGAGACAGAGTCCCCAAGTCTCCGGTGCGTTGAAGTCTCCGAGACGTCGGGCAAAAAGGGGGGGGACGTGTCCCCGTGTTACTATGGTTGTAATCCTTGTTCTAGTTTTAGATTTATATTGGGAAGTCAGGAAAAGGCATGACTAAGAACACTGATGGAAGCAAGCTGACTGAAATTTGACTGTCATGAAATTTTTGGGATTCTCAAAATGTACAATCTCCACTGTATCTCCTGGCGACCTGAAACCACTCTCAAACATCATCATGGTATTTATATAAAATGTTACATTTATGTTATATTTATATAATATATTCCGGCCTCCAAGCAGCGAGTTGACACTTAACAAAATTTTGATCCTTGGAGTGAGCCCAAGAGAGGATTGGAATCCGACCTTTCCTGGGGCTCAAGGGGCCCAAGAGAAGGTCTGAATCGAACCTGTTGTGGGGCTCCATGCCGTATGTCATGCATTGAAGTGTTGAATTGCAAGTCAAAATGGGGAGATAACACAAGTTCGAATGAAGAGTCAATGACTTATGCGACTTTTGCCTCTTGGTCAAGCCCAAGAGAGGGTCAGAATCCAACCTCCCTTGGGGCTCACGAACTCAAGAGCAGATCAGAGGAGGGTCGACTTGAAACTCAAGAAGATTGATCCATGAAAGTTCAAGTTGCTGAAAACCAGTGTATAAGTTGGGATGATCAAAGTGTGAAAGATGAAGTGGAGAAAAGGATAAATCAGAATGCGAAATCAACCTTGAGGGCATGAAAGAGATCGAATTGAAAAAGTTTAAATTAAGGGTTGAACATTTTACCTTTCTCTTGGGGCTCAAGAGACCAAAAAGAGGTTGGATTCTGACCTCTCTTCAGGCTTCATGTCCAGTCAGCTCCCAAACTTACCCAACACAGAGGAAAAAATAAGAACATGATCAGTTAATGCAGATCATGTTTGAGAAGTGAAATCAAGATTAAGGATGCAAACTAGGTGTTTAGTGGCTGTTTAAGGATCAATCCTGATAAAAACAAGCAGCTTTCTGTTATGTGCAAGGAAAATCAAAATATTAAGCTTTAGAAAAAACAAAACTCTACCATCATACTGAAATTCATAACTTGGCAATTGTTTTACAGATGCAACTTTATATCAAGTTAACATCCTGTGAGTTTCAATTATTAGTTTATGTTAATGTTGTTTATAGTTGCCATTTTTTAAGACAAGGTTTTTTTTTTCCTGTTTTGGAAGGGTGAATGTAAACAAATGACAACATGGAGGCATCATCAATGCAATCACTACTGATTCACCAGCAAGTTGCAAGAGGTTTGAGGTCAAAGTACAAGCCAACATGTAAACTGAGTTCGAGGACAAAATAACAATGCAAGTATAAACATGAGAATTGATCAAGCAAGTAAATCAAAATGACATTGAGATCTCATGTACATGCAAGTTCAAGGCCATGCCAATGAGAAGATTTCCAAATTTTGAAGATGCTGAAGTGGAGTTTAAACAAAGATTGCAAGATAGAAATGTTGATGTGGCACCTATCCATTTCCAACCAATCAGAAAATTTATGTGGATTTGCCCTAAATTCTCCAATCATATTATGCCGAGTGTACATGCGGAAGGCATCTAGTGCCTCTCCCTAACCTTTTTCTGATTAGTCAATAAAAGCAACATAATTTTCTTATTTGCCCCCAAAAGTGTCTTTTTCTGACTGGACAGCATTAAATCTTTGTAGCTAGAAACCCTGATTAGGGTTACGTAAATTAAGCTTGGTAATTGATCTCAGATCAATCCTAGCCACTCATTGTTCTTGGAATTACTATAAAAGGCAAACACCTTCTCATTTGCAGCTCATTAGAGAGAGTAGGGGAGACTTGGAGAAATTGTTGTTGTAATTATATTCAAAATAATTGCTAATTCGTTGTTGGTTTTAGTGGTGAATTGTTCGTGTTGCTCTTAAGTATTGCATAGTTTCTTCATTCTTCACTTAGATTAGGACTTTGTTTCATGTTGATTAGAAATAGTGTTTAGTTAAATGGAAGATATCTTGGATGCATCTTTGGTGAACTCACTTAGACCAAACAACTAGCTGCTTCTTGGTTGTAAGTTTCCCTTGCATGGTTAAATGAAATATTTATTAACTTTATCTTGATTATTGCTCATCTATGGATGGTGTTAACAGAATGGTGATAGTTTGAACATCTTATATTTACCTTAGGAGATTGAACTAGCTTGGTTCGTGCCAATGGCTAAACTAAGTCTAGTAGAGTCACAAAGGCATTCATAATCTCCTTCATTTTAGGAGCAGATTAGCTTTCTAAATCCTTTTCCCTTGTAGTTTGTTAGGTTGGGAAGTAGTAGAAGTGTTGATATCCATTGAATGAACATCACAAGTCCCTTTGTGATACCCAACATATCACACCATTACAAATGAGTTATGTTAAACTTGAACCAGATTAAATTAAATATCAGCGAAAAGACATTTTATCTTGTGAAAAACCCTCTTCTTGAAGAAACAACCCAGCTCCACTAAATGATGCCTTTATTTATAAAAAAATACTTCCAGGCCTTTCACAAGTTTGAATCAGATTCAAACACTTACGAAGATTACAATCTTACACCACATATGCAATAAAATCACAAATGAGAATACAATAAACAGAATTCTGATGAGGTCTTAATCAACAAGACTACACACTGATATAAATCAGTAAAACCCTACAAATGGAGGAAGCAAAAATGAACAACATACTATATGCGAAGACACTGCCAGAAACCTTGAGACATGCATATACAAAGCTAAATACAAGAACTAGTGCAAGTGCTCAAATAACAGAGATAACGTGTAAAAGAGGAACCGAATCCACCTGAGAATTAGAGAAAATTGATATAAAAGAATAAGCCTGCACTTCTCCTGAAAGCTACACACACACCCAAAAATTGAACTCCACACACCCATGTCTTAACTAGATGAAGATTAATATAAAACTGATGTTCAATAATGAGCAGCTTCCTGAGAATAGAAAGGGTCATCTCAGAAGCTATAAGCACGCAGAGCGAAGGATAATAATCCCAACAGTTACAAAGAAGTGTAACCATCATTGCTATAAAGAACAAGAGCACCCGATAAAAATATCTGTTGCAAACATGAGAAGAGTGTGCCAAAAACAAGACCACCCGTCGGAAGACAAAGGAACTAATATGCCGCCAATAATAAAAATTCTAACATGGACTCCAACTGTTATACCTGTCGTGAGTAGTTCATACTCTAACGTGGAAGCCAACAAGGAACACAACTTTTGACGGATGTTTGAATCCAGCATAGAAAACTTGCTTGAAATGAAGCCCACCAAAAACTTGCTAGAAGCGTAGTATCACAAAATTGCATGAAGCATAACAAACCAAAATCTCATGAAGAAAAAGACAGAGAAAAACATCTCTCTTGCAGCTACATCAGATCTTCAACACTCCCTCTTAGCAAGAGAGAGATCTTTGATTCTTTGTTATGAGATAATATCAAGTGGTTGCAACCAGTCAAATAGTTAATACAATGTTTCTCATTAAATTTATACTATAGTCATCACATTATAACAATAGATGAATATTATCTCAACATAAAAATAAAATAACAATTGCATTCACAAAATACTATTGTTATCTTCTCATAACAGTATCACAAAAATCGTTATCAACATATACATCATTATAGCTACTCCTATAAGATGAAGACAATGCAACATGCTTCCATCACGCCTACCTACAGAGGATGGATTTCACTATGCCTACTTGCAGAGGGTGTTTGAATGAGGAATTTCACCTCAATCTTCTCTCTGCGAAGATTCTTTGGAGAAGACTTTTTATTTATTTAAACCATGCCTACACGCAGAGGGTAAGTTCACCATGCCTACATACAATGGGTGAAGTATTTTCATCATGCCTACTTGTGGAGGATGAACACAAGTATTATTATATGACTTCTCTCCCAATGTACTCACAATGAAATAGTTACTAAAACTAAGACTCTCTCTCAGCGAGTATATCATTCTCCATTAGACCAAGCTTCTTTCAGAAGTAGTTAAACTCCGTCCTAGGTAGAGGCATGATAAGAAAATTTAACCACTTGTTCTTCGGTAGAAACATACTTTAGTTCAATAACTTTCCTTTGAACCATGTCTCTAAGATAATGATATTTAATTTCCACATGTTTAGATCTGTCATGAAAAACAGGATTAACTGAAAGCTTTATACAACTTTGATTATCACACATAATCATAGTAGATTCTGCCATTACCAAAAAGATCAGAGAGCAATTTGCGAAGCCATACAACTTCTTTTGCAGTCATACATGCTACTAGATACTCTGCTTCAGCAATACTTTGAGCCACACAAGATTGCTTCCTGCTACACCAAGAAGTTATGGCTGAACCCAGGCTGAAACAATATCCTGAAGTAATCTTTCTGTCAGAAACAAATCCTGCCCAATCTGAATCAGAAAATCCTGCCAAAATTAAATCAGCTTTTGAATAAATAAAAAAAGACATAACCCAATGTACCACGAACAAATTTCAGAATATGTTTGGCTGCAATTAAATGAATTTGCCTTGGTACACACATGAATTGACTCAGAGTGTTAACAACATAACAAATATCAGGCCTTGTGTTAACCAAGTACATGAGAGAACCAATGGGTTGTCTATACATAGTAGGATTAATTAGGTCTGAATCAGCAGCCTCCTCATAGAGCTTTTTCGGTTTGCTTCCATTGGAGTGGAAACATACCAGACCTTTTCAGAATGTCTATTGCATATTTACCTTGACTTAGAAGAATACCTTTAGATGGTTTCCATACCTCAAGACCAAGGAAATAATGCAAGTAGCCAATATCTTTCACTTCAAATTCTGATGTAAGATATCTTTTCCATTTCTTAATCAGATCATCATCACCAGCAAGAAATAAATCGTCCACATAAAATACGAGGATCAGAAAGTTGTTATATTCCTTTACGAAATATAAATTTGAATCAGCATGATTCTTTTCAAATCCCAAACTAAGAAGATAATTATCAATCCTTTCACACCAAGCACGAGGGGCTTACTTAAGGCCATATAAGGCCTTTTTCAGTTTGCACACATCGGAATCTTTGTCATGAATAATGCACCCTTCAGGTTGTTCAATAAATACTTCCTCTTCAATAACACCATCAAGAAATGATGTTTTAACATCCATTTGATAGAATTTCCAGCCCTTCACTGCTGCAATGCTAATGATAGATCTAATAGAGGAAGAATGAGCTACAGGAGCAAAAGTTCCCTCATAGTTTACGCCCTCCTTTTGAGAAAAACCTCTAGCAACAAATCCGGCCTTATATTTCTCTATACTGCCATCAATAGAATGCTTAATTTTAAATAACCATTTTGAAGAAACCGCAGACTTACCTTTGGGTCTTGAAACAATATCCTACACATCATTTTTGAGAACAGACTGATATTCTTCCACCATTGCATCTTTCCATACTTGCCATTTTGAAGCTTCTTTAACACTAGAAAGTTCTGAAGCAATAAAGTGATTCATTAGAGCAACATATCCAGAAAAGTTATGGGGCCTCTTACTTTCTCTAAATGTGCCACAAGGTGCAGCAAAGGGCTCACTTTCTTCCGCAAGATTTCTAGCCCATAGGGGACATTTCTTGCTAGAAGAGGAGGAGCTAGGACCTGCTGAAATATCTATGAGATCAGGAGGATTAGAATTAAAATCTGCATTACAAGACTCCCTCTCAACCTCTACAGGAGATATAGGATCAGAATTAAGGGGAACTTGAGGAACATCAACATCTTCTTCAACATTATCAGAACTTGAACCATTTGAAAGTTTACAAGCTTTTAATTCATCAAATTTAACATCTCCACTAATCTCAATTTGTTTTTGACCTAGAATGTAGATCGAGTAAGCTTTAGATGAATCATTTTATCCAACAAAAATGCCACTTTCTCCTGAAGGTTCAAGCTTAGATCTTTTCTCCTTAGGAATATGAATTAACCAGACAACCAAAAAATTTGAAATAACTTGTATCTGGTTTAATACCTGAGAAAGCTTCTTTTGGAGTTAAATTGCCAAGAATTTGATGAGAACATCTATTCTGAATATGCATGATGTCCAACAGGCCTTAGCCCATAAAAAGATACGAAGGTCTTGATCATGAATCATCGCTTTGGCTGCTTCAATAACAATCCTATTCTTTCTTTCAGCCACAATAATCTGTCGGGGATTATAGGGAACACAAAACTCCCTCTTAATCCCAACTTCTAAACAAAAATTCTGAAAAAAATCCTGCCATATACTCTTTGCCATTGTCTGATCTCATTATCTTAATATTTTTGTTCGATTAGTTTTCAACCAAAGCTTTGAAATCTTTGAATCGAGACAACACTTCATCTGACTCTTTAGTCTTAAGAAAGTAGATCCAACACTTACAAGACTAATCATCAATAAATGAAATATAATACTAGAATCCACTAAGAGAAACAACAAACATAGGACCACATAAATCTGAATGAATGATTTCTAAAAGTCCTTTAGATTTAGATTCACTAATATGAAAAAGGATTTTGATTTCTTACCTAAAGCACAGCCTTTGCAAACTTCTTCGTGATCCTTCTTAAGATGAGGAAGACCAATAACTGCATCCTTCATGTCATGTCCCCAAATTTTAATATAATAATTGAATTTAATTAATTAATTAATTGGTCCTAGAATTTAAATAATATAATAAAAGGACTTTTAATTAGTTACTTTAATTAATTAATATGGGGCCCCAATTATTAATATTTGTATTTGTGGTTCCAATTGATTTAGTAAATCTCGGACCCATTTTTATTTAATTGTTTCCATGGGTAGGTGTGGTCGTCGGCTATCTTTGTACACCCTCCGAAGGTTTCCCGACAGGTATTTAAGCATGGCATGTAGGTAGTAGTTGATATGCGATTTGGATTATTTCCTTGTACTGCGAATTCCCGTTAGGATTTTTTGTGGTTTTCTATTTCAGAACTGAAAAATCTTCCGTACTTGGCTTTTTCGGTTTTGGTGGGATTCAACCCTCACCCTATTTCGTTTGTGTACTTCTTAGCTCGGATCTTGCAAATCGGAGCATCATTTGTATATAGAAAATATCATTACTATTCAGTAACAAGTGTGTATCTATCTGGTCCATGGCTTTGCAAATTATTTGTGTTTAATATATTGCATTTACATTTCAAACAACATTGCCGAATTCCTCCTTGCCGTGATCACCTTAACCTTTCCAACCTCCTGCATGTACCACCGTATGGACGTACGGCTCCTTGCAAGCAGCACGCAATCATCCTCACTCCTCCTTCAGCCTCCATTTGTCCTACCGTATGGACACCATCCACACCGTACAGTCATATGTACAACCCAACCCTGAATACTGTACGGTTTGACTCATCTCCTCATACCGTACAACTGCAACTCCTCAGACCGTACAGCTACCAAGCATTCCCACAGTACATTGCTCTTCCCTCACCCATCACACACTCCATTTCTTCTGCACAGACTTCTCCTCCATACTGTACGGACTTTGTGCTAATCGTACAACTACCCGAGGGCCTACCGTACAACCTCCCTATCCATTCTGTACGGCATCCCTCTGCATTGTATACCGTACAGCTCCTTTCCCCTTCACTTCCACCGTACGAACCTCAAATAGCCATTTCTGCGTAACTAAGCATAGAATCAATCGATCTGCACTTCAAAACATTTCAGTGGTGTCAGAGCAATTGCCTCCGAATCAAGTTCCCCTTTGGGTCGAGATTCCCTTCGGATCGAGTTCACCTTTGGATTAGGATTCCCTTCAGACTGAGTTCCCCTTCAGGTCAAGATTCCCTTCGGACTAAGTTCCCCTTTGGATCAAGTTCCCCTTCACATCGAGTTCCCCTTCGGATCAAGATACCCTATGGATTGAGGTCCCCTTCAGATCAAGATTGCCTTTAAGAAGAGATCCCCTTCAAGACGAGATTGCCTTAGGGCCGCGATCGCTTTTAGGTTGAGTTCGCCTTCGAAACATTACATTGGTATCAAAGCAATTGCCTTCGGATTGAGATTCCCTTCGGACCGAGTTCCCCTTCAGATCAAGTTCCCCTTCGGGTCAAGATACCTTACGGATTGAGGTCCCCTTCGGATCAAGATTGGCTTTATGTAGAGATCCCATTTGGGCCGCAATCACTTTCAAGCTGAGTTTTCCTTCGAAACATTACACTTCATAAATGATAGTGATCTGAAATTCAAGTGACCAAATCTCTTGTTCCATAATTCATAGGAGTCAGATGAATTCAGAGAAAGAGCTTGAACAAGGTGAGCAGAGAAGTGATAAAGACTATCACGACAAACACCAATCTCACAAGATGAGTTAAAATTAGAATTCTTTATCCAAGCCAAAACCTTCCCTTCAGCAGATGCTATATTAAAACCCTTATCTTCCAATGCAAAAATGGAAATCAGGTTTCTCTTAATACCCGGAACATAAAGAACATCACTTAGATGAAGAGGAACTCCAAACTCCAATTGAAAAGAAGCAGAGTCAACACCTTTAACAAAGTAACTAGCATCATCACAAATAATGACATTTAGGTGAGTCTTTCACCTTTAAGTCTGATAAGTTTGTCTTTGAATGTAATGCCCCGCCAAGGGATCCAAAGAATTAACCTAGAATTTCACTAAGTTTAGTAGCATTTTTTTTTTCTTGAAAGTAAATACCACATATAACTTATGCACAATAACGGAAGCAATAGTAATGTCCATCTGAAATTAAACATAACATACATAACAGATTACATTCTTTAAAATCCCTTAACGTTGAATTACATACATGAATCCATCTAGTACAACATCCACATGAAATAATAATGATAATTCCAATGTTTATACATTACATTTCAAAATGCTCAATCATCCACTGCACATGTCACAGGGTATGACAAGCTCAAAGAATACACATACATGAAATAAGGTACATCATCCCATTCTAATCCATGATTCATCAAAGTAAAGATAATCACATGATACATCATCATAGAAGACATATACATCCATCATAAAGATCAAACATAATAAACTAAGTGCACGGTTCCTCCCAACCGTTAATAGCATCATTAGACCATCGTGGATCCTAGCCATCCCTCCGTGTGTAACATTCCAAATCACCGAAGAGATCATCGGTATTAACATAGCAGGGATGTCACTCCCTATATACACAACATCATATGTAGAAAGTAATCTAACATGCAAATAAAAGCATAAGATAACATCATCTAACATATGCTAATCATCAATAAAAAGGATACATATCCACCATCATGAAGGACGCATCAGTCACGATGTCTCAATGAATCTCAAATGATAAGAGTGGAAAATACACTACCACCTAACCACGTGGTACCTAAGTGGTCCACTCCCACCATGCTGAGGAGATAATCTCAAGTCCCAAACAGGCTATCTAAATCACATAGCATAAATATCTATAAGTCCAGGAATCCTAAAAGTATACTAACTCAAAGGTTCCTAACACAAAATCTGACATGTAATCTCAGAGGCACACAATGACATGTAGGAACCTACTATGCAAGCGGGAAAGTGTCATCGCAATTATCACGTACAAGTTACCCTGGCAGTTAGCTAAACTCCACGGGTCCATATTGATCTCATGCGGCCACTAGTATCCTCTCATACTGACGAGGCATACTACGGAATGCAAGGTTGCAACCATGCGTCTCACTACTCCTATCCTAGCCTGTACAAGCACTCAAAGCATGGGCGAGAACAAAACACTTATCTTTTTAGGTTCATTCAGTTAGTATTAGGTGTGAATGTTATCACTTATTAATCCAACTTAGAATGAGTTACCCTGGCAGCCTCTTAGGGCCCCGGCCCCCATTGCAAGCCACTTCCCATCACTACATGCAGATATCCTACCCTAATGCTCACAGAATCATAAATCTCAAAATCACAAAAGATAATCCATAATAAAATCATCAAATATGCATTAAAGCATCAAATCTCCATGAGCAAACATCAATAGAAAATCATGATCACAACAGCTCTCTATTGGCAACTGAGGTATCACTGATAATCAAAGTATCCAATGGTTCTCAATAACCAAAATATATCTCAATCAAACTGATCGAAGACTCCAAAAATGGTTGAGTCAAACATGTCACATCATGACATCATCAAGAATAAATCCACATTACAGTCCTAACATGGCAACTAGAAAATAACTAAGGATAACTGATCGATGACCAAAAATAATGGTTAAATCAAGTATCTCATACACAAGAATTCTCAACTATCTGTAATCACATCCAATACATAGAGCATTCCATCACATAACCATGGTTGGGTTTATAAGGATCGAAATTTAAACATCATCATGACATCACAATCACATAACTCCCAAGCCTCTGGTAGACATCCTATAACTGGTCAACACTAGTCAACCCAAAAACCCAAAACAATAGCATAAAGAATACACAATGCAAACATATGTTTTGGTTTTGCTAAGTTTACAAATTTGAATTTAAATGCAAAAGTCTCGGTTTATGTTTTTTCCAATTTAAATATCAAGTGGAGAAATTTCACGTTTAACCTAACCCATGCTTTTGTATTGGTAGATAAAAGTTTCTCCAAAAAAATCATTAGACTCAATTTTTCTAAATGTCCTATATTTCCATTTAGACCCCCATCATTTTCAAAATAATATTTGAAATTCTTTCTATATTCATCTTTCCAAATTTAAAAGATTAAATTGAACCTATATTATAAAATAATTTGTTATTTAAAGAATTACTCTTTAAATTCCAATCATCTATTAATTACTTATTATTAATAATATATATACTTATATATATATATATATATATATATATATATATATATATATATATATATATATATATATATATTCATATACATATATATTTATCAATTTATAAAATAAATCATATAAAAGAAATCGAATTATCATATGACAACCGCACATCACATAACTTAATATATAAAATTAATAACAATTGCGGATTATATACAAAAAAATGCGCGGGCCTTAAAGCGACCGCACCGCAAGTATACTACGGATCGCAGGTACTCTGCGATCTCGCAGGCCTGCGGTGGGTGGGGTATGGAATACCTGTCCGCTCAATATCATAATGCATATGTATATTTTTTTAAAATGTTTTTAATATAACATTTTTATTTTTTTTAATAACGTTTCTCAAACGAAATTACAACTCGCAAATGCGTTTTAATGAATTTTCACTACGATAATTCGCTCGGCTTTCCAATTAATTTTATATATATAGATATATATATGTATGTATGTATGTATGTATGTATGTATGTATATATATGCATATGTATGTATATATATATATGCATGTGTATATATATATATATATACGCAGAATTTTATATATATATATATATATATATATATATATATATATATATATATATATTTTTTCACAAAGAATATATATATATATTTTCACAAAGAATATATATATAATTTCATGAGTTTCCTATAAATATTTACTCTCTAAATTTTCTCAATAATTTTCTAATGAATTTGGCTACAATTCAACCCTAGCCCCGTATTCTTTTCAGATCTATGCATATAAAGATTCTCAAATAAATTTTAACTACTCATATTGAGCATGCATACAATTAAAATAGGAAAAATTCTCAGAAGACATATGGAAGACACAAAAAAGACAGGAAATGCAAGATGCGGAAATAGCATAAGTAAAATCACAAGAATCTACCCAGATTCTTATGCTAATTCGCTCTTCCTCAGAGAACCCGCAGATCAAGCTCCTCCCTTCTTCAAAGTTCTCGAGTCCTCGAATGCTCCAAAAGCTCTCCACCCTATCTCTAAGCCTCTATGAATGCCTAAATATAAAGAGCTTTTAGGAAACATCTAGAATGCTTCTAGAAACAGTTGGAAGGTGTCACCAACTAAGCATGGGTCTTTTTCCAACCTTCAAGATGAGCCATAGGGTTGTAGACACCATGTGCTTAATTGATGCGCTAACCCCCGTGTTGTTGACACATGAAATATAGAAAAGTGCATTAACTCCCATGCAAGCTTATAACTCCATTTCACTTTTATATAGTTTCCATTTAAATATTTATAACTTCCATTTTAACTTTTATAACTTTTATTATTATTATTTATTTACTACTTATTATTATTTTATTATTATTATTAATTTTAATTTCTAATTCTCTTTTATTTAATTCTTTTTTCTCAATTAATTCTCATTTAATTAATTATAATCAAAATATCAAAGATTATGATATTTTATATTAATTTTTCTCAAATAATTAATTTGTTAATTAAATCTATTTATTAAGACTTAATTAATAGAAAATTCACCATAGACCTCCAAGATAAAATATGAAAACCCATCGTAGAGCAAATCACACAAAATCAGTCTAAAAGGTTAAACATCACGAATCATGTCATCCGACACATTCGGTGGGTAAAATATCCAGATACTTGTCCTACCTCACTAGGACAATTGGCTTAAGGGTTTGGGATTTGGACTTGAGAATTTATCTCCCTTCTCTTATCATTGAGATAGTATAACAGGGTACGCTCATCCTGGCAATTCAGGGAAGTCGATACCCAGTACCTGCAACCTGCAGAAAAACCATGCATGTACATACAATATATATAATGCTAAGCTAAACAGACAATGGCAGCAAGTGGTGCATCGTGTAGATCCCGACTAAGCAGGCGACTACAACTCCCTTCCTTAACCACATCAGAAACGCTATACAATAAGAAAACACGCACACCATACACATGCAAGTATGGGGTAAGTATCCATAATAAAACACATAAGATAATAACCATCAACTAATCATCAATAATATCTAAAAACAATATAATGATCATCATGTATGCATGAAACGTAAAGTCTAAATGATCTCATCACATAACCTTTGAATCCATAACATAATGTCTGATAGTGTCAAAACAATACCACTAATCCATCAACATAAAACTAGTCCATCACAGTCTGATAATAATAGCAACAATATGTCCAAAAAAGATGTGAACGAGGGTAGGCACTACATTGAAACCAATAATATGACGGGAGGCTCCACTGCCAATCAGCCAAGTATTACTGTTAGAGGGAATATTGCTGGAAAGAGCAGAAACAAAAAGAAAACCTTCATTTATTTTGCAGGATTACTTTTTCGAAGAAGAGTTCTCCACATCTACAACAACTCCATGAGATGGCTTTAATTTCACATGACAATCTCTAGCATAGTGACCAAATTTATCACATCTGAAGCATTGAATGTGAGAATGATTTATTTTCTTTTCATGTAGTCAAAAGAGAAATCAAGATCCTTCTCTTTGAATCTTTTAAAGTTTCCTTTATTCCTTTTTCTTTTAGATGTATGAACAGAAAGTACATGATCATCTTCAGAGAAGGACTTCCAATTAATACCTCTTGCCTTATGCTTGCATTCTTCTTGAACACAATCTCCTCTTAAATGATCGAACTTAGGAAGTTAACCTCTACCACTAATACCTTGAATGAATGATTCACGTGATCGAGGAAGTCCACTCATAGCAATCATTACCAAATCTTTGTCACCAAAAGATTCACTTATGGCACCAAGTTGATCTTTTAGATCTGTTATTCTCATTAATTAAGAAACCACAGATTCTCCTTTAGACATCTTAACATGCAACAACCAACTTCTCAAGGCAAGAGTCCTACTAGTGTTATTGATTTCATATACCTCCTTCAAGGTATCAAACATATCCTTAGTTGAATCTAATTTGGAGATGACTGAAATCAATTTATCTTTCACAAAATCGATCATGACCTTTCTGGCCGAGACTTTATTTTATCTCCACTGAGATTTAGCAGTCTCATCAGAAGGTTCGAAAACACAAAAGGTGACATAATCTAGCAAATCATTTTCTTCAAGAACTAGAATTTTGGGTTTCCGTGATGCAAAATTTGTGGAGCCTTCCAATCTATCCTCAACTTTAAGTCCATTCACCATCTTGAATACAAGAGAAATTAAAGATAGAATCAAGAAACCTGGTTCAAAATAGATCTTCAGCAACCTGGCATTGATACCATGTTAAATTTGAACCTGATTAAATTAAACTACAACAAAAAAAACTTTTATCCCTAGAAAATCCCTCCTCTTGAGGGAAACAACCCAGCCCCACTAAATGATGCCTTTATTTATGAAAAAATACTTCCAGGTCTTTCACAAGTTTGAATCAGATTGAAACACTTATGAAGATTACAATCTTGCACCACATATGCAATAAAATCTCAGATGAGAATATAATAGACAGAATTCTGATTAAGTCTCAATCAACAAGACTACACATTGATACAAACCAGTAAAACTTTACAAATAAAGCAATAATGTAGATACGCTCTGATACCACTGACGAAGGTACGCTCTGATACCACTAACAAAGGGCCACACCACCCTTACCAACTCATGACAAAGAATGCAACAATTTAAAGACCAAGAAAATAAAATGCTTCCCAAAGAACTCTTTTATTATACTTGAAAATCCAATATCAATTACAATAACATTTTTGCAAGATCTCTCAAGATCCAATCCAAACCCAAGCTAGCCTAGATCCACACTCTGGTAGAAACCTCTAAGATCTCAAATTGTGCTCGCAAGCCACCAAGCAACCTCCTTGTTTTTAAACCGCAGTCACTAGCTCTTCTCCAACTTTATCCAAGATCCAAGTGTAAACTACCTCACATTCGGCGCTCTGTCTACACACTCACAAGTCCATCATAATCCTGCTGTAAACTGCCTCACATTCGGCACTCTGTTCACAGACTCAGGAAAACTCACTCTTCACTTTCTCCTTTTTCTCTTTCAAACCTTGAAACTTTCCAAGCTTTCCTACCACACCTTTCTCCTTTCCAAGCTTCTACTCCTTGAGCTTCTCCTTCTCAAGCTTCTCCTTGAGCTTCCACTTCTCAAGCTACTCCTTGAGCTTGATTAGAAATGCTCATATGCTTTGCTTAAATAGGCATTTACCACCCAATGCATGACTTATCCACAAGCTTCTAGAATTCCTCCACAACCTTCTACAACTTCCACAACCTTCTACATTATCAACAAATTTCTATAATATTCATAACTTTCTAGAATTCTACCCACACACCTTGATAAATGAAATAACAACCATTTATTTTTTTATTTTTTTCTATTATGCCACCTATGCACCTCGAAAATAGAAATCCTCTTTTCCTTTCTTCTCTCCTTTTTCCCTTTTTTTATTTTTTTATTATTTCTCCTCTAATTTTCGTCACTTTCTCTCTCCTCCACAATTTTTTTTTTTTCCCAATAATTTTTCCATGCGAGATGCTCCTGCATCAAACTCCCCCGGTAGATAGAAAAGTGTGTCCCACACTTTGATGCCAAAAAGAAAGATCTACCACCATCTTCATCTTCACCAAAGGTTTCCACCTCAACGGGGACAACAAAACCACCATGCAAATCTTCCACATTTGCATTACTCTATCAAACACCAGAATCTTAACCATCCAATCAACATGCTCATTCCCAGGAACAAACTGAACATAATGCTTCATTACCAAACTCCCATTCACATCAACAACTAGTGAATTCACACCCAAAGCAACAAACCCCACATCAACAGCCACATGTAGATCTCCATCAACACATGCCAAACTCTCAACACTAGCAACCTCACTGCTCACAACAAGATGCTCTGCAAGATATAAATCACCACCAACATCAACTAGATCATCCATGACCAAATGCTCTGTAGTCTCCATGTTAGACTCAACCAACTAATCATGAAAACCAACATCTGTCCCAACACCAATAACATTAGGAATATCTTCAGCAACAACCTCTAGTTGCTTTGCAGATTCTGCATCAGGCTCCACAAATTGATCAGCAAAACCATCCCCTTCCACCTTGACCTTCTTAGCTTGATCAGCCAATCTAGCATCCAATCGAGAAATCATCTTAGAAAAATTCCTCTCCACTATATCATGGATTTTGGCAATCATCTTAGGGTCCAATCCTCTTGGAGCCATCTTCCAAGATCTTCGTAAACCTTCTGCAACAAATCCTTCCCACGCTCCTTGTGACAACCTTGAATTGTTTGCAAGTCAGATCGCAACCTGCCACCTTGCACGAACAATCAGGAACCAAATCACAAGTCTAGGACAATGGATCTGCAATCCACAAGCTCTCCACAATCATGCCTCAACAAGTCCAGTCTTCCATCTCCGCATTAATCGATCAATCTACATGTCCTCCCAAGGTCCTAGTGCAAACTACCTCAGCTTCGACGATCTGTTTACACGCTTAGGAACTCCCACTCTAATAAACTTCACCCAACCAAGGTCCTGGTACAAATTGCCTCACTCTTCGGCGATCTTCTTGTACACTCAGGAACTCCTGCTCTGATAAACTTCACCCAACCAAGGTCCTGGTACAAACTACCCCATACTTCGACGATCTGCTTGTACACTCAGGAACTCCTGCTCTGATACCACTAATGTAGATACGCTCTGATACCACTGACGAAGGTACGCTCTGATACCACTAACAAAGGGCCACACCACCCTTACCAACTCATGACAAAGAATGCAACAATTTAAAGACCAAGAAAATAAAATGCTTCCCAAAGAACTCTTTTATTATACTTGAAAATCCAATATCAATTACAATAACATTTTTGCAAGATCTCTCAAGATCCAATCCAAACCCAAGCTAGCCCAGATCCAATCTCTGGTAGAAACCTCTAAGATCTCAACTTGTGCTCGCAAGCCACCAAGCAACCTCCTTGTTTCTAAACCGTAGTCACTAGCTCTTCTCCAACTTTATCCAAGATCCAAGTGTAAACTACCTCACATTCGGCGCTCTGTCTACACACTCACAAGTCCATCATAATCCTGCTGTAAACTGCCTCACATTCGGCTTTCTGTTCACAGACTCAGGAAAACTCACTCTTCACTTTCTCCTCTTTCTCTTTCAAACCTTGAAACTTTCCAAGCTTTCCTACCACACCTTTCTCCTTTCCAAGCTTCTACTTCTCGAGCTTCTCCTTCTCAAGCTACTCCTTGAGCTTCCACTTCTCAAGCTACTCCTTGAGCTTGATTAGAAATGCTCATATGCTTTGCTTAAATAGGCATTTACCACCCAATGCATGACTTATCCACAAGCTTCTAGAATTCCTCCACAACCTTCTACAACTTCCACAACCTTCTACATTATCCACAACTTTCTATAATATTCATAACTTTCTAGAATTCTACCCACACACCTTGATAAATGAAATAACAACCATTTATTTTTTTATTTTTTTCTATTATGCCACCTATGCACCTCGAAAATAAAAATCCTCTTTTCTTTTCTTTTCTCCTTTTTCCCTTTTTTTATTTTTTTATTATTTCTCCTCTAATTTTCGTCACTTTCTCTCTCCTCCACAATTTTTTTTTTTTTTTTTTTTTTTCAAAATTTTTTTTTCAATTTTTTTTTTCCCAATAATTTTTCCATGCAAGATGCTCCTGCATCAAGCAAAAACGAACAAAATAATAAATGTGAAGACAATGTTAGAAACCTTGAGATAGATGCATATGCAAAGCTAAATATGGGCACTATTGCAAGTGCTCGAATAATAGAGATCACGAGTGTAAAAGAGGAACCAAATCCGCGTCAAAATGAGAGAAAACTGATATAAAATAATAAGCCTGCACTTCTCCCGAAAGTTACACACACACACAAAAATTGAACTTGACACGCTCGTGTCTTAACACAATGAAGATAAATATAAAAATGATTTTTGATAATGAGTAGCTTCCTAAGAATAGAAAGGGTCATCTTGGAAGCTATGAGCACATGGAGCCAAGGAGAATAATCCCGACAATTAGAAAGTAGTGTAACCATCACCACTATCAAAAACAAGAGCACCTAATAAAAATATCTACCGCAAATATGAGAAGAATCCGCCAAAAATAAGACCACCCATCAAAAGACAAAGGAACTAATATGCCACCAATAATAAAAATTCCAACATGGACTCCAACTAGTATACCTGTCATGACTAGTTCACACTCCAACATGGAAGCCAACAAGGAACACAACGGTTGAAGGATGCTTGACTCCAGCATAGCTAGAAATGAAGCACACCAAAAAATTGCTTGAAGCATAACACACATGAAAATTTCATTAAGCAGAAGATAGAGAAAAAATCTCTCTTGCAGCCACATCAGATCTTCAACAAAGTCCACATTAAAAAGAAACCTTCTGGTTGTCTAATTTGTTTAGACAATTCACATACAGTATTTAGCATATGAACATCCTTATCCAAGAGAGAGTTGGAGATTAGGTGTTTCATCTCAGAATACTAAGTATTTGATTCTACATGTTACAGTGGCATAAAATTCACATCAACAAGCAATATATTTGTTAGTTAGCAGTTTGTTTCCTTACTTTGAATTATACCTTGACTCTTTATAGAGCCCAATGCTTTGTGGAGTGTTGTCCTCCATTTTGTCACCACAAAATGTTGGTAACAGCACGAAACTTTTTCAAACTAGTTTTGTGTCTCTCTAAGCTTGAATTTGATATTGAATTGCTTAATGTTGATCGATTGATCCATATCAATTCGAATATCAAATTGTTTTATTGAAGGCCTTCGTCAAGTCTTTTTTTGTTTTGTTTTCTGTCGAGCCTTTGCTTTATTTTTGAAGCCTCCATAGTCCGTTCTTTGTTTTTGAGTTTGAGTTTGCTTGTTTTTAGTCCTTTGGATTTGTTCATGTCATGCCTTTCTTCCCCTTTGATTCGGTCTAATCTTGAGGTCAATTGGAGTTGTCAGTCAAGAGTTATGCCCGTTTTAGTGCCTCAAAAGTGGACATTTTAGGTGCAACAACACAAATTTAAAAAATGATGTTATATTTTCAATTTGATATTCACTTTTTCAAAAATACAACATTTTACTCACTTTTTGTTATGTTTTTAAGTTACTTCTACTTTAAATTTATAACTTAAAGTGACTATAGTGCACTTTATGTTATAATTTTAAATTGAGTTACTTTTTAATTTTTCACTTAAACTAAATATAGAATTATATAGTTACATTTTAAATTTTTGGTTTTAAAATCAAATACTTAATTAAATGTCACTTTAAAATAATGTTTGTGTTATATTGAATCATATGATAAATGAATATTATTTTTTACCCGTATTGAGGACATTTTTATAATTTTAAATGAAATACATGACTTAAAGGCCTCAAAAGTGGACTTTTTATGTGCAATTGCATGTAAAAATTATGAAAAGTGGAAACTTTTCATGTTATTACATATAAAACTCACTTTTGAGGATACTTTTCATGCCATTACATCAAAAGCTTATGAAAGTGGATCTTTTTGATGCAATGACATGAAAAGTAGAGATTTTGTGCTTAAGTATCAAAAAGGTGAGACACATTTTAAAACATGTAAATTGCCTCAAAAGGTCCGATTTTGCCCATGAGCATGTTTTAAAACATGTAATGCACTCCAAAAAGTGTGATTTTGCATAGAGACATTTTAAAACATGTAAGTGACCTCAAAAGGTCCGATTTTGCATAAAAACATGTTTTAAAATATGTAATGACCATTAAAATGTCCGATTTTGAGAAGGAAATGTGTTCTTGCTCCCCAAGAATCTGATTTTGGCCATAACTCAAGATTTTCTTCATGGATTTGAACAAAATCTTTTGCATTCAAGGCGTTTTTGCTTGGTGATCATTATGCTTCCATCAAAAATGAGTTTAATGAGCTGAAAAACATTTTTGGGAGTCCAAATCTAGAGCACGTTTTTTGTGAAAAACTCCACAAATCTTCATTTTTACCAAATGTTTTTGCATGGAGATGAATTGTTTTGCCCTTATTGGTTGATTGCATTGCATTTTGATTCATATTTTGGTGTTTAAACACCAAAACGTTTTACTTGCAATCCATGGAGAAACACGTTTTTTCTAAAAATGTCTCAAGAGCATGAATTTTCAAAAACGTTGGAAGTTGGAGAGGTTTTCGGGCACGTTTTGGCATCTTGCAACTTATTCTCCTTGTTTGCTGCCCTCTCTCATTCGAATTTGCAAGATTGGAAAAGGTCTCACCATTTTTGAAGAATTTTTCAAACAAAGAGCATCTTTTTCCTTCATATTTGGCACTTATTCTTCATGTAAGTGGACTTCTTCCTTCTTGTAATTTAATTCACGCTTATCTTTGCTGATTTTATGCATGAAATCATTAGATGGTTGCCATTTGTGAAGATCTTTGCCATAGAAAGTGCATTTTTCCTTTAAATATGATGTTTTCTTTCATTTTCATATTTTTGGTTCTTCCCCAAGTCCCAATTTCGAATTTGAGCTTTGAAGTGCATTGCATCTTGGCATGTTTTGAGTTATTTTCAAAGGTACGTTTTTTCTTTTGTTTTTGGTTTTTCGTGTTTGTTTGCCGGTTTTTCTCCATTTGGAGAACTTACAAGTTTTTTCCCAAAAACTTGTTTTTGCTTCATTTCATGCGAAAGCATCGTCATCTTTCACATTCCATTTCCATTTCCATGTCATTACATTTCATATCTCATCCGACAAATGCGATTACATGTTTTCCATCTCATTTGCCATCCGCACATGCATGTAATCCCATTTTCCATTTCCATTTTCACCTATTTCACTTTTCACTTCCATTCGCACGACACGATAACACAAAATGTCTTACGTGTAATTGCATCCAAAATGTCCGATTTTGATCAAAAGTCACATTTTGAAAAGACAAAAAGATGTCATTTTTGCTTCCTGTGTACTTTGACTTCTCATTTTCCCCAAAAGTGACTATTAAACATCATCTCACCTCCATTTTTCATTTCCATCTCTTCATACGCATTCGTGCTTACATGAATAAATACATGTTTTCGCCTCATTCCATGCTTTACATCTTAGTCTTCATCCGCATATACACGTAAAGTGTATCTTTCACTCGCACTTGCATTTCATTTCACCCTCCACCTTCCGTTACATGTTGCATTTACATGTACTCATTTTTCATACAATAAAGCCTTGAAAACGCTAAGTTGCTTTTGAAATCAGCAACTCTCACTTTGCACGCATTTCCATGCGTTTCACCTTCGCACAATTTCATTCCATTCCATTTCATTCCATTTTCCATTTTCACACTTTCATATCATTTCATTCCACATTTCGTTCATTTCATTTCACTTTCCGTTCCGTTGCATATGCATATGCCTTCTCTTTGAAAGTCACTCCTTTTTCGAATCTTCACTGCTACTCCGGAATTCACTTGCATGGAGATTCCTTCTGATGATGTATTTATGTTTTGGGATTTTTGTGTTACAGCACAAGCATAAGATATGTCCTCGCCATCCAAATTCAAAGGCAAAATGAAATATCAATATGATAAAGAATTGGCTCATGCAGCTCCTTCAGTCACATCTGTTTTGGATAACGTGCTAGACACAAAAATTGGTCATGTAGACGTGGCTGATTTTCTAAAAAGAATTGAAGCTCCAACTACTCATGAAATGAAGCGCATTAGAAGAAGCAACATCCACTTGGTGTCTACGTTTCCCATGTCGACTATAAAACCTGACTTTGTTTATGGATGTGCTCGGTGGTTTACTCCTAAGACAAGGACTATCAAAGATGCTGATGGCAAGGTTATCATTAGCCTTGATCCTGAATTTATTAAGCAAATCTTCAAAGTTCTATATAAATCAGAACGTGCTGATTTGACTAAAGAATCGTCATTGACTTGTTGGAATGAGCAAAAGAGCAGTTATCAGAAGTATGTCAACCTTTACTGGTTAGACAATAAAAGAAGCAATTTTCCCAGGTGGCCAAAGGCTCTTCATCGGTCAAATTTTAAACAGGAATACAAGGATCTCATCATCCTTCTCAGCAGGATTTGTAGTCTTAAAGATTCTTCTGATTTTGAGCGGTGGATGTACAAGTTTACGTTTCAAATTATGGAGAATAAAGAACACATCTTTTGGGGGGAACTTATCAGTACTGCACTCTGCCAGCAGATATGCAATGTAGGAACATCAGTGCCTTTCTATATGAATTCTTATCTAGTTTACATTGCTGCTGCCATGGGATCTTTTTCTAGTCTTTCTACCAAAGAAAATCGTCTTCAAGTACCTATCTTCAAGTACCTATTTGGGATTACTATGACCAAATCACTTTGGCTAATAGTAAATTCCACTATGGAAGAGTCCAAGATGCCTTCTTTGGACATTAAAGGTGTTTGTTCGACAAGCAGTTGTTTATCAAAAGAGTATGAGACACAGCATGGGAGAAGGTGAACCAATACGGCTGCATTTTTCTCCAATTTTCCACTTTCACATACAATAGTTTGATATTTCAAGGGAGAGCCATATACCTTACCTAGGTATGTTACAGATCGAATCATTCTGATGGAATTAGCAAGACAACTCATGGACGTGCAGAGTGATCAGCATGCTTCACATAGGCCAGGATTTGGCATTACCTCAGCTAAGCCTTTGTCTACTAGCAATTATTCAATTGTTTATGTGCCTAAAGCAAAGAATATGGAAGCAGAATTGCAGTTGATTACATTGAAAAAGTTCAAGGCTAGATTTGATTTTGATTATCGAGAGATGAACTCTCAAATAAAAAGAGTCTACACTCATGTTCATCGCATTGAGGATATTTGGATTGATATGAGAACAAAAATTGACATCATGAAGATGGATTACTGCAGGTTAACTTTGTAGCAAATAATTGATCTTAACATGTTGGAAATCCCTCCAGAAGATGGCGACATCCTTGATCCGGAATTTCATCAAGCCGATTTTGATAAGATGTGCCCTTTCCTTATTCAATGGCAACAAAAAGAAGGTACATCTATCATGGACAGAGTTCAATCCATCTTAGTAAACACTAACAAATGGTTGAAAAGTAAAGGCCTTAAAAGAGTAAATCCTAAGATGGGTCTGGATTGTGGAAGTTTTGGTCCTCCTGGCAAGAAATCACAACTGAAAATTACAGGGAAAGATGATGCCTCATCTTCAAATGTCAAAAATGCCCTCAAATTCAAGTTAAAAGGCGGAAAAGGAAGTAAATCATCTCAAGTTCCTGAGCCAATTCAAAAATCAGTGGCAGAATCAGAAGAAGAATTGGAAACAGAATCTAATTAAGAAGATTCAAATGAAGAAGGAGAAATTAGGATCATATCTCCTGCACAAGCCTGTACGTCTTTTCTACATGAAGAACCCTTTTTGCATGAGGTTGATGATGATGTAGATTCATTTTCTACTGTTTTCACTCACTCCATTCCAGTCTCGGAGGTTAACACCATGGCTCTTCCTATTTCATCTCCTGCTCCTCGTGTTCCTACACATGAACAATATGAACACTTAGCAAATGTGTTTAAAGATTTTCCAACTCTTACCAGTGGTTAAGTTTCCCAACTTGATACATCTTTGATAGGATTTGAACTTTTCATGACAGAGTTTTCACATGTTCCTATGCCTTCAAGAATACAAATTGAATCCTATTCAGTCACTACGGATATACAATCAGGATCAATGCCAATGTTCTCCACTGTGCCTGCTTCTACAGATGAAAGTTTCAGCTTGCCTGCATGGTTGAGTAAAATAACAACAAAGAGAAGGAAAGTAATTGTTCCTTCTGATAATCTCCCTGTGAAGAAGACTAAATCCAAATCTCTGAAAGATAAGATTGTTTCTAGAATTTTGGTTGATTTTGATAAAACCAAATATGTTGAGGTTGTTGAGCCCTTGGTAGATAAACCTGTTGAGGAACTTATGACTACAAGTTTACTAAGGTTGAAGTTGGAAAGCAATCTCGTTTGAGTTGTTTGCAAGATGCTGAAGATGCATAGACAATTGTATCAAAAAGTAGTCATGAGCTTTGGGAAAAGAAGAATTAGTTGAAACATGAGATATCTCATTTGAATGAGGTTATCCAGAAGCAATCTTCTCAAAATGTTATTGTTGCATCACAAACATCTAAAGAGAGAACGTTGATTGAAGCTGCTAAGTCTTGGATACAGGAAATCATTTATGAAGGAGTTCGAGCTATCACAAATACACTTGCAATTCTAAGGCGTGTTGGAGAGATGAATGAAATGGAACTAAGCTTAATTTCTTCTTTGACTCGAGAAGCAAATAACCTGAAAGAAACCCTTGATGATTGGGATGAAATGATAAAATTTGATCTGGATGCTATGGTCTCGTGACGTTCTTCAATCATGTGAAATGTTCTTTAGATTTCAAGGACTCATTGGTTACAAGAAGGAGACATTAAGAAAGCTGATCACAAAATTGCAAGTGGCCCTTGAAGATTGTCAAGCAATTGAAACAAGTCTTACTTGTGATTTGGAACAAACTGAATGCCGTGTTACTGATGATTTTGGTAATCTTTTGGCAACAAAGAAAGTGAATTCAGAATATACAATCAGGATCAATGCTGATGTAGATTCTGAAGATTTTGGTTCGCACACAATGAACAAGTTTGTTTTGTACAAATTCTTGACAAAACACTTGTTAGATACTACAGCAGAAAATTCCAAAGTTGTGCAATCAGCATATGAGAATGCAGTGAGAATTGAAGCCATATCAAAGACTATGGAGATTGCTGATCTTCCCACAGTGCATGACATCATTGTCAAGTTCAAGGCACCGAGAAACAGTCTTTAAGATTGTTGTTTAGTTTCTATTTCATGTTAATAGTTGTCTAGAATGCATTACATGAAAAAATGTAATTACATGTAATACGAGTTACATGTATAAGAATGTAGTGCGAGTTGCATGTGCAATTGCATGTAACCCTTTATGTTCTGTAGTTAGACTTGGTCAAAGTTGGTTGAGTTGCTTTCACTTTTTCCTCCACCTTTTTCTCAACTTCTTTGCCTATATAAAGGAGTGCCCCCTCATTGTAAAATCATCATTATCTTTATGCAAGAGAGCTCTGGAGAAATTGTGCCAACAGAACTTTGTTTGTGTCATTACTATTTTGAGATAAAGTGAATACAAAGGAGCATTTGAGACTTAACTTTGATTAAGTGAGATTGTTATTTGTGTTAATTGTAAGCTTTATTTATAATTCATTCAAGTTATCTTTGATTGATACTATCTTTTGTTATTGGTATTGTATCTCATGAATTAATAGAAAAGAGTTAAAAAACAATTGAACCCAGAGCTTTGACCAGGAACAATTGTGAAAATCTATAGCTAGAAGCTTTGTCTGTAGCTTATATTTTTGTCTTAATTCGCAAAATAGTGAGGTTATTCTTACTTTTAGGAGTCTCTGTGCCTTAATTGTAAAGCTTTTTCCATATAGATGTATGACCAGACTTAGAGCCAAACTGAAACATTTTAGCTAGCCTTTGAGTTAGTTAAAGTTGATCAATATCATTGTTTCCAGGTCTTGATAAAAGTGTAGTTAGAGATTCACCTCACCCATTATTCACTCTACGAGTGAGTGGATCCTTTCTTGAAAGTTAAGAAGAAAGGATATTAGTAACACCCTGTTTATAAATCTCTCAACTTCTTGCTTACCTTGAGTTGATCCAAGAAACGGTGAGAAGGGGGAGGCTTCCCTTTAAGGTAGAAGAGACTCTGTGTCACATGCTGTGGCTGGTCATCTTATTTTGCGACTGGATTTTTACCCAAAACTGTTGGTTGCAAAAATATCCACCCAACATGGAGAACAATGATGTTAATAATAGAATGGATCAATGTAGTGATCTATCAAGGACCCTTGAATTGAAAGGTACAACTCCCTTTTGAATGCAAGATATGCAAAGAATGTTGTTTTTTGAGTTTTTGGGGTATGCTCTTAACCAGAGAGTAGAAGAGGCAAAAACCAAATTGCTCAACACTTTGAACAACTTAGGCAATAAAAGGGGGACTAACTCACAACAAGCAATCTATTCTAATCTAGATGCAATCAAAGGAAACATGCATAAACAGCTACAACAGCGGGAAGAAAGGAAGAGATGGTGAAATAAGTAATTCCCGAATTAGACAATTAGCTGATGTTTTGACAATACCCAGATTATCTATCCCTCAACTACTCCACACACCAGTTTTTGGCTTCCTTATGCAACAAACTATACTAAAACACACAAACTAAAACGTACAGCACAGAGAACAAACGAGATGCTTATGTTGAAGAAAGTAAAACATACAATCTATTGAATGAAGGAAACAAAACCAAGTTCATTCACATTCATCGAACTTTCAACATTAGCACATTCATACCATACACTATACTTAAACTAAATGAACAACAAGGCTTAAGATGAACTCAGAGTCACACACAATAGTCCTAGCTACAAGGGTTTGCCCAAAGTAAATTATGTCGATCTTATTAACTTCTTCAAAGATTACATTTATAGGCCTTATCAAAATGGTTGGTTACATTGGATGATTTCTTTGCAGAGCATCTCTAAGCAGAAAGACTAAAAATAGGACAAGCTTGAATCATTGTCCCTTACAAAGACTGACAAAATGCCCAAAATGGCTACAAAAAGAAAAAGAAGGGGAAGAATGATAGATGTCTGGAAGAGCATTAGAACATCATGTCTTTTTAGGAGTAACTAATTTAGCTCTATAGGCTTTCATAGCGTCAATTACTTTTTCTAGCTCTTCGACACTTGGAATGATGATGTTGTCGGCTCAAACCATCCAGTTGTCATGCATCTCTATTAATTCATCCATTCTGGTCATCCTAGACAGGAACTTCTCTGATTCTCTCTTTATGATTGCATTCGCTACTAAGAGTTCCTGGATCTTGGACACTTGGAAATTGAGAGGTTCAACAACTTCATCGACAAATGCTAAGAACTTTGATTTCATTCTCTCGATATCCACAAGCTTGCCATTGCTGGACATAAAAAACTCTATGTGCAATATCTTCAAATATTGAAACAACTTATCAATGACCTTTTGCACCAGGTCATATACATCCTTGAGCTCATTTGCGGACCTCATGGAGCTTTCTATGACAAACTTTAGGGATTGTTTCCAATGAAACAATGGCTCCTTACCTGTCTTACGGATCCCTTGAGCAATGGCCACATTTGTCTTCATGTCAATTACTTCTTGTAGAAAGGTCAATCTCTCTGTCAATCCATTAGCTACCTTCTGTATGGTTGTCTGATGATTTGAAGTTGCTTCCCTAAGCTTGTGAGCCTCCACTACTAGGCCTCCCAAGTTTTCAACTAATAGGAGGGCTTGAGCCTCCATCTAATCTATCCATGCTCAGCCAACCTGCTCGAATTTCCTTTCCTGTTGCAACTTTAGGAGTAGGTTTTTGTTCTCCTCTGCATTCAGGTCAAATTGACTCGACAAAGTGCTCCCAAGTGCAGACCTTATGTATTCCACCAATTCTTTGTTCGAGGTCTTTAAATTTCCTTTTCTGCTCTAAGCTCTTCCAACTTATCTTTAGTTTTCTCATTTGTAGATTTCCATATGTTCACCATGGAGTCATGAACTGGGATGCCAAGATCCACTATCCTGATCTGGAAATCATCCTTCGAAAGCTCATGAAATTTGCCTTCCCTGTGTGACAACAATTTCAACTAGCATATGGCCAGTTGTTGAATCCGTAGTCAATGCAGCTATTTGTCTTCTGCTTCTTTGTCTCCTTGGATGGCTGAGAGGGAGTGACTTGTGTGATCAAGTCCTTTAATGGGGTTGCTTCCTCATCTCCTCTTTTTCCTATCAATGGTCTCTTCAAGCCATGACTCTATAGAGAGCACATTGATAGCCAACTGCAAGGCAGTAGGGTGAAATAGCTTCCTCGGGATTAACGAAGTTTGCTCTCTCTGAGAAGCAACAAGGAAGGCCGCGACCTTGGTTACTGAAAGGGCTAAGGTGTCTCCTAGCTGGGATGCATCTTGTTCTTGGCCATCCATGGGGTTGGTATCGCCATCCAAATTGATGACTTGGACAAGGGAAGATGGCTTGGCCACTGATTTTTCTTGTTCTTTCCCCTTATCCTTGCCATCCTCCTCCTCTCCCACTTTTCCGGTGTTAGGAAGAGAGCTAGCTCCACAAGTAGGAGTAATGGGCACATTCTTCTCTAGAGGTTGATCTCCTCCTTGAGCAATGGATTGTGATGGGCCCGCAGATGTTGATGTAGTCGTTGTGGTAGTTACTGCTACAGTTGATTGAGCGGCACCTGAAGATACTCCAACTATAGAACTAGTGCTCCCAATCCTCTTTTACCTTGCTGAAGTCCACTCCACCCATTTATCAGTTCTCTCAATGATCCCCTGCACAAGAACCTCCATAGTGTCAACGAACGGACCTACAGGTGGGGTAGACAGAGTTGGAGTGCCCTTGATCTTCTCGTAGGAGGTGGGATGCATGTAAGCTCCATCATCTGCAAGGTCAGAAACATCAACAGAATCATTATACAATTTAATCTCATCGATGGTTAACTGTGACCAAAACCTCTCCCGAGTTTGGTATTCATCAAGACACCGCGTCCAGAAGTCTTCAATGTCTGGGACATGCCTATAGGCATATCCTAGCTTTAGATGATCCTTCACAAAATTGAATGGATCATATTGAGGCCTGAGTACCTCGTAGTCTAACAATTTGGTCTTGTTCTCGAAGCTCTTCACCAAATTATGAGCATCTAATCTAGAAGCACATGACTACGGACCAACCACAATAGGGAAGGGAATCTTAGCAATCTTCATCACATTTGAACACAGGGTATTCACTTCAAGGATTTGTCGACACAGTTTGACTAGAACCACCATGTCTTCTAGATATCTAGGCAATTTTTTTGGAAAGCCGTCATAAACCCCTATTCGCAAATAGGAGAAACTTGGAAAGTGGATGAACGAGCATCCGAACTAGCTTATGGTCGAAATTGCCTCTGGTGAGAATCTCCTTTCAGGGCATCCCTACAATTCTCGACACAACCTTATTGTGAAAGCATCATTAACAACCACATACTCCTCATGGCTTCTTTGCAGCTGCAGATGTGGGTAAAATTCATATACCTTGCTGTGCTCGTAATTCTGGATGCTAGGGAGGCTGGGCCACATGTGGTGAGTTGCCAGGGCATAAATTAGATAAGAAGACATGTAAAATTGCTTAAACCCTTTGGCCGAATTTAACCATGAAGAGAGCTCATCACAAATAATCTGCGCCCAGTCAATCTTCATATCTTCTACACATATAGCTTGTACGAGGAAGAAATGGTGCTCGATGAACTCCAAAATCTCCTTTTCTTGTAACCTGAGGAGCAGGGCAAGGATGTCTATTATCTCCCTTTTCATATTAGTCCCAAACAGAGTCTTAGGCATTTTGCTCTTCTTTGAGCAAGCAGTCTGTAACCATGTCCTCTCGTCTAAGAGTTTTCTTCTCATTAAGCATGGACACAAAAGACCCAAAATCAATGTCACAGTACTCTTCCCTTACTGGAATGCCGAATGTGGACTGCATCAACGCCTTGTTGATTAAAATAAGGATAGATTGATCCGAGAATAAGATTTACTTTGTCTCAGGGTTGTATCTCTCGATACACTCCTTCACAAGCTCAAGTGCATACACTGCCATTGGAAAACCCGTTGCCTCAACTAGTCCACTCCCCTTGAGCTTCTGAGTAATGGGATGAATTGGTTGAGAATTGAATCTCCTATGAAGATCACCCAAGTCGTAGAATTTAAAAGATGTATCTGTTAACTCTCTTAATTCACTCTCCAGGCCAATTAACTTATCATAACCAACAACTCTGACTGTCATTCACGATGATTGCATAGGATACAATTCTCGATAAATAGTCATTTTGATATACTTGTAGAAACCAGTTACATGCAATTCCGATGAAATAGATTTAGGAATTAGAACATTGGTGCCACACGAACGAAATTAAGTTCGGCCAACGATTATAACGGCAAGATTTGCATTTAATTTGATGAATAACGACTATTTGAATTTTCTGTTCATTTGCATGTATAATATTAATTTCTCGAAAGCTCTATTACTTCACATAAAATAAAGTAATATGACCAGGAGTCACTTAATAACACAAATGCTTTAGCTTTACGTGAAGTACCCTACTTTGCTTCAAAATCTGGATTGCAGATATACTTGATAACATTAACATGTGCGGGAAAAAGGGAGAGACTTAGCTTTTCCACAAACCAATTTTCCTTCTATTCGGGATCGCTGCACAGGGAGTAATCCTCCGATGGCTTGCATACTTCATTCCTTCACTTTCTGCCTAAAGCCTTTAACACCTCATCACCTTCATAACGAGGTTGCATTTTCATCACTAACTTTTCCGAAAGTATCCTTTGAGCATCCCCGAAGGATTTTTACATTTTAGAGTTACTTTACTTTATATTGTCAAAGCTTTGGAGAAGTGGCCTATTTCATTGCCTTGGGATGGAAAACCCCTTTCTCAACACCATTTCCCGGACTAGAGCACTGCAAACAACACTTTAACCTTAATCTCAACCTGATAGCCTCAAAGCTAGGTCTTCAAACATCCCTTACCAATTATGAGCCCAAGATGCTTCATTCAACATCGTGTTCACACTATTTGATCACTGAGACTAAGATTTGGCCCAACTTATTACAGCATCGAAAACAGAACAAATCAACCTTCTTTCAAGGAGTGCGCAGCAGAAAACCCATTGACCCGTGCGGCCTCATAGCACTTGATTTTACCTCTATAAATTTGAATGAAATTCATTCTAGCTTCGATCCACAACTTCGAAGGCCTTCCTAGCATGACTTCATCACATTCACAGCTTATTATTTACCGCCACGGCTTCATCCTTCGAATTCGCACTCAATATATAGTTCGGTCAAGGGGGAAATCAGCTCGAAAGCTCGGAATCTGTGGGACATGGAATGATAGGGCAAGATCGTAGAAAATGAAAAACGGAAATACTTACTTCTCATCGGGAGGATGCTAGATGACACCCCAACCATGCCTAGATCACCTAGACCCCATGCGCACCGGAAAAACAAGAAACCCGCATAGCATGATTAGGAAGCCCAGAAAGCAAAGAAAGTGACATACTCGGGAAAGATGAGAAGTAACCTAAAGGATACTTAGACATCACTTTTGAACACAAATTCACTTAGATTCCAATCACTTCAAGATTTTAAGGGGAAGACTAAATCTTGGGAACAATATCCAAGGTTGAGATGTCACACTCTTAGAAAATATTGGTCTAGTGAGTCATATTAAAACACCTTTGGTAAGTATACATTTGACACTACAATTTTTAATAATCATGCTATGACTGAAATACAACAAAAGCAACCTAAGGTAACCTCACATCACAAATAACAAGCAGCACATGTGAGCTCGAGGAAGCCACCATAAAGAGTTCTGTTTGGAGAATTCCTTCTTATCAATCCCCAACTGTCCAACTCAATAACAATTGACAACCAACAATGCCTTCAGATGATATTGTATCAAAGCATTTTTTTAGCCAATTGAAGAGCTATTATTTTTTATAAATAAGGAATTAATTATTATTTCTCCAAGCAATATGCAGCCTGCTAGAAGTACACTCATGATCAGTAAACCTGAGATAAAGAGTTACATACATATTCATATTTGATTGTGCATCATAGCGTCCACAGAAAAAATTTAGTCTAAACAATTCATCATGACGAACAGTGTTTTTCTATGTAAATTTCTGTAAAAAGTGTGGGTTTTAAGGATGTTCTCCGTATGCTAAAAATAAGTATCCTATTATAAGTTGTAACCATGAAGCTTCTTGACAATTTGACAGGCTCTGTACCCACCTTTCTTTCGCTTATATGTTTTACTTTGTCAAAGAGAACAATCAATATTTTAAGGCTATCAGTAGATTAAAATCTCATTATTTTGTAGTAAAATACAAATGCAAGTAATTTAAAGTTTAAACCAATTTGGAGGCATTGAATACTTACCAATCGGCTGTCACCCTCATGTAAGCTTTCAACAATTGCTTTACCAGCAAAAAAACCAAGACCAAGTGGACTCTATGGTACAGTCCCTATACCCATATCTCTGTATAATATAAAGGATAACTGATCGAATCAGATATTAATAATATAAGGCTAAACACACAAAATAAAAATACATATGTGGGCCATAGTGGTCAACATAAAACGACATTTACCCAATCAAATTACATTACAGGCCACAATGCCATTGCTGTCCTAATTCTTGTCAGTATGTTTAAATATCAATATGTGCCTCATCCATGACTTCTAAGAGACTTTAAAAACATAAGAACAAACGAATAAGATGAAAATAAAATAAAATCCTCTATGAATTGTGTAGCAAACATATTTCAATGTCCTTAGTTACATTATAAAATAAGCAACGACACTTTTATCCCTATATCATGAACAAGAGAAGGTACAATAACAACTATCCTTGAAAGTGTGGATTAAAAAGGGAAAAAAGGTTGCTAAATTGTTTCCACTGACAATATGTAGAGCTTTCAGGTGCTGCTGATTATACACTTCATTAAGCTGGCAATACACCCTGTTTTTGGACACAAATTGTTCCAACTTCTTTCTTAATGCTAAGCACCCCCTTTCCATCTTTTTGAGAGTAGTTATCAGCTGTCATTTATTTCCTAGTGAAATCACACTTACAGATAGGTGATCCAGGTTGCCCTTTTATGTTATGAGGGTTCATAAAAGCCATGGGGTTTGGTGGGTTTATTCATGCCTACATGTTGGATCTTGGACTTGGCATTTTCAGACTGGATGTATGCTCCATTGGTGGGTTTTGAATGATTTTTCTGAGGGTTTTATCTCTGCTTCAATGGCTTGCAGTAGGACTTTAATATATTGGGGATTAATAAGAATGAGTTGAGACTTGAGAAAATCCTTTTCCCTGCCTTGCAGACATCAACAAACTAGTTTAGGTGTAATTCAGTCCTTCTGCCAAGCTGGGAATGCTTGCTTTCTGATGGAGCTATAAACATTCAAGTTGTTTTGGTCTGCCCCATGTGTCAAGTTCTCTAATTTTCCAGGTATTTAATAGCATTATCTGGTTGTATGTTCAGTTTAGAATTATTTAGATATCTATTTTGTCCTCAGAATTGAACAGCAGATGATAAATCATAAAACCGATTGTAAACAACTCATCTAACATTTGTAACAGAAAAGCATTATTTAATGCCAGAATATTAAACTTGTGATAGCAGAAAATACTTTCACATGCTCATTTGTTTGATCCTTGATGGGTTTCATTAGTATCAACTTTCAAAACCACTTAGGGAGCGTTATTTCAGTTACTCATCAACTTTTGCACGGTTTCAGAGCTTCAAAAATCTTCCTATAGAAGGGAAAATTAATGAAACAATAAGATTATGTATCCATTTTCAAAACAATAACTTTGTAGAAAAGCACATGATAATTTGGCTAAAAATAATCCACCACTGAGATTCCTAAACATAACTAACCTGCAAGTGGGTAATATTTCACACTCAATATCACGTGTCCACAAAGACCATTCAAGTTGAACAGCTCTTATAGGATGCACCGCATGAGCTTGTCTGATTGTGTCCACATTAGCTTCAGAGAGCCCAATATATTTGACCTTTCCTTCTGCGACTAGTTTCTTGAGTTCCCCTACCTATGACAAAGTCCAGCAGTTATCTTGCAAACAGAAAATGGCTACGAAAAACTGAACAAATATAAATACAAAATATGTGATTATCATATCAATTCTTGTAGTCAATAAATCAAGAACCGCCAACAAAAGCTAATTTTATTGCTTAAAAATTTAATTACACATACAATTATTAATTAAACTACCAAGGACATAGGAGTAAACCATTTAAACTAATCAATGAAAATATGATTCACTGATGGAAAACAACTAAGAACATTAGAAAATTACAAGCCTTCTATCATCAAAGAAAACTTACAGAAGCCTTCCAACAATGCATAAACTAATGCATAGGATAAAATATCACAAAGAACTTCAGTAAAAGTAAGCGATTCCAATTAATAGAGCCAACTTTTCAGCTATTTTTTGGTATATAAGCATAATATCTCGTGTTTAACTGTTTGCAAAAGTTGAGGCCATTTAAGCTTGTATAATTTCCATGGGGTAAAGCACAATTAATTGTTGTTAAAATATATACCAGATTGCATTTGATTATTTCAAATGCAATCACAATATATACATTTATAAGATTGCACATAATATATAGGGCTCCTGAAAATTTCCAGCCATTTGTCATCAAGTTATTATGGAGATATTTGGCTGGACGAGTTTAAAATTTAAATTAAGGTCATTTCTCACTTGACTGAGTTTTTAAACAGTGTCTAATACTGACTGGAACTAAAGATGCATACATTTTCCCTCTGGTGAGCCTTTGGTGTTAGCAATTCACAATATGGCAACATTTTGTGTGTCTATGACTCTATGCATGTGTGTGTGCGTGCGCGCACATATTAAATAAGATCTTTATGTTTTAGCTTCCACTAATTAACAGTTTAACAATGAACTCTTTTGTGAATCTCATCTTACCATGTTTAAGTGTCACTCACAAAGACATCTATAATCAAAGTGAATTTGTACTAATCCTTAAGTGTTTTTGTGTCATCATTAAAGCTTTTTACTGTCCAAATTAGCTGCAAACTCTGGCAGTATGCATTTGCTCTCTTTGAAACAGTCTGCAATGACAATTGTCAATAAACAAGGATTCAAAAGTAGTACAAATTATTCAGAAATGATATTCCACATTGGAACATATCCATGCACAACATGTAGTTATGAAAACAGAAAGCAGAACATTATGCAAGAAAATTTGAGTACATTTAAGCACCATGTATGACATATTAAAAACTTACAGTATCCTCTATTGGAACTGTAGTATCCACCCGATGCTGGTAATAAAGATCAATGTATTCTACATCAAGACGCTTGAGACTGTTCTCACAAGCTTTTCGCACATAATCTGGTGAACCTTTAACTTGCATAACACCATCTATTAAGACATTGCCAAACTTTGTAGCAAGTTGAACTTTCTCCCGAGGCAGTCTTTTCAAAGCCTGTTGAAGTGAGATAAAAAAAAGTTTAACCATTTAGAGAAAAGGATTTCTACTATCTTTGAACAGTGACAAGTAGTATCGTTCTCCTGATCTGAATAACAATATAATTGCACTTCAAAATAAGCCCTTATTTTATACCCTCCCTAGTTTATTTATTTCCTTGCAGCTTGTTTCAGCCTAACCTCAAGAAATCATGTATGCCTAATTACAGTCATATAACCCTGGAAATCGTTATTAGGCATAATTACTAGCCATTCAGTTTTGACAAATTTCCTTGCAGATTGCTTTGGCTTGACTAAACAAGTCACATATGTCTAAATATATACATACAAGTATGGACATGTTTGGACCTTATGCCTACCTATTTGGTTTGTACCTAGGGGAAATGAACCCAAGGTGGACCTAGGTTAAAAATGAGAAATTGAAACACAAAAACAATTATTAAAATAATACTGATTAAAACAAAGCTAACTAAATCAAAATTTCTTTTTTTCATTTTTGACAATTTTGGAACTTGGTTAAAAGCAACACAATTATAAAAATGGCATGTGCCATGAAGGTTTGTCTGGCCTTGAAGACTTTAATTCTATGTTACCGGAATCAGCCAAAACTATACATACCCTTGTACGATTTATTTAGAATTAAAATCAAGTTCAATTTACCTATGGATGTGTCTAGGACACAGTTTTTTATGCACGAATTCATTTGTAATTATTCATGAGAAAACCCAAGCAGTTCAAACAGTGAAAAACAGTATCAACGCAATTTTCTTTACTTTTGACAATCAGAATTCAACCCCTAAACCCTAAACCAAGTCATTTTTACTTGCATTTTCTTTGATGGGTAATATGAAAAAAGAAGTATTGCATTTTTCTTGACAAGTAGGTAATGCCAATGTAAGATCTGCAGTCACCAAGTAAGCAGCACCATGAATTTCCTCTAATTCTGCAACTACTTCCACTTTTTGTGTCCGATTGCACTGGGATACATTTAATACAATCGGTGGTGGGATTGCTTGCAGTTTTTCAAATCTTACTCCATCATCTAATGCTGATAATGATAATGATGTTTCTCTTGATGAAAACTATATTACACTGATTATTCATTGTATTATTTCAATATTGAAGAACGATCATGACATTCATGCTTTACAAATAGACATGATATTGGTATATATTTTCAAATTTGTGATATTTGTGGTAGTTTTGTTAAGAACATGCATCATATGTAGTATTCCAAGTTTAATTTCTATTTATGGCTGTAAATGTGTATATATTTATGATTTTTCTATGTTTTTGTACAGACATACCCAGAACACAACAAGACACAACCAGCCCCCAGAAATTCATGATACCGGCAAACCTGATCTATAGTTGATTCCAATTTTCCAGAAACTTAGCTTAACTTGGTCTTAATGACATAGGATCCACCTATGGATCCTCACTTTGGCCTCACAAAGAAAAAATAAATGTCTAAATGGAAAAGCAGCAGGTTCTTAGATCTTTTTCAATTAAATCCCAAGTAAATGAGTCCATTAATAATTATGATTTGCGGAATCAATCCCAATTTTATACAATGCCATTATATCATATGCCAAGTTAATTTATCTTTAACATTTATGCCAAGCAGTACTCCATTATCGAAAATCAGTAGTGATCTCAATTCTGTAACCAATTTTGCACATTCTGTGAAAACTTAGATTATTTTACATATTTTTATACTATACATGTCAACAGAGTATCCTTCAATACAGCCATACTGAACCCAGTAGATGTCAAACCCAAATCCCAAACTCAGGCCAGCAACATAGGGAGAAGTATTTAAGATAAGGAAAGGAAACGAAGGATGCTTCTCTATATCCTCTAATAAAAGTAGATTACAGGAAATGAACAAACTGAACATGCCTCTAATTGTGCAGCCTATGCTCTAAATTGAAAGCAACAGAATTGAAAAATCAAAAGGATGAAGCTTCCACAGGCGGATAGCAAGTTACTGAAAGGATTTTTGACTTCAGTAAAGCAGATTTACAACCACGGATAGGGTTCTTTTATTATGAGTACAGAACTGGCAATGTAGAGTTTTCTACCATAGAAGACTTGTATTTTGCAGGAAAAGAAAGACCCTATACAATGGTACGGTGACGAAGCACCAGAGTTGCAATCATTTGCAAAGTAATTACTTTCACGGGTGCATGTTTTTTTCATCATGTGACAAATTGGAATACATGTGGTTCCATTAATTCTCTATATGTATAGAGAAACCAACATGAGTCAAGGAGGGAAGAGGACATGGGATACATTCATTGTACCCATCAATCCATCACCATATTATTTTCTGCACCAATCAATGTCCCCATCTCCAAGACTGCTACTAAAAATGTATTAAGGTTCCTTGTCAATTTTATCATTAAAAACAGCCACAATTGTTGATCTGATATCAATCCAGTCCAATAAATGGCATTATAACAAGGCAAGTGTTCCTAATCTGTTTACTTCTTATTTATAAAAGATGGCTCATGTGTAACTAAAAGGAGCACTCTGCACATAGGGATGAAATACAGCTTGTACACAGTATTAACGGTTTCACAACAATGTCAATTGATGGTCATTAGTTACAATTTGTCATTTTATTACAAAATAATTAATTGGAAACTTCAAGTATACCTTACCAACCAGAACCTCATTTGTGAAAGGTCCATACATGTCTGCAGTATCAAAGAAAGTGATGCCTCTGTTGAAAGCATGCTCAATTAAAGCAATACCATCTTCCTCTGCAGTAGGTGTACCATAAAATGCTGACAGCCCCATACATCCCAAGCCAAGTTGAGAAACCTATTAGCATTGTATAATTCAGCATTTATATTAGAAAATAGGATGTATCAAAGAAACAAGCACGTGACTAAAATTTTTCAATAATTAAACGAATAGGAATCCGGTAAGAAATAGATACTTTAAATTCTTACAATCCAGATAGCTTTTATCACATTAGCCACCAAGTTCACATTCGAATTTGATTTGGTCACAGTGAAAGTTGGGAACTTTCGCAGTGGAAAATTTAGAATTTTAAGACAAAGATAGGCATGTTTTATTATAGATTTATGTATTCAAGTTAAATATGTTTACAGAAGCGACATTCCAAAATGGAAAAATCAAAGTTGGGTAACAGCAATGGTTACTACAAGAGTTTAGTTAATAGACTGATCATTTATGGTGTCAGTGCTCAAAATTCACAATATTTATCAACACAAAATTACATTTCAAGTAGTTTAAACTTTAACAAAAAATAAAAAATAAACTTTACCTTTTCTTCAAAAATTACATTTTTTTAAGGTATCCTTCTGAATAGGATGACATTCCAAAAATTTAATCAAAATGGAAAAACTTTCTCCTAGATTATTCCTTTTACACTTCATAAATAACAAAGAGGACATAGTAACTAATGGATCGAAGATCAATAGGAAAGACTAAAGAGATGAAAATTAAATTAATAGTTTATGCAAAGCCTCACTTTTAGCATGCTTTATATAAATGTTTAGCCCTACAATCGAGACTGACACAAAGATAATTAGGTAGATAGTTGTAATGAACTAGTTGTTCAAGTTTATGAAATGCAAGCAATAAATCAAGCAAAAGTGGAGGTCAAGATATATTTTCAGACCTAAAATCAAAGAAACAGCAAAGCTTTAATCTTGGCTCTATCCTGACTGATGGAACCCTATATTTTTGCAAATTTAGAGTTCCAGATCCATGACCAAGAAGCAAGTTTCTCATCAAGTATGTTCTTTCTATTTCCAACTCCTAGCAGCCAATGGTCAATCTCTAGGTATGTATGTATTTCACATGAGAAATCATTCCAGAGACGCACTCTTGGATCCCAACTTCTTTATATTTGTAATTTGAGTATTCCTATATTCCACTATAAACCTAAGCATATTAAAATACATTTTTCTTTTTGAGATTCACATAATATCACTAATCCATATACATTTTGAGAATCTTAGAGCTTGTTTTCTTTAAAGGAAATAAATATTAATATATCTCATGTAGTTTCAATTACAAAAATAAATTAAAGTAATATTATGTAACGAAATCATATTGACAAGACTCATGCACATTACAATATCTAACTCATCTAAGCGCTTGAATAGTAGTTTGATATAACTTTGCAATAAAAGAAAATCGATAAACCAAAGTACATTAGAGGATTGTAATAAACATATGGATAGTTGACAACGTCTCTTCCTTTTGAGAAACTTAAACAAAGACAATCTGCCTGTATACGATGAATGTCTGGGCGCACCTGCACTGTCCCATTTGCGCTGGAACCACTAATATCACCTGTACTTTTAAGGTGGAAAGTTTTATGGAGACAAAAGATCTTATTGGAAGGCAAAGTGGATGACCTTATTAGAGATTGTTGGTGGATTGAAGATGAAATGAAAAAAGCTATTACATTAAAGAAAGTATACAGCTCTGGTGAAATTATTTTCAAACATATCAAAAGCTAGTTACCAATTATGAGTTGATGGCAGCTGCTATTTGTTAATGTCAATTTTGTACCACTACATAACATATAGCAATTGAATACTTGATATGGAATATCAAACACTCAATCCCTATCTTGAAAAGTAAATAGTCATGAAGACATGAGGAAAACTCCAATGTTCCTTATACCTGTGGATACTAACTCAGTTATATTAATGTGATTTGTTGGTTAATCACGTAGGTGGCCTGATGTTGTTCATTCAAGGATTGTCGAACTCTCGTTGTGATGGTGATGATAGTTGGCTTTGTAAAGTATATGAGCGCCAAATAATGTTGATGGCGATGATGATGGAGGGTATGTCTGCCAATGATGCTTCTTCTTTTCTAACTTTCTTCCCAATTGAACTCTAACTACTACACTATTTGTTGCCTTACTCCTACTCCTATGAATGGAAAGATTAGCAAATGGATGGGGATCGAATCTAATGAAAGCTTACCAACGGCCCTACCTCCACAAATGCAATGATTCAAGAGAAAAAGACTAGATTACCACGCAAGGCTTCCTCACAAGCCGCTAGGATGCTAGTGGCCTAGTTTATAGATCCCTATCAAACATCCACTAATATCACCATACAACTATCCATCTATTCTTACTCTCAACAACTTTCTTGAAATAAAATCTACTTTAACAACTTCAATTAAATTTAACTCTAACTATTGGAAGTAGAAACCATGCAATAACACCAAGTGTTCTTATCACCATGCAAGTCACAACAATGATAATGAGAAGCAATTTTGGTATTATCTTAAGCAGCAATTTTCTTCAACCCTTTACAAATGAGAGCAAATGGCCTTGTATAGGGGCCAAAATTACAACCAACGGTAGAGATTAAGAGGCAAAATTAACGATCCAGATCGAATCCCGAACACCCTCATTAGGGTTGCCACCCCATCGGCCAATGAGAAGGCGCCACCTCATCAATGGACCAATGAAAAAAAGGAAAAGTAGCTACCAATGAGAAGGCACCAAAATGGTAGCCAATCAAAATCAGACACCTATCCTACCCAAAAGAAAGGAGAAATTGTCACTTGGGCCTACATCAAATGATCTTCTAATATAATTCTACCCTTTTCTTTCATCTTTTTAGCCAAGGCAATGAACTTGGCTAGCCTGTCGTTGACTTCCTTCATGGGAGGGCAAAGCGTGTGCTTCATCTTGAGCTCAACTAAATTCATCATGTTGCTCGATGCTTGTAGTGTCTTCTCGTGATCCTTCTCATATTCTTTTGCATATCCGATAAAGGCATTGAGGCAAGGGTGCCCAAATGTTTCTTCTTGATGGCAACCTTACCCAACTCATCCAATCTTGATCCAAATTTTGTCTCATTGATATTCTCTTCTTTTGATATTTTCAAAATCAAGTGCAGCCCCAACATCGCTCATCATGGTTGAAATGGAAGTGCCAACGCCTGGGCTGTGTTGTGCAATCTCATTCTATATCTCTTCAAGTATCCTCAATCTGATAATGAAGGCAACAAATCAAGACTCCACCGTACTCACTCCTCCATCTACGAACTTGGTTCTCTCCAAATATCTCTCCGGTAGCTCAATAAATGCCTGTAGCCTGGGAATGGCTAAGTCCTTTATTGGAAGGAAATCCTTCCACTCCCCTTCAAATGTTTTGAATTGGCAAGAAATTTCACCCATCTTGAATTATATCATTGATCCAATCTTTGACTTCGCGCAGTTGAGCTGCTATCTCTTCTATGTTGCTCCTGTTGTCTTGCGGAAGGGCTGCCTGATGCAACTATTGGATAGGCTGGCAATCTCTCCAACACTTGTTTTTGGCCTCCAACTTTACAATCCTCTCATTTGCCTTCCTTAACCTTTCTCTAATTGAAACCATACCTTCCTGGATCTCCTCACATTCCATGTCATCTGTGATTCTTTCCAAGTTATGCTCTACTATCTCATACTCCTGGGCTACAATTTCATCTACTACCTTGCTAACCTTTGGTATAGGAATCTGAACTTTTCAGTGACCCTCATCATCACTCCTGATTACCTTTGCCACCGTTTTTGCAATTTGTTTATGTTTCTCACTATCTTCCTTTTCCACTAACCCTTGAATATCTTCAACTGTTCAGACAGTCACCACCTCGCCTCTTGGCATAAGCATTTGCCTTAACCATAGTGGTGCAGTGCATCTCCTCAAATCTGGATTCGGTTCGACTAGCAAAGCATCACCAACAGCCTTGGGTGCCTGGCTTATTTCCTCAATATCAATTGGCATATCCTCTTCTTCACTAGTGATTGCATGTTGGTTCTTCGAGAGAGGAGAGTACTTGGTGTTGTTACTATAACCACTTGATTTTGAATCAAAGCTCACCTCTACTGCGACCCTTTGTCCACTTGTATTAACCTCTTGGCTCCTAGCCTAAATTATGCTCTCCCTTGACGGTGTTGCATTTTGTCCCTTTGCTAGAGGTTTCAGATGTTCTTTACTTTTCTCAACCTCCAAATTTCTCTTCTTGCTCTTAACTACTCTTTGTTACCGGCTATTGCCCCCACCTTTCTGTACTGGCATCGTTGGAGCTTCTTCCTCTAGTTTCATCCTCTCATAAGTAAGGCGTACCTTCCAACTTTGTAATTGTCTTAACTTCTCATTGTACCATGATTTAGTGTGTAAATCAACTATCCTTGTAATTGCCTCTAAGGAAGGATCCTAATGATCATCCCAATCCACTGGACCCAGTTTTGTTCCATCCACTGTATCATAATCTTCCCTTAGCACATTTTCATCATCTTCCAGTTGATCGGGAATACCAAGGCGTCTCCATCCGATTGCCCTCATCATGCCCACTAACAATCTTGAGAAAGATAGCTTTCTCACATGAAAGTCATCCTGTACATTGGCCCAAAAATCTTCTACAGTAGGAATATGTTTGAATGCGTTTTCGTGAGATGCCTTGCTAAGACCATTAGGATCAAATCCCTGTCTTGCTCTATACCATCCTAGATGATACCATTCTAACTCCTTCTCCGTAGCTACAAAGGCAACAAGATTGGGGCAAGTATTATTGCCTATTCCAAACGAGAAAGTAACCCTTGTCTCTCCTTTAAGTTTTATCATTTTGTCATAATGCTCAAGTTGCCTAGCAAACTCCATCAAAACTATCTTGTCGGGCGGGTACCTTGGAAGTCTCTTGGGACAAATTGTACTTCCTGCTACTCTAATATATTTGAATTGTGGAAATTGGATGAACCAACTCCCATACTTCTTAACTTTTAATTCCGCTTCTGTTGAGAGCCTTCTAGCAGGTGTCCCTTGTAATATCCTTACTGTCTTCATGGCAAAGGCGTCATAAAACATCTTATATATTTGGTGTTATGCAAATGAAGTTGTGAATAGCACTCATGCACCAAACATTGCCCCGGCCTATTGCCAATCACTCCTAAGGCCTTACGTCTAGGATTTTCATATAGTCTCACAATCAGATAGAGAAGATAGGATCCCATATAGAATTGTTTTTGATTTTGCACTGTCCTAAGTTGCAACTTTAGATTTTCACTTATAATTCTAGCCGAATCAAATTTTCTCTTTCCATTTTGAATTTTATCAATAAAGTAGTACATCCAGTTCTCGAATTGCATACCTTGAGCCACGCCCATGATCCAGTTGAGAAGCACAATTAGATTGCCATACTCCGATTTCAAATCTGACTTGGTGAGCTTTGACGACTTGGTGACTCCCTTCTTGCCTTCGTGTAACCAATTCTACTTTAAATGAATGAAGTAGGCCTCATGATTATCCTAAAATAACTTGGCCAATTGATCCATCATTACCACTATTATGCCTTTATACTGGGGAATATTAAATACTTCTTCGACCACTTATCCGCTGATGTTAGTCAACACTCTCTCCCCTTATCAAAAATGATGGACCTAGTAACAATATCAAACCATGATGCACACTCCATTACCAATTCCGGACAAGACAAGGTAGGAGGGAAAGTTGTCGTATGTACAATTCCGCTCTTGTAGAGCTTTGCCATGTGAGATTGTCCTTCCTTCAATCTATCCTTCAACTGTACCATGTTCACCGTGCCGATATTGGTATCACTTATTCGCCTCACTTTCTTAGAAGAAGGTGATCTTAGGCATCATGTTTTCCTTGTCTTTTTTGGTATTCGTTCCCTTTGGGTTCTTTCTTGCACTAACATCTACCATCCTAAACACTTATTTCTACCTCTTCGTTCTAAATGATATGGACTACACTTATCAATCTCCAACCTTCTTTCTATTAAAGGAATCTAGCTTATTTCTGCCTCTCCAAGTCCTATCTCTACACTTATCAATCTCCAAACTGCAATCCTAGGGGTGGGACTACCACTTATTTCTACCTCTTCGTTACCTTAGGATGGACTACACTTATATCTCCCAACTTCAATCCTAGGGTGATCCAGCTTATTTCTGCCTCCCCACATGTCTTATCATGAAATCTACACTTATATCTCACAACTTCAGCCTATCAATAAAATGATGAAGTGGTAGATGATGAGTGCAAAAAGAAAATAAGGGAAACGAACCAAGCAAGAACAAGGAATAAAATCCACCTTTAAAACCAATCTTCACTTCTAAAAATGAGTAGAATTTTACCTTAAATATGTCTTTACCAATAATTGGGTCTCTTCAAATTCAAAATCAGATCTTTGAAAATTCAATCCCGCTTGCAAATAATGATGCCCTAGCAAAAATCAAAATTTTGACTTCCTTGAAATCGCCCACACTTACCAAAAATCAGAACCTAAATCACATTGCCCTTTCACCAAATAAAATCATCAAATTCTAGAAGGAGAAATCGGTGCCAAAGATGGAGAAACTTGACCTCAAAAAATTGCCCAATTCTGCAAAAAATCGGATCTACCCCAAAAAATATGTCCTAAGGCAAAAATTCACCCAAGCAAGGAGGAAAAAAGTGCCGCCAAGCTATGGAGAATCTGCCCCAAAAATCACCCAAGCTGAAATTTGCTTCCCCTTTGAAGAAAATTGCACATCCAAGGAGGAGGAGGAAAAAGGAATGAGAAAATAAGAGGGGAAGCCCCTCTTATACCAAACTTTTTGTCTCTCCAAGTGGGCCGACCTGCCTGGCGGGAAAACAAAATTAAGTTAATCCCTTAATTAATGGTCATGATTTAAATGCAACATTAAATTTACTTAGCCCATCCTGAAATTGGCCCATTTAATTGCTAGTTTTGATCAAAAATTGCAAAATAGAAACAAGGTAAGCCTAGAAAATGTCAAAATTTTCAATTAATAATGTTTTGGCAATCAAAATATCATTAAAATCAAATCTAGCAAGCCAAAATCGATTTTCAATTCCAAATTACCAATTTCTTTTAACATTTCTAAAATCCTTTAGGCAAAATTTCAACCAATTTAATGCGATTTTGCAATTTAATTCCATTTCAAATTTGCAATACAATTTTAACTTTTAACAAAATAAATCATTTTCCTGGCAGTCAAAATTCAAACTCCAATTTCAATTTCACTATCAAATATTTCCTTTTCACCGATAATTTTAAGATTTCCCAAAACGACTAAATCTAACCAATTCTTTTTGAAAATGCTCAAGTTTATACAATTATATCAGATTTTCAAAATCCATCTAAGTCCAAAATTTGCAATATTATCCTTCCAGAGATCGTTTTAACCATCTAAAAAATGTTGTTTTTGAATTATGTTTGGCATAAGGATAAAATTACATGTTCCAGAAAATCAAGTTTCACACTGGCTGAAAACAAATCAAATCAAATCCCTCTTGGCCCGAAGGCATCCAAGGTGTAAAATTTTCAAATCGAAAACCCCTAAACTGTTAGTGTAGTTTTTTTTTTTTTTTTCCTATTTTGCTAGGTTTTTCCTACACTTTTAATAATCTCGCTTAGGTTAATAAAGCATGTCTTATTAGCTGAATGGTTGTGAGGTGTCACCTTCCTACATGTGAGCATCCATTAGCTATCTTGGGAAGATACTTTGCTATCTTTAGTCCGATAGATGGTTGCTCCTCATTGGTTGGTGTTGCCACCTCCTCCCTCTTCCTAGCCTATATAAGCATGCTACCTGGCTTGTATTTGCATCTCTTGTTTTTGCATCCTCTTAATGCTATTTTGCTTCCAGCATTTGCATTACTCTCTTGGAGACGAACTCTATGATGCTATTTTGATTTTGTATCATTTGCATTCATAGTTTAGATATTTATTTTTTGCACTAGTTTTATGAGTTATTAATCTTTTCAGATTCTAACATGGTATCAGAGCTTTTCTATGTGCAAAAGTAGATTTTAGTTTCCTTATTTGAGAGATTCGGGGGGGGGCTAAAGTTTATTGTAGTTTTTTGAAAAACGAAGTATGCTCTTCTCTTGCATCTTTGGATGATCTTGAGAATTAGAAAAGTTTTGACAAAAACAATTTTTCTCTGGGGTTTCAATCTCAAATCTGACAACCAACTTGCATATTTGGAGTTTTCAATCAGTTTTGCAGGTTCCAGCATGCCATTGATGGACTTAGGAAGCTGATTCAGCATTTGCATGTCATATTCTGGTTGTTGGAGTCAATTTTTGATTTCTGGAGCTGTTTTTTACTGTTAAAGGCATCTGATTTACACTACAGCAACATCTTCTGTACATCAGCAAGAAAAATGTTTTTTGGGTTTTGTTCGCAGCCCTGAAAAACCATCTGGGTATCTTTTAGATTTTGCATGCAAGCTGTATATTTTGCAGAATCGAGCATGAAAGGCTACAGCCATACCCTTCTCCGTTGGCAATCGCAAATTTCAATGCAGTTTTCAAATGTCTCATTCTTGCTCATACGGACTCCGATTTTGATGATTCTTGTTATGAACTTGGCTATTTTTTTGTGCTCTATCCACTAGTGAAGTTGTTTTTTGATTTTCATGCATAAATTCTTCAGAAATTGCAGATTCTCAGCCGTGACTGTGCACAGTTCTCGCTTTGGAAACTTCGGAGGATCATAACTTTCTCATACAACCTCATATCGAGGTGATTCTTTTTTTGAAAGTGCATGATTTTTCGAGTAAATCGCAGTGGTGCTATTTTTTTCCTTGATTATTGTGCCCAAGTTTCACTTTTAGCATATGCTCTTCATTAGGGTTTGTAATGCATTGAAATCAAGACCACTAAGTATTTCTTTCTAGTGCTAGTTGTAAACGCACTAAAATAAAGTGTCAAATCATATTTCTTTGGGGGGGTTCTTTGATTGAATAAAAAGGGGGGGGCATTGTCGTGGCTGGGTTCTCTTCTTTTTAGCATTTCTTCTCTGCATTTCTTCATCATGGATCAAACAAATATGCCCATCCTAACTCCATACAATTACTTTGAGTGGAAATCACGCATGACAATTCACTTAAAGAAAGCTGGATTAAATAAGATAACTAGGGACTTGAAACTGAACCTACTAAAGATGAAGACAAGCCTAAGTGGTTTAACAAATGTGATGAGGCATATGGAACATTGTGTTTGTCTGTTTCTCATGACTTTCTATTTCACATTGAGTCTGTGGATACACCAAATGAAGTATGGACAAAGCTAGAAACACTATTTGGGACACAAAATTCAATGAGGGGTCATATGTTGGAAAATGAATTAATTAGTTTGAGTCCAGGCAATTTCAACACAATCCAAGATTTCTTCACCAAATTGAAATCACTAATGCTAAGTTCAAAATATTCTGTGTTTGTCTCTACCTTCTATGCTACTAAGGGTGCACTTGGTACTCAATTCACCATGCCATCTTTAGATGATTTTGCTGTCAATCTCACTCGAGAACAGGACCAACTAATCCAGATGGGCACTCTTAAGTCCTCTAAGTCACATGCCCTGGCTGCCAACCAAGGCACAAAAGAACAACAAGGACAAAGTAGTAACAAAAATAGTAAGGATGAGAAACAAAATAATAGTGAGGAAAAGAAGGATCAGATACCAATTGCTTCAAAAGCAACTATTGATACCTCATCCTCTAAGGGCGATAAGCCTAAGAAAGAAAAGGTTAAATGTGCCTATTGTAAAAGACCCGGTCATGATGAACATAAATGTTTGAAGAAACAAATTGATCACTTGACATACATTCTTGAGAAGAATAATATTAGTGTTCCTGAGTCTATCAAACAAAGTTCTAATGAAGAGTCTAACAAGGCAAAAGAAAACAGCAAGGGGAAAGGAAAGGGCAAGGCCCTTTTTGCAGTTGCTTCCTCACCATCCACTTGGGTTCTTGATTCGGGTGCTTCACATCACATGGCTTCATCTAAGGAAGAAATTGCATCCTTGGAGCCATGTACTATGCCTTCTATTTTGATGGGTGATAACACTCTTGTTGAGGTGTGTGGGAGAGGGTCTGTTGATGTGGGGGTTGGCACATTCCATGATGTTCCTTGTGTACCCTCATTGCCAACTAATCTCCTATCGGTATACCAAATCACTCACACAAGTTTAAGCAAGCGGGTTGAGTTCACTCCTAGTTCAGTGGAGATATGTGAGTTGCACAATGATTCTATAGTTGCAGTTGGGAGAGCAGATCATCAGTCACGACTCTATATGTTTTCTCACTTTGTTCTTGATCCTCCTTTGACTGTTTTGCTCACTCACTTTAATAATGTGAGCAGATTATGGCATGAGCGGGTTGGCCATCTTAACTTCCACTACTTGCATCAGCTTAACCAGCAGAGCATGGTCACAAGGTTGCCTTCTACTTTGACATTGGAGTCACTTGGAATACATGATAGATCTTCTGATGGGCCAGATTCACTTGAGCAGTCTTCTACCTCCACTATTGATGCAGAGAGTGATTTAGAGGACTCACCTCCTTCCTCTCCTCATCATCATTCACAGGTTGATGATTCTCCTCTAGATTCTCCATCTTCTGGTCCACTTTGGGATAGACAGACCTTGCAGTTTGCAGGTGATTGGGTTGGGGATCAATCAGACACCAAGCAGACTCGGTCACAATTCAAGGATGCTCTACATATCTTCATTGCTACTGCCTCAAATCCACAGTCCTTTCATGAGGCTTTTGGTATTTCTGAGTGGGATACAGCTATGCAGGAAGAGCATAGTTCCTTGATGAGGAACCACACTTGGGATCTTGTCCGTTTTCCTAAGGGAAGAAAACTTGTTCGATGTAAGAGGATCTACCGGACAAAATTTGCAAGCTTTGTTGGGGGTGTGGGATGCTTCATCTTTTGGGGGGGCCTCTTCCTCTCACTTGGAGTCCTAATTTTCTTTGGAGAGTCTCTTTTCTCTCTCTTTTGGGGGAATTTTATGTACATGGGTACCTCATCAGGCTTGACTTGTCGAGACCCATTTCTACATCCACCTAAGCTTCGCTTATCAGGGGGTGTTAGTGTAATTTTTTTTTTTCCTATTTTGCTAGGTTTTTCCAAGCATGTCTTATTAGCTAAATGGTTGTGAGGTGTCACCTTCCTACATGTGAGCATCCATTAGCTATCTTGGGAAGATACTTTGCTATCTTTAGTCCGATAGATGGTTGCTCCTAATTGGTTGGTGTTGCCACCTCCTCCCTCTTCCTAGCCTATATAAGCATGCTACCTGGCTTGTATTTGCATCTCTTGTTTTTGCATCCTCTTAATGCTATTTTGCTTCCAGCATTTGCATTACTCTCTTGGAGACTAACTCTATGATGCTATTTTGATTTTGTATCATTTGCATTCATAGTTTAAATTTTTATTCTTTGCACTAGTTTTCTGGGTTATTAATCTTTTCAGATTCTAACATAGACAACTCCAAATTTGCTAAGGCAACTGAAAAAGGGGGTTCCTAAAAATTTTTGGGGCGATGGTGTGAAAACCTCACAATGATATTGAATGGACAAAGGAACGAATGATATCCAAATTGTGAGAGTTCATACAGCTGAAAATATTTGTTTTAGAACAAATGTGATAGCAACAAAGATGCATCTTTGACACACCGATAATAGACTTATATATTAAATAGTGCCAGTGATAACATAACCCTATAATGACATTTTATGACTCATGACCAAATCATTATACCAAATAGCTAGCATGGATCATACCATGTGACCTAGTACCCACCACTAATTCAAAGAGTTTATTTGAAAAGTTGAGTTGCGTTATTATGAACATTATTATAAGATTATGATCATTATATTGCAAAATCTTGCTGTCATTTTAACGATTCACATCATAATTCCTAAGTTACCAATTTGGATGTGAATTCTGAAGTGGATTCTGGAAGCAAATATGTGATGTGGGGAATTTTTTTTTTATGCAAATGCGGGAGGAAACCTATATATGTATATATATACAAAGAAATGCAAGAAACATACAAAAAGAAATCATTTGATAGTATGACTATGATACTTCACCCTCTATCAAAATTCATATGATATATCAATATGTGCTTGTCCAACATTAGAGTTTAGTCTTAGACAATAAGTCCAAATAGGTCCTGTTCAAGATTCCAACAAAATAAAAACTTAGTTAATGATTCAAGATTCAATCAACTAATATGCATCAGAGTCCAAATCACAAGGATTCGAAGGAAAATCCTCATTCTCATCATCATCTCCAATTGCTGAAAGATCATATGAAGCAAACATGGTTTCACTTATGCTAGATTCACCACGTGCAATGCTATCATCATCACCATCTCCGGCTGTAGTACGTGTTAAAGTTGTAACTTTTATCGGATTGGTTCAGTCTGAGATACATTATTGTTATTGGTAAATCATCATTTCCTATATATATACTTATCCATGATAAACAATATTATTGTATATATATATATATATAGATATATATATATATATATATATATAGATATATATATATATATATATATATATAAGTAGGAGATAATTTCCACATCAAGTCAAATTGTGATATTGCTATAAGGTTTTACCTCTGTGATTTTGAGTCAAACTCATTGACCCATGTTTCATGAGTAGTGATTCAATATGAATCCATCTCTCATGAGAATAAATGGAACACTTAGCACTCATTGGATCTAGGTGATGTTCACAGGGGTGAAGCACCGGGACATCCCGGGAAGTCACCCATCCCAGTACTCCTCCATCCTGAGTGCGCTTAACTACAGAGTTTCCTCCATGGTTAAACTCAAAGCTTGAAACCCCATTTGCAAAACCTTCACCAAGTGTTGCGCCTTATGAACCATTCATTAGAAAGCCCCTCAAGCTATTCAATTGATAAGTAGGAGATAATTTCCACATCAAGTCAAATTGTGATATTGCTATCAGGATTTAATTGTGTGACTCAATATGAATCCATCTCTCATGAGAATAAATGGAACACTTAGCACTCATTGGATCTAGGTGATGCTCCACAGGGGTGAAGCACCGGGACATCCCGGGAGGTCACCCATCCCAGTACTCCTCCATCCTGAGTGCGCTTAACTACAGAGTTTCCTCCATGGTTAAACCCAAAGCTTGAAACCCCATTTGCAAAACCTTCACCAAGTGTTGCGCCTTATGAACCATTCATTAGAAAGCCCCTCAAGCTATTCAATTGATAAGTAGGAGATAATTTCCACATCAAGTCAAATTGTGATATTGCTATCAGGATTTAATTGTGTGACTTTGAGTCAAACTCATTGACCCATGTTTCATGAGTAGTGCTTCAACATGAATCCATCTCTCATGAGAATAAATGGAACACTTAGCACTCATTGGATCTAGGTGATGCTCACAAGGGTGAAGCACCAGGACTTCCCAGGAGGTCACCCATCCCAGTACTACTCCAGCCTGAGCGCGCTTAACTACAAAGTTTCTCCTCCATGGTTAAACCCAAAGCTTGCAACCCCATTTGCAAAAGCTTCACCAAGTGTTGTGCCTTATGAACCATTCATTAAAAAGCCCCTTAAGCTCATCAATTGATAAGTAGGAGATAATTTCCATAGCAAGTCAAATTGTGATATTGCTATCAAGATTTAACTGTATCAAACTCATTGACCTATGTTTCATGAGTAGTGATTCAACATGAATCCATCTCTCGTTAGAATAAATGGAATACTTAACACTCATTGGATCTAGGTGATGCTCGCAGGGGTGAAGCACAGGACTTCCCGGGAGGTCACCCATCATAGTACTACTCCAGCCTGAGCGCGATTAACTAGGGAGTTTCCTCCATAGTTAAACTCAAAGCTTCCAACCCCATTTGCAAAACCTTCACCAAGTGTTGTGCCTTATGAACCATTCATTAGAAAGCCCCTTAAGCTCATCAATTGATAAGTAGGAGATAATTTCCATAGCAAGTCAAATTGTGATATTGCTATCAGGATTTAACTATGTGATTTTGAGTCAAACTCATTGACCCATGTCTCAGGAGCAGTGATTCAGCATGTATCCATCTCTCATTAGAATAAATGGAACACTTAGCACTCGTTGGATTCATGCTGAATCACTGCTCCTGAGACATGGGTCAATGAGTTTGACTCAAAATCACACAGTTAAATCCTGATAGCAATATCACAATTTGACTTGCTATGGAAATTATCTCCTACTTATCAATTGATGAGCTTAAGGGGCTTTCTAATGAATGGTTCATAAGGCACAACACTTGGTGAAGGTTTTGCAAATGGGGTTGGAAGCTTTGAGTTTAACTATGGACGAAACTCCGTAGTTAATCGCGCTCGGGCTGGAGTAGTACTACGATGGGTGACCTCCTGAGAAGTCCCATGCTTCACCCCTGCGAGCATCACCTAGATCCAATGAGTGTTAAGTGTTCCATTTATTCTAATGAGAGATGGATCCATGTTGAATCACTACTAATGAAACATGGGTCAATGAGTTTGACTCAAAATGACACAGTTAAATCCTGATAGCAATATCACAATTTGACTTGCTATGGAAATTATCTCCTACTTATCAATTGATGAGCTTAAAGGGCCTTTTAATGAATGGTTCATAAGGCACAACACTCGGTGAAGGTTTTGCAAATGGGGTTGCAAGCTTTGGGTTTAACCATGGAGGAGAAACTTTGTAGTTAAGCGTGCTCAGGCTGGAGTAGTACTGGGATGGGTGACCTCCCGGGAAGTCCTGGTGCTTCACCCTTGTGAGCATCACCTAGATCCAACGAGTGCTAAGTGTTTCATTTATTCTCATAAGAGATGGATTCATGTTGAATCACTACTCATGAAACTTGGGTCAATGAATTTGACTCAAAATCACACAATTAAATCCTGATAGCAATATCACAATTTGACTTGATGTGGAAATTATCTCCTACTTATCAATTGATGAACTTGAGGGGCTTTCTAATGAATGAATCATAAGGCACAACACTTGGTGAAGTTTTTGCAAATGGGGTTGCAAGCTTTGGGTTTAACCATGGAGGAAACTTCGTAGTTAAACGCACTTAGGTTGGTGTAGTATTGGGATGGGTGACCTCCCGAGAAGTCTCGGTGCTTCACCCCTGTGAGCATCACCTAGATCCAATGAGTGCTGAGTGTTCCATTTATTCTCATGAGAGATGGATTCATGTTGAATCACTACTCATGAAACATGGATCAATGAGTTTGACTCAAAATCACACAATTAGATCTTGATAGCAATATCACAATTTGACTTGTCGTGGAAATTATCTCGTACTTATCAATTGATGAGCTTAAGGGGCTCTCTAATGAATGGTTCATAAGGCACAACACTTAGTGAAGAATTTGCAAATGGGGTTGCAAGCTTTGGGTTTAACCATAGAGGACACTCTGTAGTTAAGCGTGGTCAGGCTGGAGTAGGCTGGAGTAGTACTGGGATGGGTGACCTCCCAAGAAGTCCCACTACTTCACCATTGTGAGCATCACCTAGATCCAATGAGTACTAAGTGTTCCATTAATTCTCATGAGAGATGGATTCATGTTGAATGACTACTCATAAAACATGGGTCAATGAGTTTGACTCAAAATCACACAGTTAAATCCCGATAGCAATATCACAATTTGACTTGTTGTGGAAATTATCTCCTACTTATCAATTTATGAGCTTAAGGGGCTTTCTAATGAATGGTTCATAAGGCACAACACTTGGTGAAGGGTTTGCAAATGGGGTTGCAAGCTTTGGGTTTAACCATGGAGGAAACTTCGTAGTTAAGTGCACTCAAGTTGGAGTAGTACTGAGATGGGTGACCTCCTAGGAAGTCTCAGTGCTTCACCCCTATGAGCATCACCTAGATCCAATGAGTGCTAAGTGTTCCATTTATTTTCATGAGAGATGGATTCATGTTGAATCACTACTCAAGAAACATGGATCTCAAGAAACATGGGTCAATGAGTTTGACTCAAAATGACAGTTAAATCCCGATAGCAATATCACGATTTGACTTGTTGTGGAAATTATCTCCTACTTATCAATTGATGAGCTTATGGGGCTTTCTAATGAATGGTACATAAGGCACAACACTCGGTGAAGGTTTTGCAAATGGGGTTGCAAAATTTGGGTTTAACCATGGAGGAAACTTCGTAGTTAAGTGCGCCTAGGCTGGAGTAGTACTAGGATGGGTGACCTCCCAGGAAGTCCCGATACTTCACCCCTGTGAGCATCACCTGGATGCAATGAGTGCTAAGTGTTCCATTTATTGTCATGAGAAATAGATTCATGTTGAATCACTACTTATGAAACATGGGTCAATGAGTTTGACACAAAATATCACAATTAAATCCTGATAGCAATATCACAATTTGTCTACTTGTGGAAATTATCTCCTACTTATCAATTGATGAGCTTAAAGGGCTTTCTAATGAATGGTTCATAAGGCACAACACTTGGTGAAGGTTTTGCAAGTGGGGTTGCAAGCTTTGGGTTTAACCATGGAGTAAACTTCGTAGTTAAGTGCGCTCAGGCTAGAGTAGTACTAGGATGGGTGACCTCCCAAGAAGTCCTAGTGCTTCACCCCTATAAGCATCACCTAGATGCAATGAGTGCTAAGTGTTCCATTTATTCTCATGGGAGATGGATTCATGTTGAATCACTACTCATGAAACATGGTTCAATGAGTTTGACTCAAAATCACACAGTTAAATCCTAATAGCAATATCACAATATATATATTGTTATACATATTATTATTATTTATGTTAATATAATATTATTAAATGGTGATTACTCTAGAGAAATGTCTCTTCATGAGACATGTCTCCTCTCATATTTATATGAGATCCAAATCTGCATTTGGAACACATCAATTATAATGGGATAGTACATTTGCAGAAAACAATCCATGTTACTTAACATGGTATCAAAGCAGGCTGCAAATTTAGAAAATATAAAAGATACAGAACAATGAAAATATAGTAAAGGAAGAAATAATCCTTGTAATTATCTTTGGATTCAAAGTTATTTTCTTTATCAATTCATTATGTGTATCGGTCTCCCCAAGTGTGGTGGTTGATGGCATCAATCGACAATGAGTACTGAGGATGTTACCCTCATTATTGGCATTCTTTCACTGTTGAAACAACAAAGCCAAGACGATTTAGAAGAAGTGGATTGCTTTGGACGAACAAAGAATGAACCGAGAAAGCTATAGAATGCACAGCATCGAGTGGAGTTTACGAGCCGTGGGATGGGCTAAAGAAGGAAATAAAACTATTGAAACTTCACTTTCTTATCCTTACATTATGGCTAATTTCACAGTGGAATGTGCACGGGATTCGAGTAGGGAAGTGATTTATATAGTCCAACCGCTAGAGATCAAGTCCAAGTTGTCACAAGATAAAAGCGAGGATACATTGATAGATAGCAATAATCACAAACATCAAAGGAACGAGAAACAATAAATCTGAGTCACGGTTGTACTAGTGATATCAATTTGAACAGGAATGGGAGTTCGATAGTGACTTTTGTAGGATCAATGCGGCAAACACCGTGAATGTTGAGCCCTCACACATTGACCGCAAAAGCATGAGATTGTCGAGAGTACATGTCATGTGAAGATAAGGAGACATACCCAAACTCTCAATATGTATGTGACAGTCAAAATTATTGGAAGGTCATTGGCCCCCAAACTAACCACTAAGATCAAAATAGGTCAAACCCATACAAAATCCTCGGTCAAACAACTAACACAAATGTTGTAATCTCCAAAGTTGTGAACCACATGATGATGCAAGTTGACACAAACAATAGTAAGAAGCGTAACGGTATAAGGAAGTTAAGTCCTCGGGTAACCACCAAATAAGAGTGTATTTGGGTAGAACACTTCTATATAATAATGGACTATTCAAATAAGCAATGTAAATTGAGATTGTCATATTTAATATGATATGTTTATCTGACAATCAAACCAATCAAATTCCTGTGTGTCCATGTAAGCGACTCATGGGAAGATAGGAATTGGCATCGCATACTTATAGGCTACTGTGGAGCCACATCGAAGACGGAAGAGAAATATAAAGCGGATGATCAGTGTTGGATCGACCTTAGTTTCTTGTAAAAACAGATATGTCCGAAAATAGTATGGGAAGCATAAACATATTCAAAAAGGGAAGTAACCAAAGAATGTCGAAACTAAGTTTTGAACCCGTAGAGATAAGATAACATACGTGCCATAGGATGGGCTACGTTGGAAGGCCCCACCAAACATGTAGAGACATCAGAGGAATAAGACTAGGAGATCGGATCGTCAAATATCTTTTCTGATGTCTACTTCGTATTCTTTGTAGATTGCTCATGTCGATCAGCAGCCTCTTTTCCTTAGATACGTAAGTACAAGTGCTAGAAATCAGAACACCATTATTTTTTCAAATGCTATAATCAGAAGACATAAAAGCAAGCATTCAAATCAAAAGATCTTACAGAATTGCTATATTAGTCAGACATTCCAGGCAAGTATTCATACAGATCAAAAGTCTTATCAGGCCTACTTAAGTTCACCTTTGCATATTGATAAATCCATATCAGACATAACAGGTAGAGTGATCCACCAACCTGTAATATATCGTCATATCACAAGAATAACAGACGAGCGAGTGGGTTGATCAAAGGGGAACCATTTTGGATAAGTATACTGTGTTATCAGGAACAACTTACTCTTATGCTACAATCTTCATAAGTTTTTACAGAAAGAAGTCTCTTGCATTTGACGATAGTCCAAAATCATAAAAAGATTGAATTAGGAAACAGTACAATCTTTCAAGTTCTAATTAAAACAATTCAAGAAATTTTTTGTATGGAGGAACAAATGTATTCTTTAAACCAATCAAAGTACATACACGAATGAAAAATCAAAATGGGCATTGCTTGATTTGGTCGGTCATAACTACAGCCTTTCCACCTGTGTAAGGTGCTCTTCTGGATTTGTTAATCATTCCAAGAGGATCCTCGATGGAGGGAGCTATTTCCAAATGTCATCTGAAGACACATGGGGAAGAATATATATTTTACATCTGTTTACATAAAGAACAACTTATCAACATACAAAGTAGAATCTATCTACATTGAAAAGAGGATGCATATCATGGAAGGCACCAGATCACCAGGCATGATTAGAATGGATTCAGTTGAATCTAGGAGAAGGCCTCGCTAAAATCCTATTGACTAGTTTTCTCACTACCCTTTGTATAGCCATTCTCAGTTACTCATCTGGTTCTGATGGCTCAATTGTGTTCTCCAGGCGTGCTAAGAATCAGAGATATGATCCGGAGGGTAGGCTTGGTGAAACATCAAGTCCAGAGCTTTGCGATCATGGGCAGATCTCTGGTGCATACCTTAATGCAGCAATGGGTGTAATTCCTGGATTGAAGATTAGAGGCACAAATTACAGCACTCCTGATGGTACCCGTACTAGAGATTACATTGACGTGACTGATTTGGTGGATGCACATGTTAAAGCCTTGGCTAGTCTAGTGCTGGTCATGGTGAAGTACATATATATAATATTGGCACTGGCAGAGGAAGGTCAGTCAAGGAATTTGTAAAGAAATGCCCTTGGTTATCCTACGATTCTGGGATATGCCAATCTTGAATTGAATGTACAGTATCAAGAAGCTAAAATGGGCATTATTAGGAAATGAGGGTTTCCTTCCTAGTAATTGGGCAATAATGGGCATTATTTGGATATACCTTTATTGTAATTGGGCAACGAAACGAGGTTTTCTTCCTAGTTCTTTCCCTGTGGAGCCCTTGAACTAGATTTTTATTTTATATATTTATATATGGTAGCTCTGTCTACATTATTTTCAAAAAAATATATATATACAAACAGATAAAAAGGGGAATCATTAATATAATAAGGTTGACATTCTTATCACAACTATTGTTGACAATAGTGCCCTGAAGATTAGTCTTCATCAAAAACAATTGCATTGATCAAAGTATCTCAAAGAAAGAAGGATATTGAAGTTCTACTAATAGAATAAAGTCATAACAAAAGATTATCATCCTTGGTTAATAGAAGAAAAAGATTCCCACACATGTCTATCCTTATAGTACACGAGATTAATCATTTCATAATTGGTGTAAGGAAGCAAATAAACATTGGTCTATCTATCGAAACTAAGAATCATTACAGAGTCAGAGAAATATAATTATCCTAAGCATGGATATAGACAATGTACAGGAGAAATATCCAATCGGTACACTAACTATTTGAGCAAAATGATAACTTCAAACTATATGCGGATAGTGATTGTGGTCTTATAAGAAGCCAGTGATCTTTAAGTTTGACAATAGATAATTTGCCCTTTTTCAGTGAGCCCTCAAGTCAGGCTCCGTGAGCTGATCCTCTTAAAATAGAATGAGTATGTGACATAAAAATACTAAATAGACATATTCTGGTTACAAGATGGTTAGAGAATTATAATCACGATGGAACTGATTGAAAGAAAGACTATCCTAACTTTAAGACAAATCAAGTGAACAACCTAAGATGTATTTATGAAGTTATTTATACATGAATTTAGAGAGATTTCTTATAGGAGAAATGGCACCACGAGAACCTTTAATAGGCATAAGGAACATATCTCAAAGATTATAATATAAGAATTCAGATTAACTATCACTTATGGTATTACTCAGATCAGAATAGGATCTCAAATAAATAAACATATGAAGAATAGAAACATCAACCCTTATATAGTACATCTCTATACTAAATATAAACCTTTTTTATTCATATTACAAAGTCAAGTAAGAGGAAAAAGAGGGAGATTGAGAGGGAGACTGACACACACACACAAGGATCATCCCGAGAAGACTGGATATGATTATAATTCATCTAAAAGTTGAAGTGAACTAGACTATTTTATCGTTCAAATTAATAATAACGAAGTATGTGGGAATTCTACATTATTGGGGGGTGAATGATTACTTTAACCAATGTTTCATTCCCCATTGGAGGCATTTTCTTGTTTGATGTATATGGACCTTCATTGGAGCAACTTGTATCAAGAACGTTAATGTGCAGATAAGTATTCATTATCTTTGATTATTATATTTACTTGCTTATTATTTGTAATTCTACAATCCTATAAGAGTTAATTGCCTTGATCTTTTCCTTTGTGTCTGATGATGCTCTTGCAGGAAAAGCAGGTTGGTTTACCAAATATAGTGTAGACTCAATCTTATGGCAACAGCTGTAAAGAAGCTATACATTAGTCATTTGATGATCTGGCTGATTAAAGTGAGGCTCAAGAAGCGAGTATCTTTGATGATTGAGGTTATGAGTATACTTTCGTATCAAAAGAGAGTTCAATACTTCATCAAAGACAACCATATACAAGGAGCTTAAAAGATTGATACTTAGACGAACTCTAATATACCTATGTATGACTACATAATTGTGATAGGCCTACTCATATGTACATCACAAGGAAGTAATAACTTGTCACTTGAAGGTTGAAAGATTAATATTGGATTGAAAGCGAGTCTAACAGACATCCTTGGGTGAAGAGAGTCTCAAAGGGAGTAACTAGAAGACTTGACTTGCCAGGATCATTGTTCAAAGAGAAATTTTTTGAAGTGCAAACCTTTGTGAATGATATCTTCTCTATGAGGAAGAAGTTCTAAGTAAAATTTATTGTAATGTATTCTTCCCTGTGAGAGAGAATTGAGGTGAAAACCCTTGTACCACCCTCTCACTTGGTTCATGGTGATTACTATTTTGCATATGATATGTAATGAAAGGTGACGATCTCTCATTGACACATAAACAGAAGGTAACTATTGTAAGGTGGCAATCTTATAAATGATAGACCTGATAGACTTCATTAAGTTGTTGTCACAAAGTGCTCAAAGTCATGATAACGAATGTATCATGACAGACTTCATTAAGTTGTTGTCACAGAGTGTTGAAAGTAATGATAATGAACGTATCATGATCAGACTTCTTCAAGTTGTTGTCCCGGAGTGCCAGAGATCATAATACTTGTCATGATAGAGTTCATGACATTGTGCTTTTTGTTTATCTGATTGACTTAATTGTCTGAGAGAGCCTGAAATCAGATAACTCATTCTCTTGATAGACATCTCTTATTTGATGCCAGTGCACATATCAAAAGAATATAAGTATAATGAATATCATATGATTAATATTTCTTGTTGAATCATACTTCGTATTATATTTTGGATTATATTGAAAGATTCTAAATCGACAGATATACTTTGATATCCTTAAATATGTCATTCCAAGAATATCATACTAAGATGATATTTCTTCATATACTTGAGAGCATAATGTGTTCTACAAATCCTCCCTAGCTAAGAGGGAGTGTTAAAGTTGTAGCTTCTATTGGATTTGTTTGATCTGAGATACGTTATTGTTATTGGTAAATCATCATTTCCTATATATACTTATCCGTGTTAAATAATATTATTGTATATAATAGTATATAATAAAATATATATATATATATATTGTTATACATATTATTATTATTTGTGTTAATATAATATTATTAAATGATGATTACACCATAGAGACATGTCTCTTCGTGAGACATGTCTCCTCTCATAATTATATGAGATCCAAATCTGCATTTGGAACACATCAATTACAATGGCCATGATAGTACATTTGCAAAAAACAATCCATGTTACTTAATAGTAAGATCATGAAGTGTTGCATCCAAATTCGCACACTCAGGGGCTACATCCCAAAGCTTTGTTGCCCCTTCCTTGTAATGATCATTCTTACATGACAAAAGATGCAAGTTGGTGTAGAAAAAGACCGAGTCCTTAGCTTTCTTGGAGCCCAACCGATTGCACTTCACTAAATGGATAAAGAAGTATGCACTCCAATTCCTTGCAGCAACAGAAGAACTAAGAACCTAGATAGTTCTCACAAAACATACAAATGAAAAACAAATTATTTTTAAAGAATGTGTGAAACACTAAATTCTAGAATGCAAGTGTAAACATAAAAGTCAAACAAAACAAAATTAAAAATTTACTTGTGATAGAACCTTGATTGCAAGAGGTTGAAAATGCTTGAAAGGTTGACCATACATGTACCACCATGTGATAGCTCCCATTCTATTTTGGTCCTTTAGTGCAAATGGAGAATGCTTTTGTTAAGAATGTTAGCCTATTAGTGAATTGAAACATCTAATGAAGTATTAATTATTCATATGTTTCTATACATCATACATCATATATATATATATATAATTTGTCATAACCTTATATTGCAAATACCAATTATCGGTGACAGTCTATTCACTAATGTTTTGTCATTAATGTAATATAAGGTACTTGGGAATCATGTATATTAATCGTATCAACCATGTAAGATATCTGTATTATTATTTGGAGTCTCGTTTTGGCTTACACACCGATTGGTATTAGGTATTTTGCTTCGCTTACACACCGATTCGTATTGGTTGTTTTGTCTTGCCTTTCACATTGATCAGTATCAAGTGATTTATGTTTTGTTATGATACGGTACAATTAAATATATGTTGAGGCATGATCACGTAGGGTCATGCCCCTACGTGATTATGTTTCAATATATGTGTATATATATGTATGTATGTATGGGTGTGTGTGTTCTATTCAATCTAAAGATCATTATCAATAACATCGGCATATTTGATCTCAAGTTATATCAGAATACTACTTCAAAATATATATTGAAAATATATTGAATTTACATAAATCATCAAGTAGTCATATAACTCTAAGATCTCCAGATTTAGTTCATCTCAAGACTGAAAATATAGTTGCTTAGTCTCCACCAATAAAGATCTATCAAACTTTACATGGTATCAGAGCCAAGTTGGTAGAGAGACTTTCAAATTTAATCTTGAACCAAAACTGACAATATGTAAAATAATGTTAGAGTAGAGGACAAGCTTGAAGGAGCAGCAAATTTATTTTTTTAGAAAATTCGGATTATTACAATTCTCGAAGAATTAGAACTAGAATCTTTTATTGAATCAGACATTTTGATACCTAAAGATGAGGCAGAAAAAACCACTTGGAAAAGACGAAATAATAAAGCCAGGAAAATCATCGTGGTCTCAGCAAAAGATTATATTCTTCCATCCATCTCAAATCTCAAAAAGGCATTTGAAGTATTCAAGACAATTAAGGTTACATTTGAAATCAACAACTGAAGTAGATTGATCACATTAAAAAATCAACTGATCAATACAAAAATGAATAAAGGAGAAACAATCTCCTCCTACTTTGGAAAGATTTTCGAACTTAAAAATCATCTATCGTCTATTGGAAGCAAAGTAGAAGACCAAGAACTATCAATAATAGCATTTAGAGGATTATCCATATCTTGGGAAGCTTTCATCCAAGTCGTCAGCAGACCCTCAATACTAGCTTTTGACAAACTAAAAAATGAGTGCACGTCAGAAATCAAGAATAATCTCTTGATGGATGATCAAGAGGGAGAAAATCAGGCTCTCTTCTCAATCTCTAACAACAAAAGGAAAAAGAGGAAATTCAAAGGAAAGAAATATGACAAAAGGAAAGGGAATAATAATTACAAAAGAAATGACTTCTCCAAAGTTAAATGTTATAAGTGTGAGAAACTCGAACATACCTTCAGAAATTGTCCAGAAAGGGAAAAAATCTTATCTTCTTTAGCCGAAACAAAGAAGGCTGAAAATCTATTATTCTACCCTGTCTTATCAAACGAGATGAAATCCAACAAAAATGTGTGGATTATAGATAGTGGGGCTTCCCGACATATAACAGGATTCAAAGATAAGTTTGAAACTTTTGGAAATTATCTCACTGAAGGAGTCACCATTGGAAACAACTCCACTTATCCAGTTAAAGGAATTGGGACCTATTCTATACAACTAAGGACTGGGGTCACACTAAAATTGAAAGATGTTCTCTTTGTACCAGGCATAAAAAAAATCTAGTATCAATTTATGAACTAGTTGATGAAGGTTTTCAAGTCACCTTCAATGAAGACAAAGTTTTGTACTGGCCTAAAAACACTAATCTAAAAAATGCTATCACCATAGGGACTAGAGATGGAACCCTATATAAACTATGCAACATTCAAAAGAAAGCTATCAACCACAAAGTGACAAATTCTAATGAAGTGGGGCATAGAAGATTCGGATATATTGGACTTAGTTCACTTCCAAATGTAGAGAAAATCAACACTAGAACACTTAGCCTAAATTCAAAACATATAGGCACATGTAAAGGATGTGCTCTAGGAAAGAACATTAAAAAACCTTTTCCTCCTAGTGAACACAAATCTAAATCAATTTTGAAACTAGTTCACTCTGACTTATGTGGACCTATGCCAACACTTTCTCTACAAGGTTACTCTTACTACATAATATTCATTGATGATTTCTCTAAGAAAACTTGGACCTATTTTCTAAAGGTCAAAGAATTAAATGAGGTTCTATCAAAATTTAAAGAATTCAAAGAAATTGTGGAAAATCAAACGTCAAAAGGAATTAAAACCCTAAGATCAAACAATGGAGGAGAATATAATTCTGAAAATTTCATTTTTTTTGGTACCTCTGTTGGAATTAAGAGGGAGTATACAGTACCTTATAATCCTCAATAGAATGGGGTAGCAGAAAGGAAAAATAGAACCATTCTTGAAGTAGCAAAAGCCATGCTTCATGTTCAAAACGTACACTTCTCATTTTCGACGAAGGCCACCACTACTGTTGTATACATTCAAAACAGATGCCCACATTCAATACTAGAAAACATAACACTTGAAGAAGTTTTTACAAGAACTAAACCTAACTTAAGTCATCTTAGAATTTTTGGTTGCCCTATTTATATTCACATACCTAAAGAAAAAAGAACTAAGTTAGAACCATCTAGGAAAAAAGGGATATTTGTTGGGTACAGTGAAAACTCTAAAGGGTATAGAGTATATGTACCTGGCCAAAAATCAGTTGAAGTAAGCAGAGATGTCATATTTGAGGAAAACACTGTATTAAAACTATCAACAAGTATAGAAGATGAGCCCATCACAAACTTAGATGAAAATCTACAAAGTGAAATTCAGAGGGAGAACATATCAGAAGAAAATGAACTATTCCAAATACAAAAAATAGAGACATCTCTAATATCAAGAAAAGGCCATTATAGGCAAGAAAAATGATTGAAGAAAATAATGTTGAGTCAAATGAAATTTCCAGGGAAAGCAAGAAAACCATAAACAAATCTTGTTACACTACGTTAGTAACTGAGCTTACTAAATCTAAACCATCAACTGTTGAAGAAGCCCTAACTTGTTAAGCTTGGAAAGATGTTGTGGTTCAAGAATATCAATCCAAACTACAAAATGATGTTCGGAATATTGTACCTAGACCAAAAGACAAATCAGTTGTTTCTTCAAAGTGGTTATACAAAATCAAATATGCTTCAGATGGCAATATTGAAAAATATAAAGAAAGGTTTGTTGCTCGAGGTTTTTCTCAAAAGGCAGATATTGATTATGAATAAAACTTTGCCCCTGTTGCTCGATACACTTTGGTATGAACAATTATTGCAATTGCAGCAGCCAAAGGATGGAAGATACACCAAATGGATTTCAAGATCGCACTCCTAAATGGAGTCATTAATATCATAAGAAGAACTATTACCTCTCTTTTATTTTGAGACTATGGAAGTGGTCAACATTGTAACTTTACACACACACACACACACACATAATGCCACCATGATATTTTGGTAATATCTATGAATTGCACTTACATGTATATATACATATATGTGTGCACACCTAGAGAGAATATAATGATAAAAAGGTATTATACATACTCTCAAGTTACACACATGTATAGATATATGTATATGTATGTATAGTTATAGGTAGAATTCAATAGCATGATGACATTATATATATATATATATATATATATATATGTGTGTGTGTGTGTGTTTCAAACCATGAGAAAGTATAATCTTTATATCTTAATTTTGGCTTCATATCGATGAGCACTACCACCTTTCATATCAGCTTTATTTTTTTTAATCTGAAAGTTATGAAAGTTTCTTGTAACCGATATTGACATTGATCGATTTTCCTTGTAACTGAAGTCATGGGAGACACTGCTTACTCTCCTCACGGCTAGAGTGAAGCATTCAAAATCATTTCTTTCCTCATGCAATTGCTCTGAACTGAAGTTCCTCTCTTCCCATTGCACCTTTTTTTCTAAGAACAGCATATTAGAGGATCACATTTAGATACCCTAATAGCAGCATTGGCTATGCTTGATAGTATTCTCATGCTAGAGTCGTATTGCTAGACCATACCATCAAATCCAAAGCTGCAAAATTTCTCAGGTCATGAAATCATTCAACCAGTCCTATTTCTTATTTTATATGTACATCTCTTATGTTGCATTCTCTGAAATAAATTTCGCAAGGAATAACGAAACATTATGTTTAACGCATCCATGATTTGAAGGCTCAACAGTATGAAGAACTCTTAAAGAACATCATCTTTGCCTTCCATTTTATGTAATCATTCTTACATATCGGGTGCTAGTATAGACTCGCAGAGTCCAGCCCGAAGAGACTCTTTTTGTTTGTTGATCAAATACTTGTGTAATGCTTAATGTTGAAAGATGGCATAAGAATAATTCTTTAAATTTCACGAGAATATATCTGACTTATACAGTGGTATTATCGATATACCAGTTGAGATAAGAACCAGATTTGTGTTCATAAGTTCTGAATAAGAATACATAGATACCAGCATATCTCCCAAGATGCACCCAAGACCAACTGGGTCGAGTATAAATGGGTGAAGAGAAGAGCTATCCCTGCAAGAAATAAACTGAAAATCAGAAATCAAAGAGCATGAATATCTAAAGAAAAGGGGAAAACTATTTAGTCCAAGTCAGCTCATGATTGTCCAAAAAATATTTAGTTGTCAAATCGAGCGGTGGTGATCGGGCTATTTATTTGCCCATCTAAATCTGGGGCCAAGGTAGATTAGAGACATGCTTGCCACGAATGATCATTAGAGGTCAGGAGTGCTAGCTGACAGAGGGAAGGTTGATGGAGGAATTCCTCAGCCTTGTCTGCTTCTTAGCCAACACTCTTAACACCGGAATGCTCGGATGGTAAGACTATGGTGCCCCAAGCCTAACACGAGGTAGGGAGGGTCTTTCTTGTAAGAGATTGTGTGGGGATATGATAAGGTCTATGGTTGGGAGGTTAAGCCTATGCTAATGCTTCTCTTCACAAGATGCCAAGGCTTGCACAACACATCGACAGTTATTTCAGTTCATGTATGAATTGTAAATCTTTTACTTGTACATACTTTTATATTACTTGACGTGTATAATTGTAAATATGGTTTAGTTGATTTGTTCACAAATGTAATCAAAGAAGTTAGTTATGGAAGTTAAATTAATTGTCTTTCTTATGAAATGGATGTAATCATTACTTAAATTCTGATTTTATATCTTGTATACTCAATTCAAGAATAGTTCTATTTTTGTAAGATGTATCGGTATATAAATTACTTTGTCATTCTGTTATGATATTCAGTTATAATCTTAGAATATGTTCTCTACTTTCAGCTTAGTAAAAATGGTATGTTACAGGTGGATAAACACCCCAATGATATCCTTTTCCCCTTTTCGAGACAAGGACAACATTTTTAGGACATACTTGATACACATGGCCTACATGACAGCCAATCACCATCCACATCAGAATAATGTGAGTACTCTTATTGTTTTCCTTGTTTTAAATTCATAATCTAAGTACATAGATAGATTTATGATTGAATTTAAATAGTTGCATTTCAGTTTCTTAAAAGTGTACCAATTGCATCCTTTCATTTAATGGAATAATCACATGTGTGTCATTTATCAAGTAGTACTAGAGTAGAATCTATGTTGTTGATTACTTTGAAAACTTCATGCAAAAAAAAAATACATTGGAAAGATAGCCATTTTACTATTGAGTTGAAAAACGTAAACAATTGCATGTAGAAAACTAATTGATTTTTACATGTTAGATATTATAGTTGTTACACTTGGACAAGCGACGGAGGAGTTATAGCAGCAAGCTCGTGTGATAGAAAGGGGCTTCTTAAAGCTTGGAATGACAAATTTGGGGAAAGGGGCTGCCTCTACTTCTGGTTCTATAAATGAGATAACTTGAGTCTCATTTGTTCTTCTATTGTAGAAACTTTCCTTGCAACTTTCTCCTCAAATTGTATCTATTGGTCCTCCATCTCTTCCTCGTATAGCCTTTGTTGTGCTTCCAATTGCTACTTTTTTTTTCTAAAATTGCTACCATGTAATGCCTTTTCCAAATTACATACACAATTGAAAGATCCAGTGAGTCAGTTCCTCCAAGTGCATATCATATCCTTGTCTCCTCTACTTTCAAGCAGTCGTCCAACCCAACCCAATAAATTTTTTTTTTAAAGTCTTGATACCCCAAATCATCCATATATATGAGCAAGTCTGGGTCCCGATTGAAACCCAAGTCAAGGCTAATAAACCTATGGCCAAGATCCACAATTTGATCCCTGATCCCATCAATAGCCATTTTAGCTAAGTTGCTGATTCGGGTTTGGGGACGGATTCAAGTTTGAAGTTCGGGTCTGTGGGTTTGAGCAAATTTTTTTCCCCATTTGTGTTCGTGGGTGGGTTCGTGAGTATATATACATATATATACATACATACATACATATATATATATATATATATATATATATATATATATATATATATATATATATATATATATATATATATATATATATATATATAAACACACACAAGAGAAACATGCATAGTTGCAAAGCAAAGTCGTTTCACAATATGAATAAGTGTTGCTTGATCATTGGTCAATGCCAAATGTCAATGATAAACATTAAATACTCGCTCATTAATCGATCTTCATGATTGTAAAGAAAATTATACATTGAATTACTAAATTGCAAAACATAGACTAGTGCATCAAATAATAAAGTTTGAAACATCATGATAGATGACAAGTGTTTAGTAGTTTATCAATAATCATCATATCAAATGCCCTTCAAGGGTCAAATGGATCATCATAAAATGAGGGATCAATGGCTTCATCCCCAACTGCAACTATATCTAGATCCTCATCATTGGAACCCAAATTGGTTCCACTAGTGTCATATGCCGCTATATCATCCTCCTCCTCAACATAAGAGATTAGATGAGTGAAATATCTTTTATTAAGTTCCTTTTAGAGGTACATAAGGAAAAAAAAACACACTCTTTAAAGTTGTTTTAGCCCCAAGTCCTCTTGGGTTCGTTGTGCATTTGTTTGGGTTCACTCCAATAAGGACCTGGGCAAACCCACAGTCCAAACTAAGAACCCTGCCTGGACCCGCTACGGACCCGTGGGCGAATCTGGACCCATGCGGACCCAGACCCAAATTCGAGCAATAGGGGATGAATCTAACAACTTAGCATTTTAGCTAAGATGTAAGTAGGGGTGAGAGGGTGACAAGCAGGTGAAGCGTACTAGTCATCTAAACTGAAACCAAGCTAAGGTTTAGAATAATATTGGTGATAGGAGGGTTAAGGGGCAGGAATATCAAGATATGGAGGATGATATGATGTGTTTCTATCAAAAGGCTCCATGTTAAATCATCAAAAAGCTGCAAGTTCATAGAAAATGTTTTTTTTTTAAACATAAAAGATCCAATTTGGTCTTTACATACACTAGCACTAGGACGTAAAAGTTAGAACCAATAGATTTTGCACTTGGAGTCACCATGATGTTTAAAAAAATGTCTCCAAAGGTTTGTTGGCATTGAGAATAACACCCAAATTCTTAGCGGAGAAAGTTTAGAATGGTCAACAAATATGAATGTTGGTCCCATTGAGCATGCCAAAAGCTATTATTACAAAAGTTTGCACTCTTGCCTAACATGTTATCCTCAGGGAACCTTGTGAAATATTAAGACTAACCCCGAGTGTGGGACTTGCGCATGTGAGGTTGAATCTCTATAGAAGGTTGGCTTCCTTCCAATGAGGGTGCATCTAAAGTAAAACTTTGAAGGAAAAGGGGAGAAGGAATATAGAAAAATAAAGGGGGGGTGATGCACCAAATTGAATGTGGTTGCTCCCTACCTGTAGCTACACACAACATCAATAAGGACTCAAACTTACACAATTATCACTTTGATTTGCCCCCAAAAAACTCATATGAAGATTAGAGTTTGTGAGATGCTGAAAGGAAAATAATTCACAATGCAACATTCACAAACTAGATTGACACAACATAAGAATTAGAAAGGGAAAAAAGAAACAATTATAACAAGACAAGAAATATGCACAAATAGCTAAGTGGGAGAAAAGATAAAACAGAGATGTTATTGATGCATGCTGAAGACAAAGTTACAGTTGTAGAAAAAAGATTTCTGCAAAAGAACCAAAGAAGAGTCCAGAAAATATGGAAAAGATTGTCTTTTAAAAATTTCAAGCATAACCCAGATTACAATAGTTATTTATAGAAAAGTTGGAAAGTAAATAAGATAAATCAAAATAAAATCTAACTTCTATGTGCACATTTGATCCATGAGGTGACAGAAAAAAGCCATAAAGATGCATCCGGTAGATAAAAAGGACAACAATATGCTTACAAATAGTAAATGAGCATAGAGATCATTGTTATAGGACTCTGCGAGTCCAAACCAAAGTCCACATTTCCGAGGTAAATGGCCTCTAGACTCGGACTCGACAGAGTCAGCATGGACTCGTCGAGTCCAAGGACTCTCCTAACTCACAGAGTCCCGAGCTCTGGACTCTCTCTGGCAGCATGACTCATAAAGTGCAAAAAATAATAAAATAAAGGGTTAAGTGAATTGTTTATGCTTTGTATAACATCTATTTTACCTAAAAAGGTCATTTCATCCTTTGCTAATGCTTGTGATAGAGACAAATGAGTAAGAGAAGAGTATTGGGATTTTAAGAGAGAAATTAGCAAACCAGTTGGTTCTCTCATTTCGATTGTTGATTGTTTGTGCAACTTTGTAGCGTGCACTTAAGTATTGAGAGGAGCTAAAAGAAGCATTGGAGGAGGCTTCTAAAAACTTACTTGCATTTCCATTGTTTGTGCAAAAATTGAATGATCTTGTCTTTGTAGTTTGTTCACTACAACCTTCGCCTTCTCCATAGACAAATCTAGGGCACTGATATATGACCGATAGTGTTAGAGATTGTTGATCCACATACAGAGTGGAACACAAAGATTATTGATCCTTTCTTCAGTGATGAAGACGTGGAGTGGGTTGATTAGGTGGATTGGGACGCAGAGGCAATAGCAATGGCAGTCAAGAACGCTACAACGCAAGAAGACTGAGTGCAAGACCTTAAGGCTGGGAGTGATAGATCCGAGTCTGATGGTGAAGATTATGTGGGTATGGATGAGGATGAAGATGCCCTTGAGGTTCAGCCTTGAACACAGGGAGAAAGGATGGCTCTAGAGTCTTCCATTAGTTAACTAGGCGTACTCGTAGGAGGGCATAAGCTACTATGAGCCTTTGTCTTCTACACTCTAGCTGATATTTTGATTCCATCGATTTCATATATTGTAGACATTTGACAGTGACACTATGTTTAACTTTATAGCTTACATTATGTTATTCAGTTTTTTTCCTTCAAAAATTCACTTTTATACTTATGTGATCTATGCAAAATTGTATATGAGTGTTGAGTAGCTTCTATTTATCTCAATTATTGTGTATTTGATGTTAATTGACTAAATGATGTATGAAAAAATCGTTAAATCCTTAAAAATATTTGAATTTCATGGGTTTTTCGATTTCTGAGTCCTTGTTGAGTTTGGTCACCGAGCCCAATTTTGACTTTCCGAGTCAGAGGTGAGTCCAAGTCCCGTAACAGTGATAGAGATGCACTAGCGTCGTGTTTACAATGCCCCAAATTAGTTTGGCATTGAATATTCAGTCATGGTGTCGTGTCATGGCCACAAACTAGTAAAAATGTGATGGTGGCAAAGAAATGTCGAAAGAGGAAACACATTGTGCTAACCCACTAGAGATTTTGGTGACATCATTTGCCTCCCACCGATCACCGATGTCTCATCGACATTCATCTTTGTTTCATTTCAGCGAGACAAAAGGGAAGCTCTAACGAACCAACTAGCAAAAACCAAGAGGAGGATAACACCTCAAGTTAACCATTGGAAAACACGACAAGTTAGCCTACTATAGCAAAGTTCAGCCCATGATAATGTCTTAGATCAGTTATCTATAGTAGGCTAATGATAGAAAAAATAAACAACAATACAATAACTTCTTGCTTGTTGTTGGAGTGGCTTTGTTGGGTCTTTGGCCTTTCCCTTTATATTTGTTGCTTTGATTTAAATTAATTAAATCCTTTGACTATTGTGCATGTCACTATCTAGGCAGCTACTTCATTGACAAAGTACACCACATCCTTGCTCTAATACTTGCAACAGCTACACTATATGTAAGAATTTGCCTTAGGGAAAGATTCACCCAAGATTGTAGAACTCAAACACAAGCACAACTGTAGACCAAAAAAGAGTATGATCAATTAATCAGAGTATATCCTCATACATTGCTCTGTATTGTATGTACAAACACACTAGGAGTGCCTATATATAAAGGCCTCTCAAGAAGCACCTAGAATGTCTCTAGAAAGAGCCAGGAGATAAGATAAGCATGGCAACTAAGTGCACGTCTTATCCATCATTCTAGATGATAGGATAAGAATGATGAGGTGTATCTCAAGTGGAGATGTGTGTAGACACCATGTGCTCAATTAGTGTGCTAACTCCTATGTTGTAGACACCATTTGCATAAAAGAGATGCGAACTCTTGTGTTGTCAACATGACAACTCACAAGAGTACGCATACTCCTAGGTGACTAATAAATAAATAATAATAATATGCATTAACCTAAGTAAACTTAAGTAAGTGTAAATAGTAAATACTTATTTACACCAACACCCCCCCTTAAGTGAAACTTAGGGGAATGCACTTAAGCTTACAAAAACTAAGATGAAATGCATAATGGATCTTAGCTACTAGGCCATGTTAGGTACCCATGTACATAATGAAATGCAATCTCTCATAAAAGCGGAGAAAGAGAGAAAACCTCATGTGAAAAACCCTCCTCCAAAAAGAGAGATGATAAGGGATGCATGGATGGATGGAGTAATCAAGACCCACCCATTACGACATACATCCAATATATACAAATAAGAAAAATGAGAAGGACAAAACCTACTAAGAGAAAAAAAAACACCCCAAAAAGGAGAAGAAGAAGACGAGTTAGTCCCCCCCCTTTAAAGGTAGTGTGCCGACCAGTGAGAAATGCTCCAACATAAAAGTTGATCCATGACCGTTGAATGATGTTCCTCCCCTTTGGAAGAAACAAATGCAAGGGTACAAAGGAGATGTGCCCCCTCTATGGAGAAGGAATCTCTATGATGAACGGTGTCTCTGAAACCTGCTCAAGTGTCTTTGTGTTGATGCCGATGGTTGCTCCCTCCAAAACTACTGAAAAAAAATGTGCACATCGAGCAAGTAGTGATGTAGAACCTATTTCAGGAAACCAACAATCTTCTCAAATGATAAAGAGACCTCCGACAATTGTTGTACATAAGTATCCACAATTATGCCAACCTATAAAGATTGATCATGTAGAGAATGGACATGAGGGTCAGAGTGGGCCCTCGCAACAACTGTAGAAGGATCGTCCTCAACAAAGAGAAGCGGTAGATCATGAAAGAAGTCCTCCAAATCTGTTGTGTGCGACTCTATGAACAAACCTGAAATGTCAGTCAAGAAGTCATCAGCTGAGGCTGGAACTGGAAGACAAAGTGTACCCTGTTGTGCTGAAGTACATAAATTTGTCAACTATGGCAATGAATGAATTATTCGCCTCAAAGAGAAGACGAATATCATCAATAGTGTCTCCCACATCTTCAATGTGAGACTCCATGAACAGGCCTGCAAGGGCAGGAAGGAAGTCATCACATGAAGGTAAAGTAGGAAGACATAAAGGGTTCTGCTGCACTAAATCTGAAGCATCTATGGCTGGAACAGGATCATTAGGAGCAACAAGAGCTGGAGGTGTGATCTCACCTGAAGAGGATGCAGTTGCAACTGGAGATATTAGATCTTTTGGAAATGGAGGAATGTGTGGATCTCCATACGTCTCCCAAAGATGAATCCAATGAACATATGGATAGTTACCTTAAGGTCAATAAGTGAATCCAAAACCTCCATATCCATATATAGAAAGAGAACGCTACTAATGAAGGAGAAAGTCTCAATATCATATGTAAGTCCTCTTGCATATGGTAGTGCATTATGCTCGCTGAGATATTTGATAGCAATTTGACTCCATTCCTGATTGTTGTCTGAGTGCAAATAAATCAAATCTGCCTCTTCCATGATGGACTAATCAATGTAACCTCCAAAGAATCAAAGAACCACCCCCCCAATGTATGATTTGGGCACTTGATAGCCACTTGTCAATTTAGTGCCTATTTCTGAAAGCAGTATTTCTGTCCATAGAACCTATAATTTGGTTGCAGATTTGAAAAGTAGACAAAAAAATATGCACTTTCAAAAAAATGGAACCTGATTATGTGTCCAGATGAGCCCGTACTAAGCATTTGAATTGGCAAAAATCGAAATTTTGGAATTGCAGAAAAATTCAAGAACAGAGAAATCAAACTTCCTACACTAATATGTAAATCACAAAATTCTACCCCAAACTAAAAAAAATTGCTCGCAAAAAGGAGTCCGTATGAGGGAGATATCACTGTTTAAAAATCACTGCTATTATTATTTTTTCTGAACCGCCGCTGTGCCTCCAAAAATCAAATGACTCCAGATTTCACCTCTGATGTCTGATTTTGGTGAAACAAAAGTTGATTTGGGAGTTTTTTGACCTTTTGAATGTGATGCAAATATCTGATTTGTACCAGCAAGCACCAATCTTCACCTTCAAAAAATCTCTCCTATGGCCCGATGGCCAAAAAAATTCCGGAAAATAATGCAAATGCAAAAAAATAGCAGAGATGCAAATGAAAAAAATGCAGATCTAAAAATTAAATATACAGATCTGAAATGATCATACCAAAATTGCAAATCGGGCCTTCAGGTGCCGATTTGCAAAAAAAATTTGCCTCAATTTTGACTATGCCTAGGGTAGGCGAATTTATAGTCAAATTCACCAAATTGACGCACCGGACGCAATGGTGAGGTCCACTTTGGCTCTAGGCGCTCCCAATAACTACGATACTCCGAATCTAGGTCGAGGTGTCCTCTAAGAGGTGAAGCAAGAAGATGGTCTTGTTGGCTTTGTCAAAAGAAATTCTCCAAGAGCTTTGATACCATGTAAGAATTTGCCTTAGGGCAAGATTCACCTAAGATCGTAGAACTCGAACACAAGCACAACTATAGACCAAAAAAGAATATGATCAATTAATTAGAGTATGTCCTCATATATTGCTCTGTATTATATGTACAAACACACTAGGAGTGTCTGTATATAAAGGTCTCTCAAGAAGCACCTAGAATGTCTTTAGAAAGAGCCAGGAGATAAGATAAACATGACAACTAAGCACACATCTTATCTATCATTCTAGATAATAGGATAAGAATGATGAGGTGTATCTCAAGTGGAGATGTGTGTAGACACCATGTGCTTAATTAGTGTACTAACTCCTGTGTTGTAGACACCATGTGCATAAAAGAGGTGCAAACTCTTGTGTTGTCAACATGACAACTCACAAGAGTACGCATACTCTTAGGTGACTAATAAATAAATAATAAAAATATGCATTAACCTAAGTAAACTTTAGTGTAAATAGTAAATACTTATTTACACCAACACTATATATAAAAAATAAACATTTCAGTCGTCTTTAATTATATTCTATTCTATGATTAATGATTATAATATGAAAATAAGTAAATGGTTTTAAAATGGAAAGATATCAATTTAAGAAAGTCCAATTACTTGGTCACGAATGAACTGCGAGGAAACCATATAAAAATCAAGGTACTATAAAGAAAATTTCAAGGGAAAAACAGATGCATCATAGAAAGAAGATACAAGGAAATTTCAGGGGTAAACGGGATGTATAAAAGTAAAACATCGATATTTTTTGCAAACATGTTCAAGAGGATAGAATCGGCTATGGGAATTTGTCATATCGCACCCTTAAAACTTCCAGAGGAATATGGGTGTCATTTTAAACAATCAAACATATATCTCTACAACAGGGTTGAAAAGCTATTTTGAGAAACCAAAACACTTACGGAATATTTAGTCTGCTCTAGCCTGATCAGAAGTAGCATATTTTTCGCTATTTTGTGGGGAAAAATCGTTTTGAAAAAAAATTAATAACTTAGGATTTATTCAAAAAAAATCCTGTATATTTTACAGCTATAAATTACAAAACGTAACAATTCATGAGTTCTATGATTAATCACGATTTTTTCACATTTCTGCTGCTTTGGGCAGGTCTTATAGTTCCGAAAAATATAATAATGAGACAATTATCGAGGCGCAGCTATGGTGTGTCTCTGAGAGAAGATATGGATAAATTAAGATTTCTCAAGCGCGTGAATTACTCACGAACCCTAGGGAAGGACTGATGGAAGTACATTAAAACACATGGATGATTTTAAATGAAACAATAAGATCATGTGAAAAAAGTATACTGGCGTTCAAGCACTTGAAATCCACTTATTCTGCAATTTAATGAGATAAAATTGATGGTAGGACTATTCAACTATCTCAGGAAGGAATTGGTAATCCTGAAAATTTGCAGCAAAGCAATCAATTTGAGACATCTTCAAGACAATTAGACATATGGCCAATGAAGTGGCACTGACAGTTCCAACTGGAAGTAAAAATGCATAATAATTGATCGAAGAAAAATACGATATACACCAGAATAAAGCGAATCACATCACTACAATTTCCAAGATAAAGACAAAGTAAAACATCAGCATAGAAGGAAAAGCCTACAGAGTAAGACAGGACAGACTGTAATTACCGTTAAATGTTGCTAACTTATATGTACCTAAAATATTATAAACTACAGATTTAATCAAGCCAAAAAGATAAGTACTAATAGAAGTTGAAAAGGGGACCTGGAGTCCTTGTGTGCCAAGGCTAATGGATTGAATGGAAGCCATATTACTTGAGCTCTGCACAAGTGTGAAAAAGCTGGACAGGTTTTTATTGGACGTAAAAACGCTGGAGGTAACACGCTGACTCAGACTTACTCTTTGTGCCGATTTTGAAGGAATGGATGAGTACAACAAGAACAACAAGAACGGATGTCTCGATTTGGGCAGGGGCAAATCCACGGAAGTGACTATAAAAAGATTTTAAAAAATTGACTAATTACAAAGACGCCGCCATTTAGCCGCCGTATGAAATGGAGAGCCAATTTAAAAAGAAAGACGCCCATGTGTGATTTGCATTCAATGGAAGTGACTATAAAATAAAATTAAAAAATTGACTAATTATAAGGATCCCGCCATTTAGCCGCCATATGAAATGGAGAGCCAATTTAAAAAGAAAGACGTGGCAGAAACCGTTTGAAGAGTATGGCAGACGTCACAATCTGAGAAACTGCTTTAAAGAAATCATATACCCAAAGAAATCCACTGCGTAATCCGGCGTAAATATAAGTCCTAACGTTGTGCATATAAGTTACCCCATGGATTTGCCAAAGTAAATAATAATAATAGTGGGCGTTGTACAAGTCCATACCTACGTCAATATAGAAACATTCTTTTTTTGTTTCCATGCTAGTCCTCCCATACTCCACTATTATTTTATTATTATTAGTCCCTGCCTATATATAGGCAGGGAACTAATGTTTTCACTAGCTCTTTTTCAATTAATTTTTAGGTTAAAACAATCTTATAATTTAAGGGTTTAAGATGTTGTATTTTTAAAATAAATTTATGTACAATAATTTCTATTTTATCATTGGTTAGAACTGATTTTTCTGGGGTTTAATTAATTTTTGTGTTCAAAAATTTGAAAAAAAATACAAGTCTCATAAATTCTGGAAACTTCCCTATCATTCGCGAAGCTTCAAGTTTAATGGCGAACTAAGGAACTGGCAACAGCTCTGGAAACTAGTTATATGCCAAATTAAAGAACTGGCAAGTCTTAAGAGCAGATAGAGGCTTGGCTCCTACTCTTCAGTTGTTCTTCATCTAGATTCAAACTCCATTTCCTCTGCAAGAGGATTTTTCCATTCTACAGACTAAAAGTGTGCCCTAAACAATGATCATATGATTTGAAAAATACAGACTTCACTATGCCCCAAACGCTTCAATCCAATCAAATCATGTTTTGGTGTGTATTTAGCGCTCTATGACTCACGGACTTCCGTCTTCCTCACGGAGTCCTCGCTCACTTATGGTCAATCTAACCAGGTGTTCTTATAAATTTCAATCGCTCTAAGTCGTTAATTGCACTCACGGAGCTCTGATTTTCTGCTTTTGGGCATCAAAATCTAAAGTGGGTAACGCTGTCGGATCATCCAGAACGGGGCGCCAGGTGAAAGTGATGAAATTAGATAGCCAAGTTATGAAATTTAAGCCCCCCATAACTGTAGAACAAATTCTGCAGGATTACCCAAATCATGTCATATTACTCTCTGACGTTGTTCGTCATGTGGGGATTAGAGGAAAGGCCCTGGAGGGATCCACGGAGCTTAACCCCAAGCAGCTGTATTTTCGACTGGAGATGCCCAAAATCAGAGCTTTTCATGGCCCCGGTAGGGTTCGATCCGAGATCAACATGAGCGCCCAATCGCGGTTGGAAGCCATGCTTTTGTCTCGGAGGTGCAGTTCAGATATCACTCATCTTGCTTCCTCTTCTTCTCCCTGTTCTATTTCAGGGAATTCTTCGCCCATGAAAGGGGAGGACGGGACGATAAGAATGTAATTAATAGTCTTTGAATGAAATCTGTTTTTAAGAACTTTTTAATATAGATTCAGCGACGAATTTTGTCCTGTGTTGATTATAATAGCTCGAGATTGTAAATATGAGATAGCGGAGAAATTGCTTCTATCGTGGTGGAGGCTATTTATTTGCCCTCGCTTTTTTTTCCGTGGGCGCCGGTTTTCCACGTTGGTAAGCCTCCTAGTTTTGTGAGTGGAAACAAGGCAAATGGTTTTGGTGTTTGCTAGTTCGGGGGAAATTCATTTTGTAGAAATAACTAGAAATTTTCAGATTATAGTATTAAATATAACTTCTCAATATTATATATCTCTTATTGTACTTGCCTCATATATCTCTTATTGTAATTGATGTAGGCAATGTACTATTGCATTCAGTGCAACTCAATTAATCAATAGTTTTGCACTCCTCTATCAATCATATATAAATATGTGTTTCTTATTTACATATTTCTAAAATTTTCATAAATATTTATTAATTAGAAATATTATATAAATGACTTTAAGACCTCTTTTTCGGAGCCATACTCCATATTCATTTTTTTCGGCAAGATTTTAGGATTATAATCTTAAGATCAAATTTTAATATTTTACAAACTATTTATCTAAGTCATCAATGTTTCAATTAATATGGACTTTATTTTAATTTCAAGATATTTAATTCTTCTCAATGACACAAATTATATTATATTTTTAAGTTTTATTTCTCTATTTCAATTTTACAATTTAATGAATATAATCTATTTCTTAAATTCATTTATAATTATTTTTTTATTTTACAAAAAAATCACAACTCAATTCAAATTAAATTTAAAATAAAATATTATTTTATAATTTATTCTTTTATAATCCATGTTATAATATTAAAATTATATATTATATAATGGAAAATTTATTATTATTCCTCTAATTAATTACTATAATATTTAACAACTATTTCTGTTACAATTATTTTACGGCAAGTACTTTATTATTATTCCTCTAATTAATTACTATAATATTTAACAACTATTTCTAATACAATTATTTCACGGCAAGTACCACTTGTTTATCAATAATAAATAAGATGGTATTTTTAAAAATGTAATTATATTATGGACAAGAGATATATTACAGAACTATTCAGTTCTATTCACTATTCTAATATTAAATATAATTATCTTAAGTTAATCTGATTAAAATTTAATTAATATTGTACAATAATTCATGCATTAACTTTAACTTAGTTTTTACTTAATAACTAAATTTGTAAATAATTATATTTTTAAAAAATCCTATCCAATATTTTTGACTATATTTTAGATTATAAAAAATATTATTTTCATAATATTAGATTGATTAATATATAATAGATATTATTTAAACTATGTTTAATATATCAATATTGCAAACACCAACCTATCATTCACCAACTTCTACCAAATATCTCTTACTTATGTGTATTTAATATTATACAATAAATCATAAAGCAGCTTAATAATACCTTAAAATATTTATTATCAATTTAATATTATTTAGTTATTATAGGAATGATACTTATCCTATTTAATAATTGAATTTATAATTACTATTATAATATAATATAATATAATATAATACATTAGATTAAATAAATTAAAAGTTTGATATAATTATAAACTTGGCAAAACACTTCATCTTTTTCAAAGGCCCAATCAAGATAAGTAGATCATCCATGCATTTATAGTGCTCTTTTGTAGGAATAATTCCACAACCTTTGATAACATACTCTGTCAATAATAAGAAAAGCTACTTAACATTACATTCTATGAGCTAATATGGTAACAATTAATTTTTCCATAAACAATAATATTACAAATCTACCTTCCCTAAGGCAGGGACTCTAGCTCCATCAAGAGATCTTGTTTGTTTACCGTAGAAGAAAACTCAACTCAAGGAAAACACATTTTCTATTGCTTAAGAAAATGCTTATCATCAAGCAATGGATAATAATTTTAAAATATATTTTATTATTGCATAAGTAAATGATAATTTTTAGATTTAATTTATTTAATAATTAAATAATAATTATTTGAATAATTTCAAATCACTTTATTTGAATTTTGAAATTTAATTTTCTTCATTATTTTCTTAAGATTAATTAGACAAAATGAAAATAAAAATATCATATAATTAATGAACAATAAATTCATTTTTCTATTTAATATGGACTTTAAAATAAAAGTTAACATTTAAACTTATAATACTAATATTAGACATTAAAACTTACTAAGTATTCTCAATACTTTTTTTATTATTATATAGATATTACTTTAAAGATCCACCATATCTATAATTTCACATACATATGCATTTAATATCATTTATTATTATTAAATAAAATTACATAGATAATAATATTAATCAATTTTCTAAAAACTTTACCCAATAAAATAATACTTATAACATATCATAAATTAGTTTAAACCAATTATACTTTAATTAATTTAAATCAAGTATACTTATTGTCTCCTCTTCAATCCATTAACCTGCATAAAAACATCATGAAAATTATATAGGCTTTAGAAAATAGTAATGTATACCATTAAACTAGTTTTTTTCTTACCTTTCTCTTGTTGAGTAGATTGGCCTCAACTGATACTCTTTCATTGTTTTTTTTCTTTTACTCTGTTTGTTTTTGCTTGAATGCTCTTACTCCCCATATTTCTCTTACTCTCCCATTCTTGCTCCCCCATAGCTCTTATCCCCCATAATTATTATTCCCCCCTTTTGACACTGATGTCAATGGGTTATACATTAATAGTGTATTTGTCTAAAAATGATTTATGGACCTCAAGAATAATCTTAAGAGTTGCATCCCAATTATCACATGCTACCTCCAAAGACTTGATTTGGATGGCCAGCTCAACAACAAGCTGTACTAAGCCATCTAATGTAGAAAGATTGGGGTCTTTCTTGATAAGTGTTTCTGCATAGCCTAGCTCCTTGTGTAGAATCTCCATGTGAGGAGTCAATGTCAACTGGATGTTGATTAGTTTAGCTCTTATGTTGGCTTCATCTACTTTGTAGTGTGGCTAACTGACTCTAGGTTTGTAAGAGTGTTCTAAAATGTTTCTCACTTTGAGTTGGGATCATGGGAAATTTGGCTCTGGATGACTACGTTTGACTTTCCAAGCTCAAGATGTGATTTCTTGTCTCCTGTGTGAAGAGTGTAGGATTACACAATTTGGTGTACAGAGAGAAAATGTTCTCTAGTACCTTCTTCACACTATTTATCTTAATTGCCAATGCAACTTGTGTTAGTGCTATATCACTAGATATCTTCTCATTCACTTTATGTTAAAACTTCTTCTCAAACCATTCTAACAATTTTGCATTATTATCTAGGTTTGTATCACTTACTCTATCCACTATGTTGATCAGTTGTTCAATGATTGGCTTTGTTTCATCTGGAGTAGGCAGACTGAATACATCTAACAAAATTTCTTTAATCGCACTCAAAGCTTGCTTCTAACTATGCTCCCTGTTGAGCAGTTCTTGATGTTTCTTTCTTGCTAGGGCCTCTTGAAGTATACCCATCTACTCAATTGTTATTGCTACAAAGTCAAACTTGGGAAAAACAATATCTTCATCTAGGCTAACATGTCCATGAGTGATTACCTCTTCTGCCTTTGATGAACTAGGACTCAACACTGAGAATCGCAAAGGTGTTGTATCTGTGCTCGGCCTCTAAAGAGTTTGACTGGAAGGACTTCCTGATTTTGGTAATGTTACCAGTGCTTGAATTGATTCTAGCTCCTTTGGCTTGGTTGTCACATTTGTCTCTTTAAGCTTGTCCTTTTCTGCCTTGTTGATTCGAGTTGCATCTTGAACTTGTATTGGAGGTCAGGTGCATCTACCTGACCTATTTGAATCGGTGTCTCGACATTAACTTGTGTTTCCACCTTATCTTCTCCAATTATCTCAACCTTGTCTTTTTCAAGTTCTTGCTTATTTTGTGAGACTAGAGCACTTTTCTTGGGTGTACTGATAGTGCATCTTGTTGTCTCCTTCCTTTAATATACAACTAAGTCTGGTAAAGGTTGTATACTTGTGAGTTGAGGAGTGATTGTAGGTGTGGCTTGTGTTTTCACTTTCTCCTCTGACTTCTGAATTTCATCAATACTTACCAATACATGGCTGTCACATAATTTGGCATGTAGTGTGGATTGGTTAAGTAACTTTTTCAAATCCTCCTCTTTCAAGGGATTGATGTTCTGAGCAGTAGGATTAGAAACATCCTTTATTGTAACAGTATTAGTACTTAGACTTATTACCTATGGAGGGATAGCACTTGACATTTGTGTATCATGTACACCTTGATCTAGTTGTTTCTCTTCCTTAGTTGTTGCCTGATCATCAATGTTCATTTTAGTACCTCCCTCAACTATGCCTTCTTCAATTTTATCTTCTTTTTCATCTTCTACATCAATAGGTTCTTTCTCATCATCTTTGGCTGTGGCTAGTCCATATGTAATTTTTCACATTTGTTTAGACTTCTTTACAACATCCTCTATGATGTTTTGTAATATGTTGAATGCCCTATACTTAGGTACAAATCTCACATCATATTTCTTTATGGATTTTGTCATTTCAGCCTTGCTAAGTTCTGGCATAACTTGGCTGAGGGATGTCTCCTTAATTTGCCTTTCTAAGTTCAAACAATAATGTAATTTTTACTCAACTCGTTCATATAGACTCTTGGGTATTGAGTTGGCAATTTCTAGTGGAGTGTTCTTGAATGTAGCCATCATGGTATATATTGCTTCCTCTACTTGATTCTTCTCAATCTTTCCAAGTTTATCAAATTCAATGTGAGAGAATCCTGACAAATCAACATTATTTCTGATGTTCTCACATAAATTATCTAGATATGAGGAGGAACTATTACTCACCACTTGGAATAGGCTAATGTCACCAGATTCAACCTGAGCAACATACTTTCTTCTTGGTCTTTTATGTGCTCCACCTTCCTTCTCTGTAGGCTTGGCTACCTCTTTAGGGTATGTGCCAGATCATGGTGTGCCAAAAAGTGGTGATGTGAAAAAAGTGAAGTTTTAAAAAGTCTAAAAGCATTTCAAAATCTGTTAACTTTTTTCCACCCATCTTGATACCAAAGCTAACAAGTTATCACCCAAGCCTTTTAATCAAATACCCAATATAATATTGGGTACCGAAACCTGTAGCATAGATTTATAATAATTTTTATATAAAAAAATGAGAGCCTTTTCACATTTGTGTTTGTTTTGTTTTGAGTGTGGAGGCAATTCAAGTATCAAATATCAGATTGGGTATCAGATAAGGTAAGGTTTTTTTTGTTTTTTTTTTCAATGTTTTGAGTGAATATTATTATAAATTAGTTATTTTTAATTGAATTTGTTAAAAAAAAAAAAAAATTTAATAGAAATTGTTGAAATTTAGGATGTTTTTAATAGAAATTATTTTTTGCAAATAAATAGGTATGGCTGACCCAAATGATAATACTAAGGCAAGAAACAATGTTCCTCGTAACCCTCCACCAAACAATCTAATACCCCTCAAAACCATCCACCAAATGATCCCCTACCCCCTCAAAACCCTCCTCAAATTGAAGATTAGATATTTGAAAATCTCGTTGAACTAAGGGTTTTGCAAACCGCATATAACACTATACCCACATTGGCTCTAATGTTATCCACGTTAAACATCGTAGTGGATAATATTGAAACACTTACCAAGGAACAAAATGTTGCTCTTCACTATTGTGACCAAATGCATGCCATGTTTGATGATGGGTTGGACTATGATGAGATTGCAACCCTAAATATAACTAAAGATGATATAGTTAGTCATTTTGTGGACCCAAAAACTAGTAAACAAGTAGAATGCACAAAGCCTAAACTATCAATTAAATGGTGCATAAATGAGGCTATGCGTGCGAACCTTTGGGATCATTGGTGGATGGTTTCTAACATTTCTCCAAACAATAATTTAGAGCTACCATTTTATTTCATTAGAAAGTTGTATGCTAAATTTGTATTGGGCCTCAAGGTGAACTATTGGAGCATGAGGCCCAACATGGATATAGGAGGAGGGGCTCCTCAAGGTAGACCCTTTGCCTAGAAGAAGAAAGTTGGCACTTTTGTCCCCCCTACTAATGTCTCCCCCCCTCATCTAGTGCAACATCCTGATATCATTATAGAGGCTAGCTCTCAGACTATTAGAACGGTCCATAGATTGAGTAGCCTATTGATATCCTAGGCTAGGTCAGTGTTGCCTCCTCGTGTTGATGATGCTAGTGCGATTTCATCACATTTTTGTGTGCCCCATACTTGCATAACATGCAAGAATATTTTTTTGGGTCCCATAGGTGATCTTTGTGAGTATTAGTTTGTATTTGAGGATACACTAGATGTGTATACAAAGGCTACACACCCTAACGTGAGAGAGAAGGGGCATGTAGAGGCATGGAATCCTTTTGTGTTGGTATGTGTATACATTTTTTTGTTATGACGTGCAATTTAAAGTCTTTATAATAGAGTAATTTTAAATTTTAACCCATACTGACTTATACATGTATGTGATCTTCATTCATGTTTAGTTGATGACTGAGAAGGAGCTCAAATAGCTTGATAATGTCACTCTCTCGACTACTTCATTTGGCCTTGAGACATCTATAGTATATTATGTTGTGTTCTCATTGTTTTTTCTATTTGATATTGGAGCATATATGGTTTCTAATCTTTCTTTTCTCTTGCAGGTATCTCCTGTTAGTGGTGGGCAGAGTGCGGGGGATGAGGCACAATCCATTGACAAGGGAAAGGTAATTAGGTGTTTTTAAAGTGATTAAATATCAACGCAGTCTTGTAAAATGTTTGTGGTAATGAAATTTAATTACATTGTTTATTGTATAGGGTGTGGCTACTGGTGATGAGTCTAGGTCAATTCCACGTCATAGATGCTCTAGTGTTTTCATTCGTAGTGAGAGCCCCATTGTATGTATAAGTATCATTTATTTTTTATTTTCCTTATTTCCATAAATAAAATCAAAATTTTTTTCTATGATATTAACAAATAGTATTTTGTATCTCAGAGGAAACACCTAGTGTACACGAGGTTGGACACCAAAGTTTTGTATCTTTGTTGACGTAGCCATTAAATCTAGAGGAGGAGTCAACACAGGTAAGTTGTAGTTTGAATTCTTGATTATATGCTATAAATTTAGCATGCTATGAATTATAATGTTTTAGTTTAATTTTTAGATTCATTTGAGAAACATACTTGAACATATACAAGCCGCAATCAATGAGGTTCAAGCATTGCCGAGGACATATGAGAGCACTCTTGACTGGTGTAGGAGGTCAACGAGAGAGACATTTATGATGAAAGCTTAATACTATAAATCTTGATTAAAAAAATGATCATTATGCATTTGAGTAATTCAATGTTAGATACATCGAATCATATAAATTTAGTAGTCTAAGTTTGGGTTTTCCTTTTTTGTTTATGTAGGAGGCATTTGATCCACCTAGTGTAGTGAAGAGGCTACATTTTGATCATCCACCAGTAGCACAAGATAGTAAAATTTTCATAGGATGCATCATGGGACATTTTGAGATGGCATATGCCTCATTGTATACATAAACATTGATATTATACACATTTCGATGGCATGATCAACCACATTTTGTATATGGATCTTTGTATTTTGATATATATTTGCATAATTTGTCTATGGATACATGAACTTTGATATATATTTGTGTAATTTTCTATAGATACATGTGTTTTGATATATATTTTTGTCAATTATGTGCATAATGATATACATATTAATTTAGTATATTATTCTTCAATTTATCATGGATCATGTGTATTGTTCACGTTTATGGAATATCATTCATTTTGATTATGTTTGTGAATAACATTTTAACAACATTTATTATCAAATTTTGATCCAATGTTTAATTTTAAATGCTATCATAAATGTTTAATTTGAAATAATCTTTGCAATCCCTTAAGATGTCACTATGGTTGACCTTCCCAAATGCAATTTGAGCACCTTGGAAATGAGATAGGTTATTGTAGACCTTGACATGACCATCTTATAGCATTCAACATTTCATTGATAGCCCTCACGAGCTCTGAGTTACAATCCTTAGAAGATTGACCTCAAAATGCACTTAGAGCACCTTGGAGACACTTCAGTACAGGGTGATCGCGAATGATGGAGGCTTTCATGGCTGAAACAAGGGTGTCACTAGGGTTCACCCACCCATTCAAAGCTAATGATGCTGATGATTCAATTCCAAGATTAGTGGTTTCAAAGTTACATTGTGATGCACCTATGAAGTAAGGCATACTATGAGATTTAGCATTGAGCGAGATCGTTGTGCCAAATCCAAATGAGATGTGATCTCTCAAAAATGAGATAGGTTATTTTAGGCCTTAACATGAATATCCTATAGCATTTGATGTTTCATCGATAGCCCTCACGAGATCCAAGTTACGACCCTCAGAAGATCTACCTCAAAACGCACTTAGAGCACCTTGGAGACTCTTTGGTATAGGGTGGTAGCAAACGATGGAGGTTTTCATAGTCAAAAAAAGGATGCCACTAGGGTTCACCCGCCGATCTTGAGCTAATGGAATTGATGATTCGATTCCAAGATCAGCGGTTTCAAATTTACGATGTGATGAACCTATGAACTGAGGCACATTGTGAGTTTTAGCATTGAGCAAGATCGTTGTGCCGAATCAAAACAGAATGTGATCTCTCAAAAATGAGATACATTATTTTATTCCTCAACATGATTGTCCTACAACATTTTACATTTCATCGAAACCCTTTACGAGCTTCGAGTTATGACCCTTGGAAGATCGACCTCGAAACACACTTAGAGCACCTTGGGGACTCCTCACCACCAATACAGGGTGGCTGTGAACGATGGAGGCTCTTAGCAGCTAGAATAAGGGTTTCACTAGGGTTGGTATTAAGTAAAAACATTATTTTTTACCTCTCTCAAGTTTTTTTCATTGGGCACAGTGCAAGTTTGGTGTTAGTATGCATTAAAACCATCATTTTTAGGTCTCTCCACATAAATTGCATAAAGTAAAATCATTTTTATTACTTACATTAAATAAAAAAGTTTACATTTACAATATTTCAATTGTTTCATCATTATTACATCAATACACAACTATAAAAAATAGTAGTGTCAAAAATCATAGTGTCAAAAATTGTAGTGTCAAAAAAAGTAGTGTCAAAAATAAAATAGATTTTTCTTCATTCTGCTCCTTATTTAGTTTTTTATCTTCATGCATGGATACTCTTCATGATGTACCTACATTCCAATATCATAAAAAAATATTAGTAACTTATTGTATTAAACAAGATAATCATCGATTCATCGAATCATTATGAACAAAATAACATAAGAAGTAAATATACCTAGTCGAGTGTTCTAGTAGGGTCTTCTCTCTACTTTAGGGTCTCCAATAGGGCTTCATGATCAACATTAGTAATATTAAAAAGTTCTTTTACTTTTGGTCTTCTTTGATGCTTCAACAATTTCGCATTTGTTGCTATAATAAGATGTGAATATATGATAATTGTTTTGTGCTTTTGATAGTCTTCGAATGCAAGAATTTCATTTCTTCTAAGCATGTATGTCCATAGCCATGTTCTAGAAATAACCACTGAACCAATAGGATATGTGAATCTATCATCATCTGTGATCGATTGTACAAGCTTTTGTTTACCTCTTACACAACGTGCTAACTAATAATCTAATTTTTCATCATTCCCCTATGGTGCAACCAATGCAAAGACATGTCCTGGCTAAAGAAGATCTGATAGATGGTTATGCTCAAGTGAACTTTCCATGTCATCATTCTGGATAGAGGGTATGATAGACAATGGAGTAAGATAACATGGAGCCCATGTGTGCACCCACTCACTTGACTCATAGTGATCCCAACCACACTGAAAACAACTAGGACAAAAGCAAGCTAGTTGTTGTCTCCAAATGGTCCATGTACTAGAATCAGAGCTTTGAAATGAATGCATTTTTTATGAGTCTCTCACTATAGCACAATCTGATCTATCACCTATGAACCCTTCCTCAACCAACCAAAAGAACCTATGTACTATTGAATCAAGAGTCCCCCCTTGTGATAATGCTGAACTACACCAACCAACAATGCTATGAGAATCAAGAAGCTCTACTCCTAAAATCTTCAATTGCTCCTTAACTAGAGTTCTCTTCACACATGCCTTTGCCCCATCATGTTCCCATTTCCCATGGCCAGACTAAAAAAAACTCCAAATATGAGGCACCCCTCTCTACATGCATCCTACACAACCAATAAAACACGTGAGCATTCTTAAATTGATTTGTGCAATTATCTGACCAAATGATATGTCTATCCATAGCAATGTCATGGTCCTATAAGAAATCAAAATAATTCTTGAAACAATGTTGCACAAACTCATGAGAGTGAGATCTATCGTCACTCATATAAAAATGGTACTCTCTAATAATCTTCTGATTATCTTCCACACTATCAACAGCATGTCTATATGTTATGTGGATAAAAATAGCTATCTAAATGGAGTTGTAATACTGAGATTGTGTCTCATTTTGAGGGTGCAATGTGTAGTTCTCAGCAAAGTCAACAACTGATATAATAGTGCCAATGGGAAAAGTCTCCTTACATATTCTAAATTGTTGATCCAACCACTAAGACCTGTGACTATGTCTTTCATACTTATGGAAAATATTTGTCTTGAAATCTAAAATAAAACTAGCCACACTGATTTCTTTTGCAACCAACTCACATCTAGATCCCCCACCCCACTCTTCAATGTGTATTTCATTGTTTCATATACCATTTTTTTACTATTTTCTTCCCAAGATCTTGTCCACACCCCTTATGGAAACATGTGTCAAACTTGGATAAGCCACCACATTATGAACACTTCTCATTTAAGAAAGCATTTTTATAAAAGAAACAACCATCAACTCTACCACATAAAAATTGATCTAGCAAGTCTCTTGATGAGTTTGGAAGCCCACTAGCACCACAATTCTCCAACATTTTTTTACTATGAAAAGTAGAATGGATGGAGCATAATAGTTCATGGTGCATAGAAAACTCGACATGATATTTACAACATGTATTTTGAATTTTAAGTGGCACACAATAAAATGGCTTCAAAGATTCAAAAGCCCTTTGTGATACATGCAATCTTGGATGACTTTCTCTAAATTCTTTGAACAACATAGTTTGACTTATCTCTAAATAATGTTTAGGATGTGGTGTGTGGTATCTGATGCCAATTTTCAACTTTAACATGGCTTTAGCATTGGGTGATACTCTTGAGCTAGAGTGCCAAAACTGTGTAATTTCTTCCTTCACATCATCGGATAGCTTCTTATCAAAATGTGGAAGTCTCCCACCAAAAGCCCATGTTTCATTTTGAAGAGGATCATCAATTCCCTCTCGTCTACTAAGTGCTCTTCTTAAAGTAGTATGATTTATGTTCAAGTCAATACAATTTTGTCTCATATATCTACCCTTTCTCAAATGATGACTTACCAAAGAGGTTGTAAAAACCCTTCGAGCAACTCTCTTATCCTTCTCCCTACTATTTTTCTCAATGATATTGAGAGCACTGAAAAGATTCTTCACAATAATGACATTTCTTTCCAACTTTTTATTGACACGAATCTTCAATTTGGAAAGCATAGGTCTCATCTTTTGCATCTTTAATAAGTGCATAAAAAGTTGACATTGCTTTACCACTATCTTGTTGTTAAAAAACATCTTATATAGTCTTGAAGCCCATGATCAAATAGTTCTTTGTGATTTTTTCCCTGCCAAATTGGTAATAATCATTTCATCAATTTCAATTATCCATTTTGGTGTTTTAGAACCTTCATGTCGATTATAATTAGGAGATTTGTAACATTATTGGGCATTGTCATTTTTGATATGTTCAATCATGTAATTTTCACTATGAACTAGTAAATTTTCATTCTCCAAATTTTCAATCCTGACATTATCATTATCAATTGGTACATTTTCATTCCCCAACTATACATATTCATTATCTGACTCTATGATTTCACCCTCAATCAATACATAGTCAACTTGACTCACATTTAACATACCTTGTCTCTTCCTTTGGTGATTTACCTTGTCCCTTTCCCTATATGCTGCAATGTCTTCATTTGATACCTTCCTTTTGTATTTAGCCTTTTAACGAATATTGCTTCCCATTCAAAAAATAATATCGGACACCTAATCATACATTATAGAATCTTTTTCAATTATATGGGCCCCAAGAGATCATTTTTTCTCAAAATCCATAAAAATGGCCCCAAAAAAGCATGATTGTCGGGTTTGCAATGACAAAATATTTTGGAAAAAGTATGCTAGTATTTTGGGTACACAATCCCATATCAAGTATCCTATCCTAGATTGGATACCCAATATGGGATCGGTTACCCGAAATGGATGCTCAAATTTTGGAGGGAAATTAGAATTTCAAAAGTGTGGGCAATGTGAACAAATTCAAGTAGAAATGTTATTATTGTTGTTATGATTATTATTATTAATATTATTATTATGATTTTTACAATTATAATTTATATTATTATTACAACCTATAAATATAATATATATGATTATTATATTATATTATTATATTTTTGCTATTACTATTAAATATAATATAGTATATGTATTTTTATTGTTATTATTATTATTATGACCTATATAAATATAATATATTATTATTATATTTTATAGGATATTATATATGATTATTATATTATATATGATTATTATTATTATATATGGTTAATATATATGATTATTATATTATATTATTAGAATTTTTACTATTATTATTATTATTATGACCTATAAATATAATATATTAATATATATATATATGATTACTATTATTATATTTAATAGGATAGTATTATATTTGGTTGGTTCAAATGCATCGAAAGGGGTCAGAGGTTATTCTATGACGCTTTCGATGCATTTTGTGACAACGTATGTTCCTAGGGGCCCTACAACCCCTAGGGACCCATTGGTTGGTTCAAATGTGTTGAAAGGGGTCAGAGGTTAGCCTATGACCCCTTTTGATGTATTTTGTGACAATATATGTCCCTAAGGACCCTAGAACCCCTAGGGACCCATTTGATTGGTTTAAATGCATCGAAACCTATGACCCCTTTCGACACATTTCGTGACAACATATGTCTCTAGGGGCCCTAGGACTCCTAGGGACCCATTTGGTTGGTTTGAATGCGTTGAAAGGGGTTAGAGTTTAGCCTGTGACCCCTTTTGATGCATTTCATGACAACATATGTGTCTAGAGGCCCTAGGACCCCTAGGGACCAATTTGGTTGGTTCGAATGCATTGAAAGGGGTTAGAGGTTAGCCTATGACCCCTTTCGATGCATTTTGTGACAACATATGTCCCTAGGGGCCCTAGGACTCATAAGGACCAATTTGGTTGGTTCGAATGCGTCGAAAGGGGTCATAGGTTAGCCTATGACCCCTTTTGATGCATTTCTTGACAACACATGTCCCTAGGGGCTCTAAGACCCCTAGGGATCCATTTGGTTGGTTCAAGTGCGTCGAAAGGGGTCAAAGGTTAACCTATGACCCCTTTCGATGCATTTCATGACAACATATGTGCTTATTTGGTTGGTTTGACACAATCCCTTTCATCACATTCCATGACAACATATGTTCCTAGGGGCCCTAGGACCCCTAGGGACCCCTCTAACCCCTTTAGATGCATTCAAACCAACCAAATGGGCCCTTAGGGACCCATTTGGTTGGTTCAAATGTGTTGTAAGGGGTCATAGGTTAACCTCTAACCCCTTCCGATGCATTTTGTGACAACATATGTCCCTAGGGGTCGAATGTGTTGAAAGGGGTTAGAGGTTAACCTATGACCCTTTTCGATGCATTCCATGAAAACATATGTGCCCAGGGGCCCTAGGACCCCTAAGGACCCATTTTGTTGGTTCGAATGCATTGATAGGGGTCGAAGGTTAACCTATGACCCCTTTCAACACATTTTATAACAACATATGTCCCTAGGGGCCCTAGAACCCCTAGGGACCCATTTGGTTGGTTCAAATGAGTTGAAAGGGGTTAGAGGTTAGCCTATGCCCCCTTTTGATGCATTTCATGACAACATATGTTGGATACAATTATCCAATTTTGTGTTGTCTTTGATGTCATACAAATGTCATAGCAGTTATCAGTTAGTGTCTATCGAGCTCAGTTGGTCAACAAAGCAATTCTCAGTGCTTACCGAGCTTAGTTGGTCAGCAAAGAAAATTTTAGTGTCTACAGGATTTTGTGGCAGAAGTCAGTGTTAACTAAGCTCACAAGGTTAACAAGGGAAAGTTAGTGTTTACCGAGTTCATTTGGTCTCCAAAGGATTTTGTAGAGTTCATAGTGTTAACCAAGCCTCTGTTGGTTAACTCAGGAAATTAGTTCTAAAGCAGTGTTTACCGAGTAGGGTAGGCCAATGAAGGATTTTGTTGTTTTGGAAAATAAAATTTAAATGTTTTATGTAATGATTGTAACCGACTGATGTAATGATTATTGGTGATTGTAAGTTGTAAATGAGCCAACTTAACAATTTGTAAGGTATATATGAAAGGGGAAGTTGAGAATTCAAATGTATGAATGAGTGAGCATGCAAGTGTATTGATTAAAGAAGTGAGTGTGAGAAAACTTTGAAGGATGGTCTGGTATCCTTGAGGAGCAGCAAAGTTTTATTTTTTCAAAGAGGATCTAGTGGAGCAGAACAGAGATTTGCATCAACAATTTAGTTGCATCTCATCGAGGTCATTTTCATTGTTACTTTCTCACCATTGTAGCAGTGATTCCTAAATCTCTTAATAGAGTTGGTCTAACAACTATTTATAAATCCTCTAACAAGGTGACAGTTCTATTGAATTATTCTAAAAACCTCTAGCAAGGCCACTCTTAATAGGGTGATTAAATCCTTTAACAAGGTCACACCTAACAGTGTGTTTTGTAACCTTTAACCAGGTTGGCTCCTAAAAAGGCTCACTTTAGAAGAGTGAAAATCAGTAGCTAGTTACTTGGTGGTTTTTCCCATATTGTGTTTCCATGTTAAATCTAGTGTCTCATTTGTTCAAGTTATTTCTTTTATGGTTGCATGTTAATCACTGTGAATGTTTAAAGATCAATAATAAGATAGCATACACTGCATCTACCGAGTTATAGAAATTTTCTATATGTTTACCGAGTGATAGCAGTAACTAGTTTATCAAACATCTAAGGGATCTGTGGATTTGTTTTTATGGTAACTGATTCACCCCCCCTCAGTTACTCCATCTATATTTCCAACAACATATGTCCTTAAGGGCCCTAGGACCCCTAGGGATCAATTTGGTTGGTTCAAATGTGTCTTCGACATATTTCATGATAACATATGTCCCTAGGGGCCCTAGGACCCCTAGGGACCCATTTGGTTGGTTTCAATGTGTCAAAAGGGGTAAGAGGTTAACCTATGACCCCTTTTGACACATTTCATAACAATATATGTGCCTAGGGGCCCTAAGACCCTTAGGAACCCATTTGGTTGGTTTGAATGCATTGATAGGGGTTAGAGATTAACCTATGACCCCTTTCAATGCATTTCAGGACAACATATGTCCCTAAGGGCCCTAGGACCCCTAGGGACCCATTTGGTTGGTTCAAATGCATTGAAAGGGGTCATAGGTTAACCAATGACCCCTTTTGACATATTTTGTGACAACATATGTCTCTTAGGTGTAAGGAAACTTGGCAATAAATAATATAACCGTTTCCACATAACCCATAATAAATCTGAAATAAATACGGAATTAAAATCCACATGCAAGAGAATAGACAACATACCCACAAAATGTGACACAAGATATACCCTGGGAAACCCTCATTGAGGGAAAAACTCAGCCTCCAAAAGCATCCATCACCATGTATTATTCAGCAAAATAACCATTGCCATACAACCATGGAAGCCTTCATGGCCATAGCCACAACCGAGCAAACTATGTGAAAAAGCATGAATCCACACATCCCATGCCATGCTTTCAACCTTCACAAATGCTCCCTTGGCTAACCTGTCAAGCCTTGTCCTGCTCGACTCTTGCCTTTTCTCTTCTCCTTGTCACTCTTTTTTCTCTACAACAACTACCCTTGTGGCTGCTTATATAGTAGCAAGTCTCACAAAACCACCAAGTGGTATTACATAAACCATGTGCTACCTAACCCACTGACCCCACATTTAATATTGGGCATTTAATTCTTTTCCCCAATATTAAATAATTACATCAAATATTATCACAATGTTACAATACAACTCATCAATTATATCCCATGGGAATCTTTACATGTTGCATGTCCATCTAGGTACAACATTACATAATAAAATAAAATAATAAAATAACAATATTATGCAATGTGTACAACACCCATTATTTCAACAATCTCCCACTTGTTGTATACATTGCATAGGGTCAATCCGTAGCCACATAAATGAACAAGGGAACAATACCTCCCAACACATCCACCATCATGGATCAAAATACACCAAGTGCTCCATCCTGGTACTCGCAACAAAATCAAAGTATCCAGCATCTCAAACATGAATGATCTCACCTCCTATTATGCCACTGCCACTGGACATACATAGAAGCCATCCAAAGAGAAAGCCACCCAACCTGTCGCATTAGAAGATCATAAAATCCTATACCAACAAAAAATTCCAAGCACAAATAACTGATCCAAAGGTAATCACATGTATCCATAGTTGTCAAAATATCCATAGCTGAAATAGCACCCACAGTAAGTGCCAAACCCATCCAACTATCTATACCTCAAAGGTATAACAAGTGAATCTCATATCACCGACATATCCAATCTATAACCTGCAATCACAAGCCTCAAGAGCAATATCTGCCACATATATACCAAGAAGCTCCCACTGCAAAAGATAATGTCAAATCTATAACCAATCCACTTAACACATCTCAAAGAAGTGAATCCATGTAGTATCAAGGACATCCACAATACATAAACTAATATCCTGCAAGAACAACTCTCGTAACAAGTCTCCAATGCTCTCCCAAATTCTCCACAACCAACAGAGGAAAGAGAAAGAAATAACCATGCCATCTCTCACATGACATGCATGAGCACAAACCAGTGATCAAAATCTCCAACCAATCTCAAATCCAATGTAAGAAAAAACTAAACATCCAGGAAGATAACCAAGACCAGAGAAACCATGCAAATCATAACATGTATCATGTCCTTCTACACACACCTCTAGATGTAAACTGTGCAAGTATGATCTCCTCCATAAAACCCCAACAAGAAGCCTCAACAACACCCAAACCATACCATATAACTAATCATGGATGTAAGCCTCTCACAAGAAGATCAAACTCATAAAACCATTCCTAAACCAAGGAATAACCATTCCTAATCCAAGGAATATGCCCAATAAAACCATCTCCCAAACTCAACTAGCATAACAACATATGCACATGGAGATAACCAATGCTAAACCATCTCTCAAATGAACCCTCCAGAACTAACTCATGTACCATAGCTCAAGATCCATATCCATGAAAGACAAGCATAAATATAATGCAACTGAGAGAAACAATGGGCTATACCTCTCAAGTAGCAAACTGCCGAGTAGACCAAGAGTGGGGAATGAGAATGCTCATCAAGATACCCAAGTCTCCAACCAAGACTCATCTAAGAACAATCTCCTCTCAAGTCCATATCAGGTGACTGCCCCTCGGGCTTCCTGTTGAAACCATCAACCATCCCAACAAATACTTCTCTAATCCAAGAGAAATCAGCATCACCACCGTCTCTAAGTATCCATGAGCACCTGTAACCAATCAATCCATGCCAACTCCAAATGCAATATAGCAATATCATGAAGTATCCAGCTTATGATCAGTGTACTCAATACCAAGAAACTAAACCAAGATCAATGTCAAAGTTCCAACCATGGCCTCAAGAACATAAACATGACAACATGATCTTACCATCTCAACCAAAGAGATAACATGCTCCACACGAACATACTATAATATGTCACAACTCTAAACGTGTATTAAGAGTATACCATGACATAATAATGAAACCATCCTCACACCAAGGATAACATGCCAAATAAAAGCATAAACCACACCTTTGCCAAGAACCCTGTGAGTCCTCAAGATGCAACCATCTCCACACACCATGAAGAAAACCATCTCCACACACCATGAAGAAAAACCATCTCCACATATCAGGAAGAACCATCTCCATACACCATGAAGATAACCAAGAACTCCATGAGTCCTCAAGATCTAACCATCTTCAAACACCATGAAGATAATAAGTGCACCATGTAAATGTCAAAGACGCTTCTGCAGCAACAAGATCTAAGAAAAACCTTCAACATCTACAAACACTCAATAAATATATCAATGCCAACAACTCCCACTCAACTATGGTACCAAGTCACTTATGGCATCATAAAATCCATCCTCTCCAAACCAAGAAGATATAAATCAAACTAGGAACTAATCCTGCACTGTCACCCCATCATTGTCACAAGCTCCCACTAAACCGTGTATCCAAGCTATCCATGACATCATGATGAAAATACCATCCTCTAACCATGAGAATCAACCAAAGCATCAAGCCATCAAAGAACTCAAAGTGCACATCATGAGCTCCTCAAAAGAAACTAAATAACTATGATCCTCAACCAAGAAGATATACCACCATAATTGAATCAGAAATCCAAGCTAATGAACATCAAGGATGTACCTGTATATCCAATCATGTCATGCCAAAATTCATGACACCATGATCACATCCGTGAACCGAGCATCTGGTTCTCAATATGTCCAACCTGTCAGCATAAAATAGTCAACTACAATCCTCCACCATGACTGTACCAGGTAACAACATCTCATCCCTTCTACATGAAGATAAAATCATGTGACTTAGGGCATAGACAACCCAAATCCAAGCCACCAATCTAAATATGCATCAATAATGAAAGATCAATGGGCAAAGACAACCCATAACCAAGTTATAAATGCAACCTGTAAGTATAGACCGCTTACAATACTGCACAACTTGTAGACCCAACAAGTCATCATGCATATCCAAATCAAACACTGATAACCATATCATCATGAGACCAAACTAAAATATGAACTGAGTATACAATGACATCAAATCTTAAATCTCCAATGCCATAAACTCACAATGTTACCATAGTCAAAAAAATACATATAAACTGTTCAGATCAATATATCAATAAATAAATCATGCCAAACCTGCACCAAATCTGAACCAATTTGTAGAGCTTTCCGTTGACTACTCGAAGTCCAAAATCCGACTCTGTATGCCCAAGTTATGCCCTAATCCGTGCTCAAAATAAATAACATTTAACTTTAGGGCTCTGAAAACCTGAAAAAAATTTAAAATCATAGAACCAAACCTACACCATGTTGTAGTGCTCTGAATTAGCTTTCCAACGCCTATAAGAACTCTGAAATCCGACATTCTGAGAGAAAGTTATGGCTATTTTACTAAGACAGTCTTTTTACCATTTTCAGTACGATTTTTCATTTTTAATTTTTTCAGTGACGAAAATTTTGACGGTATCAAATTTGACGGCCATCATGGTCTGAAACTAAAAAACTCTTTCATTTCCTCTGAACATGGCCAAACTAGGACATATTATATATCAAAATTTATGGAAATGTTGACCCGGATCCAATGGTGAGGTCTATTTTTACCCAGGAGGTCATTTTTGCAAGCTACCCCCCAAAACCCTCATTTAAAATGAAACATCCGAAAAACTCTTTTTGTCCAACAATTTCACATGCCCAAATATTTTACCATTCCATCATAACAGAAAACCCAAAAACCCTCAGATCTGCAATAATTATTCATATATCTTGCCCTTTCTTTTATCCTCTCATGCACTCCCATAGATTCAATCCAGGGTTACAAACAACACAACCATAGCTCTGATACCACTTGTAAGGAAACTTGGCAATAAATAATATAACTATTTCCACATAACCCATAATAAATCTGAAATAAATACAGAATTAAAATCCACATGCAAGAGAATAGACAACATATCCACAAAATGTGACACAAGATATACCCTGGGAAACCCTCATTGAGGGAAAAACCTAGCCTCCAAAAGCATCCATCACCATGTATTATTCAGCAAAATAACCATTGCCATACAACCATGGAAGCCTTCATAGCCATAGCCACAACCGAGCAAACTATGTGAACAAGCATGAATCCACACATCCCATGCCATGCTTTCAACCTTCACAAATGCTCCCTTGGCTAACCTGTCAAGCCTTGTCCTGCTCGACTCTTGCCTTTTCTCTTCTCCTTGTCACTCTTTTTTCTCTACAACAACTACCCTTGTGGCTGCTTATATAGTAGCAAGTCTCACAAAACCACCAAGTGGTATTACATAAACCATGTGCTAAAACCATGTGCTACCTAACCCACTGACCCCACATTTAATATTGGGCATTTAATTCTTTTCCCCAATATTAAATAATTACATCAAATATTATCACAATGTTACAATACAACTCATCAATTATATCCCATGGGAATCTTTACATGTTGCACGTCCATCTAGGTACAACATTACATAATAAAATAAAATAATTAAATAACAATATTATGCAATGTGTGCAACACTCATTATTTCAACATTAGGGCCCTAGGATCCCTAAGGATTGATTTGGTTGGTTCGAATGCGTCTAAAGGGGTCAGAGGTTAGCTTATGACCTCTTTCGACACATTTCATGACAACATATGTCTTTAGGGGCCCTAAGACCCCTAAGGACCCATTTGGTTAGTTCGAATGCATCAAAAGGGGTCATAGGTTAACCTATGATCCCTTTCGAGGCATTTCATGACAACATATGTCCCTAGGGGCCCTAGGACCCCTAGGGATCGATTTGGTTGGTTTGAATGCATCGAAAGGGGTTAAAGGTTAACCTATGATCCCTTTCGACACATTTTGTAACAACATTATATTTAATAATAATATAATACTATTTATTTTAATATAATAATAATATATTACTAGATTATATAACAATAATATTCATATATATTACAATATTATATTTAACAATAATAATATTCTTATATATTGTTATATTTAATATTTATAATAATAATTATATAATATTACTCTATATATTTAATAATAATAATCATATATATTACTATATTATATTTAATAATAATAATCATAATAATTACTATATATAATAATAATAATCATATATATTACTATATATAATAATAATAATCATAATCATATATAATAATAATAGTTAATAATAATGCCTACACCACCCAAATTTTGGTTTCCCTCCAAAATTTGGCAGTTTCCCTCCAAAATTAAAATTTCCAAGGCCACCGCTTTTTGGGTGCCCGATTAGGCTTGGTATTGACCAAACTTGTTTGGTCAACTCAAAAAACGTGTTTGGGAAAGGTTTCACTAACATTCAGACTTCTAGTAGCCATTTGACAATATTATTTTCATCAAAATTCAATGAAATGAAAAGGGTTTTTTTTATAAGACTCAAGTTTCCATCGATATAATTGCTATCAAATTTTGAGTTCAATAAGTATTTATTAGTTAATTTTTAATGAAGATATTTATAAAGTGCTGATTGACATACTGATTGAAAAACAACTGTAACTTTCAAACGGTATAACATTTTTCAAATCCAAAAGTTACATCACATTCTATGCTTCACCTAGTATAAGGAAAAAAAACATATTAATTTGGTAAAGTTTTCAATTAGTTAAGGTGGTCAAACACAAGAGTTTTTTTATTATGGAAAAGGTATAGTAGAAAATTCATATTTAATTATTAATTTAGAATAAAAATACCCAAAAATATGCGTCACATTCGAGCATGAGTCTACTTTATAATTATTTTAAAAAAAATTATCATTTGATTTTGATTAAGGTGGTAAGATATACATCTACTTTTTATTTTCACCTTGAAAATTTTGTAGTACTGCATTAATATCCAAATTTTTGACCAATCAAATTATTTTTTCTCCAGATAAGGCCTAGTAGTTTAGAAACTACATTCAATTTCCTACATATTATTTTCTTAAAATTTTTTGATATAAAGTCCAGAACCACTTTAAAATTATGTTTCAAGTTGACATAACCTTGATTTGTTGGTTTTTCATTGCCACTTAAGGCCATAGTTTGGTTGACTATGATCCTGCACATACCCTTTAGCCTTTTGTGCAATGAATCTTGTACTATCCCTTGTGGTTTGGGCTAACTAGGTTTTGCAACCTTCTTTGGTCTTGTCACTATAGATGTCTTTGCCTTTCTTTTCCTTTTGTCAGTGGGTGTAGTGCTTCTTCGACTTCTTCTTCCTCAGCATCTTCTACAATTTCTATGTCCTCTTCATGTTGATCCTCTCCTTGTCCTTGTGTTAGAGCCAATTGTGCTTGAGCCTATGTTTCTTCTTCTTCTTTTTTATCTTCTTCTTCTTCATCCTTCTCGGCTTCTTCACCAAATTTTTCTTTTAGTTTCTTCAGTAATTTATTATTCTTCTTGATTACAGAGGCAGTCTTTAACTCCATGGTGATTTTGGATTTGGCCAATTCACAGTTACCAAATGCTTTGGCTTCTTTGTCCACTTCTTCTACAAGTAATGTTGTGATTGCTACAAAGGCCTCATCTACATTTATCTCATAACCTAATGGCCTTAGCCATCTCACTCTAGGAATTGTTGCTTGTACATATGTATGATCAGTATCAACTAGGAAGCAAACATCATCATAATGTTTCTCCACTAGTGATACTAGTATCCTTAGTCTCTTCTTCATGGATTGTTTGAAATCTTCAAAATAACTAGTCATTGCTAACTCAAAATTATTTCCTAATTGTTCAATGACCTCTCCTATCTATACTACAATTTATCTATTTGTCTTCCATATAACATTGCCAAAAGTAGGAAATGTATTTTGTACATAGAAGAAAATACATAGCAAAATAGATCCAAATTTGCAATGAGCACTCTTTGTTTTCCTTATTGCTCCTAGGTTTTCAATCAATTGCTGAAATTATAACTTGGCAAGATCATAAGTATGATCTTTCTTCACAATTTTATAGCCTACATCCATTGCAATGCAAGGTACACTATTTAATAAGCTTGATTGATAAAACTTATGTGTTATTACCCTCATTGCAAAAGCTATCAAGGTATCTGTGATTGTATCAAAGGTCATATCCCTTGGGTTCCATATAGCCCATGTGTTCTTTTCAATAACTTCTTTAGAGTCACTTCTCATAGTCTTTGATCGATCTAAGGTTGGATACCATGTTACCCTATGGGTAATTTTCTTTGTGATTTTAACTGGCCCATTACCTAGCCATACTGGGCTTTCATGTATTCTACTTATGACAATCCTTATCCACTCAGTTTTGAAGACATTCAAAAAATCCAGGGCACAAATTAACCCTTTCTTCTCGATAATATTGAATTTTCTCTCAATGCTCCATTTTCACATAGTTTTCCATATGCTTCTCTAATTTTCATGTCACAAATGCTACCAATCTTGCAATTATAATAATTCCTGACATCTTGTATCATTAAGACTCTTGATGGTATAATAAACAATGCACCATAGTAATCTTGCTTATATGGTATGTCTGGAATAACCTTGAAAATAGGTTGTTTAATCTTGTTACTAATCAATTGAATATTTAAAAATTCTTTACCCTTTACACCTTTTGCCTTTGAAGAACTAGATGCCATCTCATAAATCTAGGGTTTGCAAAATTTGAAACTGTGTAACTCGCCACATGATAAATACCTCACAAATCTTGATGAAATGGTGTCGAATAGATGTTCAAATCTTCTACAAATGTTTAGAAGAATTTCTCCAGATCGCCTTTAGCTCTTCGTCTTCTTTCTTGATTTTGAATGATGTTAAATGAGAAGAAATCAATCAAATAACCCTTAAAACACTACAATTAATGTGAAGTGCTTACATAGTTGTAAGCTTGGCATCAACTGATTTTTGGCTCACTCGACATCCACATGTCTTTCCATTTACTCAACAACCATAGGATAGTTTTCATGCTTGGCATTAACATGAAAAAGGTGACAAAACTTTAAAGATTTTCCCTTGATTTCTAATAACACTTTACATCTTTATTCATGCATATGTAATCTTTTTAGAACTTAATCCTTGGAACTGATGTATGCTATAACTTTTAAATATTAGTCCCACATACCTCTTGATTATTTAGTTTGATGAGATGTGATCACCTGACCCATTGGGTGAAGTGATCCCATCTACACTTGATGTGCTATAATCCTCCTTTCTCTTCCATGTCTTGTTCATCTCATCTCTGACATTTTTCAAATTTACCTTGCCTTTACCTTTGTTGAACTCACAACTTGTTGCCTTTGACCTTGTTGGACAATATTAGTTAATGTAACCAGTCTTCAAACAACTAAAACATATGGTTTGACTTAACCACCTTTTGTAGTCACTCCTGAAGTGTGTTCTAATATTGTTCTCAAGAATATGTCCATACTCGTGACAGTAGTAAAAACTATACCTTGTATTATAGTCCCAATTATAATAGTTGTCATAGTTCTTTACCTTTGCTTGCTTGTTTGATGACCACATGGGTTTGGATCTGCACTCAAAAGCTCTATGTCCATACTTCTGACAATTATAACGATATCTGTCAAACCTTTGAATGTGCATGGTCTTAGTTCTGCATTTATGTTTTTGATGTCCTTGTTTGTTGAACTTATGGTAGTGGCCCATGCTCTTTTGCTTATCATTTCGATTTACAATCTTTCTCTTGCACACATTAGTAGTATATCTTTTCTTACCACAATTATGGCAAGTAGGTTTTGAGTTCTTACCTCTGTTACTTCTTTCTTTAACACTTTTGGATGATTCTCCTTCTTTAGTACTTGTGTATCCTAGTCCAAATCTATCATTATTAGATCTAGGAGATCTCATCAACAACTCAAAGTATTTGATAGCTTCATTTGGTTTATTGAATCTTTTAGCAAACTCCTTTTCCCTTTTTAGTTCATTGCTCAACTATTCATTTTGCGACTTTAGTGTAGTTATCTCAGTGTCCTTGTCATTCAGTTCATGGTTGGCATTCATCTTTTGACTTAGTTTCTAAATGCATGTTAGCAATCCTGTGTTGGTACAATTGTTTAATTGTGTGTTGTCTTTGATGTTACACAAATGCCATATCAGTTGACAGTCAAAGCTTACCGAGATCACTTGGTTAGCAAGACAATTTTTCTTATCTACCAAGCGTTCTTGAGTTTATTTTGTGAAGACAGTGTCTACCAAGCTCACTCGGGCATCAAAGGAAATTTAGGCAAAAAAGAGTGTTAACCAAGCTCACTTGATTAACGAAGGAAAGTTAGATAGAGTTAGTGCTAACTGAGTTCACTAGGTTACCAAATGATTTTTGCAAGTTCGTAGTGTTAACCGAGCCTCTGTTGGTTAACATAGGAAATTGTCTTAGAACTAGTGTTTACCAAGTTAGGTTAGCTAATGAAGGATTTTTTTGTCTTGGCATATGAAGATTAATTATTTTAAGTATTGGTTCTAGCTTACTATGATAATGAATATTGGTCACTTTAATTTGTATTGAATCGACTTGACAGTTTGGATGATATAAATATAAGGTCAAGTTGTGATTATCAAGTGTGTGCAAGTGTGTTGATTAAATTGAAAGGAAAAGAGTGGGAGTGAACTTTAAGGATAATCAAATATCCTTGTGGAGTAAAATAGTAATATTCAATTAGGAAGGATCAAGTTTAAGCAGAATACAGATCTAGATTCAGCAATTCAGTTGCATCACAATCAGGTCATTTCATTGTTGCTCTCTAACCATTGTAGAAGTGATCTAAAATCTCTTAACAAAGTTGGTTTAATAGCCAGTTGTGAATCCTCTAACAAGGTGGCAATTCCATTGAATTATTTTTAAGACCTCTCATAAGGCCACTCCTAACAAGGTGATTAAATCCTCTAACAAGGTCACACCTAACAATGTGTTTTTGTAACCTTTAACCGGGTTGGCTCCTAATAGGGCTCACTTTAGAAGAGTGAAAAATAGTAACTAGTTACATTGGTTGTTTTTCCCATATTGGGTTTCCACATTAAATCATGGTGTCTCTTATGTCCATGTTGCTTCTCTTATGTTTGCAATATAATTACTGATAGTTTAAAATTTGATAAAGTAACACACACTCTATTTTTATCGAGTTTCAACAATTTTTGTTTGTTTACCGAGCATCAATAGTAATCAGTTTTATCAGTTGAATTTTTATTGTTGACATCCAAGGATTTGAGATTTATCTTAGTGGTAATTGATTCACCTCCCCCCTCTCAGTTACTCCTTCTATATTTCTAACAATTGGTATTAGAGCCTTTGGTGCTTGCAGGAATGCTTCAAGGACCTAAGCAAAAGATCAAGATGTCTTACAAGAAAGAAATCCCTAAGCTAAATAGAGATAACTTTTTAGCATGGAAGGGACTCATGAGGCTTCATCTAGCTACCATCAGTGATTTAGGCTACAAATACCTTGATGAAGAATACAAAACACCTGCTGGTACATTATCTATTGGAGATAAAAAGAACCATAACATCATGATGATTGACATTACATCTGCTCTCAGCTATGAAGATTCGATGAGGTCAAAGACTGTAAATCTACTTTTGATATATGGAACAAGCTCAAGGACATCTATGGTGTTGATGACAATGTAAGGAGAGCCAAAGCTGAAAGCCTTAGAGGACAATTTGATTAGATGAGGATGAGAGAAAATGAAAATGTTGCCAAATATGTGGAAAGAATCAAAGCCAGTGTTAGTGCAATTAGAGCATCCATAGGAGAGATCAAAGAAGAAACTATTGTTAGTAAAATTTTTAGAACTTTGTGTTGAGCTGTCATTATGCATGATGCTAAATGGTAGGAATTCTTGCAAATTCCTCTCTTGAAAAGCTAATCTTTTCAATCAACTCCAAGGTTTTGTATTTGTCTTGTGACGTACCAAAATTCACTCAGTTGAAGATAAATGTGATTGTTCACGAGGAGGCCTTTGCTGGTTCATTTTTTATCTCAGATAAAAATGAAGAATCTACACACTGTTTCAAAACAACACACAAAAGAACTATGTTTTGGTATTTTTCTATTTTTAATGAATGCAATCTAATAATGCAAGTAGTATGAATTCCTATTCTAACAAGCGGTTAGCAAAGAAAATAATGAAACTTTAAAAAAAAACATGAAATTGAAAACCTAATGGACATAAACTATAGAAAATAATATGTCTGCGAGTTAAGCTTTCAAAGAAATCAATAGGTAACCAAAGAAAATAGGACCATTGCTTCCTAGATTCCACTGATGCAATCGTAGAGGAGAAATTTCAATAACTGAATGATGTTTCACTCTTCATCAAATCGCAAGGCCAAGGAAAGTGTGCTCATGCGAGACAAAGAGTTATGCAGGCATAAGTTGGTGATTTCTTCTCAAGCTAGATATGTCAACAGAATTCGTAAAACTATAGCAAACACCATAATTAATAGATCACACAACCATAAAAAAACACAATAAACCTTTGGCTCAATCACAATCTCATGAACAAAATTCATAAAATAATGACACATTCAAGCAAGAATCACTACACTCCAATGCGAGCACTAAAATTATAATTTTATTCCACAATAATGGTGGCCCTCATTACATATTACAATGGGGTATTTATAAGAAACCATCTCCTCAATTTGTGTTGAGAGTGAGAGATATTCTTCATGCAATAAAATGCTTTTAAATAATAAAACAAACTAATTATGTACAAACTAACAATTAATTTGGTGCTTAGTAGAACTCCATCCATATTTTATTCACTAATTGGATGCATGAGCCTTTACATGTCAAAAAAAAAGAAATTATAGAGAGAAAAGAATAAGGAAGCCTTTAGTCGAAATAGGAGTATCTGGAAGTGCCAAAATTGGAAGCTGGTCCATTACCGAGAATTTTTCAGAATTAAATTATCGTCAGAATGCATTTTTGATGCATGGAAAGCGCTATTTTTGGGAACTAGCAGTTAATCATCGATGCACCTCTGAAATTGCGGAGCTATGGACCTATGCACCTGTGGAGCTGTGGACCTCGACAGGGTTAAAATCTCAAAATTTTATTGAGTGTCAAAATTGAAATTCTGGTATCTAGGTTTTGTTCTTCTTCATCCCAAAGCTATGTTTGGATGTTTTCCCTTGAATTTCTTTATAATCTCAGTAATTTTGGCCACATCCGGTAAATCTAAAGCCTCATATTTATCCTTGACCTTTTTTTGGTGATTGTGTACCTCAATTTGGGTGTCAAAAAAATCCCCAAGTTTGGTATCCAATTCTAAGAAGGCTTCTTTTGTCCTGAAGGCTTGCTAGATATCTTCATCACTAGATGCTTCCTCAAAAGTCTTCTTAAAATTTTCTACTACTACCTCAACATGAAACAATTTCTCTCATTCCTAATCTTCAAAAATATCCAAGCATGCATCGTTATAATGTTTCTCTACTTCCAAAATTTTCTCTTGGGCTTGGTCCTTGAGCCGATGAATCTCCTCATGTAACGTTTCCATTACTTTATTGCTATCCACTATTTTCTCTATCCTATCATCAATCATATCTAATTCTTCTCCTGTATGTACATCAATCAAAACTTGATACCTTTTCCCTTTTATGGCTTGCAAAGTTTGTAAATCCTTACTCTAGGCCTGTACTTCATCCATAATACTGAAGTCCTACTTCAAAATTGCTATGATTTTATTCACATTCTCCTGCGTAGCAAGCAGTAACTTCAAATTCCCTGTGATAATCAGAACACCTTTCTCCTCAAAACTTTCCTACCATTGCTGACAAGCTTTCAAAAATGGGTCAAGCTATACACCTCCCCCCTCTCTAAGCACAGTGTTCAAAGTTTGCTTAGGGCACTTCGAATCCAGAGGACCAACCACTTCGGCTAAATATCTCTTTAGGATCTCAACCTACCTTTGAAGTGTTTGAAGTTTGACCTCATCTTGTTCCATGTTCTTGAGGACCTCTTTGATTCCCATGGTCATCATTAATTAGTTTGTATCCTATGTAGGTTTTCCCAACATAACCTCTTTCAATTCCTAATCTTTGAGACCAAGGCTTTCTGCATCTATGTCTTGAGGAGGGATAGCCACTTGTGCAAATAATTCCTAGTTTTGTGTGCTAGTGACAAACACAAACGACATTTCCTTGTGTGACAGGGACTCAGGTTTATTCAAAAATCTGCAATACCATAAATATCTTCCTCCAAAGCACATAACTGAGGTCTGGTACTCATTATTTCTTTCTGGATCCATCTAGGGATGTGTTCAACTGAAGACCTGGCTCTTGAGGATGAAAGGGTGTGTTCTACAATCTCCTTCCCCTTATCACTCCTCCTCAGAGTTGTTTCCTATTGAGAGGGCTCTCCTTCTGTAGTCCCAGTCTTAGTGGACCCTACAACTTTCACCTTAGTGTCTTGAGAAGGTGGTTGAGAATATTCCACCATTTGTCCCTCCTTTGACACTTCATCAGTCACCATTTGTTTTGGTTTCTCCTCTTGTGATGGTTCCTTCTGAACCTACTCTTGTTCTGAACTCTGGGATGGAGTGACTAAGCCACTATCTACCACCATGATTTGTGGTGGAGATGGGGGAGTAAGATCAGGACCTTGTGAATCTTGTGACATCTGCATCCAGTCTTCTTGTTGAGGTTCACCTGTAGGGGTGTCCTTGATCTTATCCTCGATTAACTCTGTTCCTACTAGCATAAAATCAAAATTTGACATTGTGAAAATATCATCGCCCTCTTCACTTTGCTGATTCATCCACTACTATACTTCATCTTTTGAAGAATAGAGTTCTAAGGGTTCTACTTGGGTGGATGGCGAGGTACCCATGGCACTCTTCCTCCTTTGTTGCTCAACAGCTCTAGCTAGCTGAGTTCTTCCCTGTAGGGGCACTTGTTCCTATTCTTCTGATTCTTCTTCCTCCTCCTCTTTGTCTCTCTCCAGAATGGTTTCAGGAATAGATGGTAAAGGCACCAATCTTTTGTTGATCCTTTGCCTCTTTTTCATCTGGATCTTAATCTTCTTTCATTTTTTGGAGGCAGAAGGAGAAGCTAGCTCTTCTTGCAAAGGAGGAATTGAAACTTGTGGAATCTCTCCCTCTTCTAATTTACTGGGCCCAATTGTAGGCAATTGAGGTTCATCCTGGACTTAAGTAGCTCTAGTATCGTCAGACCCTTGTACACCCTCTTCTTGCTATTGGGGAGGTGCCTATTCGTTAGCTTGTTTTTTTTTAATCCTTTGATGGAGCTCCTCTTACTTTTGTTCTTTCCCTTCCTCTTTGGAGGGTGATAATATCCAACTAGGTGATCAAGCTAGTATACTATCTCTGGCCTGATAGGAGACTTTGCCACAAAGGTAAGAATTATTACTTTCTTCCTTCTACCTCTTTTTGGGTGGGCATGTACGTGAAAGATTACTGTGTTAGGTATTGGATCAAGTGGAAAAGGCTTCTTGATCGAATCCTTCATCATTTTGATGAGATGCCTTGCCTGATGATTAATATCATCAGCCTCCTCCCTGTTAACCTTGACATTCATGATGGGTCTTTCTCCTATTTTGTTTGAGTTGAATAGGGGGTCTAGTAGCTCCTTTGAATCCTATTGCCTTATTTCTTTAGGAATGTTCAACTGGAGAGCCTTTTCTGCTAGATACAATGTCATCCTACAATAGTTCCTTATACAAACATCGTAGTCATTTGTTGCATTCATCCAGTGATCTTCAATATCATCTTCATGGTGGAACTCCTTTCCTGCCAAACTCTCCACTCTCCCGATATTATCAAAATAGGGCCAGGGAGAGTTGTATTCCTCAAGGGGATAGTTCTCCCACTCCCACTCGAAGGATGAAATATCTTGTTTCCGTTTCACCTAGTATGGTCCTAAGAACAAAGGCCATGCCCAAAAAGGTCTCTGTTGTATTTTCACTTTCTCATATGTAGATTCAATCTGTCGTGCAATCTCCAATAGTACCAGTTTGTCGCTTGGATATCTCAGGATCTTCTTAGGGTTGATAGATGCACCAACTACCTACAAATATGTGAATGTCTTAAATTGGATGAAGTAGGCCTCGAGAGCTATTATCTATGCTTTTGCTTCATCGAATAACCTCTTTCCATAATCTTCCCTGATAAATCGGATGATCACAAAAATGAATGCATCATTCATGATTCTATATTCTTTTCTCTGTGCTGAGAGCTTCTTCCTTACTAGTTGAGGGTAGACAATGTAAGGCCATGCATTAGGATCCTACATACTGCCCTTCCTATACAAATTGATGTAGTTTTTTGCCCTTACTACAAGTAGGTATGCCATGTAAGAAGTCATATAGAACTTCTTCTTGTCTTTAACTGCCCTCAATTTCTCACACAAACTTTCACTTAGTGTGGTGGCCCAATCCAATGGTATCTTTGCTACTTTGATGGTCTCAATGAATTTGACCATGAAAGTGCTAAAGTGGCCCGCTGTAGGTAGACCCATGACTCTGCTCAAAAGAATGATGGAATAATCAATATCTTCCTTCATATATCCCCGAGTCGTATCCACTTTGCCTATTATCCTTCCTCGAGGAGGTTTCTCAATAAGGTAAGATGATTTTATGATGTCTGTCGCCTCCTTCTGGTGCTCCCTATACCATCTCTCTGTTGCTTCATATGAGAGTCTAATGAATTGATCTGCCCTTGGGAGATGGAAAACCCTCTCAATGTTGTTGGGTCATAGTTCCAATATAACTTCTCTAGTGACACTTTGGCCATTCTTTCTTGAGGAATAAAATGTTGTGCCAGTGTCATGATCAGTTCTGTCGACTGTACTGACATAGGATATGAAGTTGCGTTCACCAACATGGAATGAATTAGCGAGGATACTAGAGCAGATCTCTCCATTGGTTTGTTGCAGATTTTGATGAATTCTCCTAAATCTGTGTGCCCCAAATCAGTGTCTTTGATTTTTGCATGATGTTCATGGAACCTCAATTTTTATGGTACGCCTTGAAACTTGAATACCAATGGGCTTGGGTGTCATTCTGAATGTGGATGCCATTTCATCTTTGCATGACATAAGAAAGGTGTTTGTTAGTTGAAAATAATGAGAATCTACAAAATGTAAAAGCATTTCTTTAATTAATTAACTTATTAGTGATGAAAAAATATGCAAAAAAAAGTGAGTCTTTTGGAAGCATGGAAGTGTGTGTAGAAGATGGGAGCATGAGAGTGTAATGTGCTAGTGTGGGTAGAGCTCATGGTGGTGTGCGATGGATGCATAGTGAGCGGTGCCTTGCATTTTGTGTGGCAGAGGAGAGTTTGATAAATGATGCCACTCACAAAATGAGTGCACAATGGATAAGTGTGGGGGTGCGCGTATATAACATGTGCAACCCTCGCGAAGCACATGGCAAGGGTTGAGTGTGTGTCACCATGTTACCAAGGGTGCATAGTGCATGACATAGTAGGCATGTGACACTAAGTTAAGGGTGCACACAACACCAAGTTAAGGGTGCACGTGATGCTGAGTTTCAAAGGGTGTGCGGTGCTGAGTTCAGGGTGCACAGTGCCGAGTTACAAAGGACGCATGGCACCAAGTTAAGGGCACGTGACAATGAGTTAAAAAGGGCATGCAGTGCCAAGTTAAGGGTGTGTGGTGCCAAAACTTGAATGCACCTTGTAAATGCAAGGGCATGACATGTGTAGTGATTTGAGACAAATGCAATGTCAAAGAAAGCGGTGGTCTTTGGGGGGGGGGGGGGGGGGGGTCAGGGGTTTTATAACCCCCACCCACCCATGGGGTGTGTGGCGTGCCCCTGCATGGGTACGCACCTTGGGGTGTACAGGTGCGTGGCATGCACCTCGCGGGTTGTGCACACTCACAATTTTATATATTTTTATATCTTTTTCCTTTTTTTGATTTTTTTGAGTTTTCAATTTTTAATTTTTTTTTGGTTTTTTCACTTTTGACTCTTAAAATTTTTTTTTTGAATCCTAAATGGTTAATTTGGGGACTCAAAACAAAAGTAGGGGGGCCCCATTCCTCGTAAGGAATGGGGCGTGTGTTGTGCGACCACAACAAATAGCCCTGAAAAAAGGAAGAAATGACCAAGGCATTTCTCCATCAGCAAACATTCTTCCAACGTGTGTCAAACACCAACCAAACTTTGAACACCTCGAGCGTATTTCAAATGACTTTGCCATCAAAATTATAGAATTCAAAACCTTCAAGCTTAGTGTGTGATTTGTGTGTTCATTTCCTTTGACATCTTAGGATGTAGTCAATCAAAGTTTTCTGATAACTTAGAAACAATCTTCCACTCCTCCTGGCTCATTCATTCAGAATCTCTACAAGGCTATTCATTGATCATCTACTTGAATAGATGAGAGAATTAGTTTGAGGGCTCTTGGTGGGTTGCCACATTCTTTTAACTTTCTCGAAAATTTGAATAATTGCTCCATGTAGTTTCATAATGTTACTCTTTTTTTTTTTGAAGCAATGTCTTGGATACAAGATACTTTGTTTTGAAAACATATCCTTTTGCTATTTTAGATCTTTAGAATCCCTTAGTCTTAACAACATATTTTTCTTTTATTTTTAAATTTTTTTTTATCTCTTCTGTATCTTGACTATGCTTAGACTATGTAGTCAAGACATCAGTGTCATTTCTTGGATTTGATATTTTGTGAACATCCCTTGCGTTCCTCTTTTAGAAGTTTTAGAAACTCTCACGCCAAACAATGACTTTAGTAACCTTTCAAGAAGACCCTATCTATTTGAATCAATTGGAGTTTGGATCATCCTTTGTCATCTTTGACTTCAATTTAACAACACCTAAAATAATCAATTTTTTAGATTTGCAAAGTGTGGAGAACTTGTTGGTCTAGAATCCTAACTTCTAGACAAAAAATTCCCTATTTTTGCAAGGAATGTTTGTTGCTTGGTTGGTATAAGACACAAAATCATCCAAATGTTTTGACAAAAAAATACCTCTTCCTGAAATTGGAACCAAAGAGTGGTTAGTAAAATCTTGAGAGAAAATCTCAAGTACACCTTACCCCCTAGGACTGACACAACTTTGAAAAGTAACACATGATTGAAAGAAAACACACAACATGAAAGTAAAACACAGAGAAAATCTCAAGTACACCTTACCCCCTAGGACTGACACAACTTTGAAAAGTAACACATGATTGAAAGAAAACACACAACATGAAAGTAAAACACACTTGCAGGAATAAAAATCTAAGCTAAATGCAGAAATAAAATCTAACTAATTTTATTTTTGTCTTTTAGGCTTCAAAATAATGCTCTAGAAACTGCCCATTTACGAGCAAGGGAAGAAATTCTCCCTGTAAGGAACTGAGCCTAAAAGTGTTTTCCCCAAGAATTTTTGCAATTTGATAAGGGACCGTCCAAAAGAATTGAAACTTGGTATGGCTGCCCAACTTTTCGTTTGCCTTATCCCAGAGTAGAATAAGGTCAAAATTTTTGAATGACTTTATTGTGGCCCTCTTTTCGAACCATCTTTTCATAGCAACTTGATGTTTAGCCATGTGCTCCAATGTAGCTGTCTGTTTCTCATCCATCTATAAAAGATTCATCAATCTGATTTGTACTTTTTCAACATCTTTAGCGTACCCACTCATGAATTTCAAAATAGGAATCCTGAGGTTAAGTGGGAACACTGGTTCTTGTCCATAGACAAGCAAATATGGAGAAGTCCCCAAAACATTTTTGACTCTTACTCGATCTATCCACATGGCATATTTGAGTTATGTATGCTAATCCCTAGGGTTCTCCTTCGACAATCATCTTATTACTGTGATTAAGTTCTTATTTTTAGATTCTGCTACCCCATTTCCTTGTGGGTAATAATTTGAAGAGAACTTGATGATGACTTTATTTTCAAATGCCCATTGGGTCAAGAATGAAGATGCAAACACAGACCCATTATTGCACACAAGGGCGAATGGCATTCCAAATCTAGTAATAATGTGTTCTTCCAAAAAGTCTGTTACCACCTTGGCAGTGCAATTTTTGAATGTTTCTACTTCTGTCCATTGTGTATAGTAATCTATAGCTGTGAGAATAAATGTGTGTCTAGTTGATGATGGTGGATTGATTGGACTAGTAAAATCTAGCCCCCACTTTGCAAAGGGGCATACCTCATACACTGGTTGTAGTGGCATTGCCAAGTGTATCTCCTTATTAGCACTAGTTTGACAAATATGGCAAGAACTCACATGTTTGAAAGTGTCTTTGAATATTGAGGGCCAAAAATAACCTGATCTTAAAATCATGTGAGTTGTTGCCTCTGTTGAACCATGCCCTGTACCATACTTGTCATGAAAATGTTCTAAGACTTCCTTTGCTTCTTCATGTCCTAAGCATTTTAGATAAATCCCTTCATAGTTCCTTTTATACAACTTCTTGTTATGTAACATGTAGGACTCACATTTTATTTTGAGTCCCCTACATTGTGAACTATTCATCCAACTAGGGCATTGATCTTATAGAAGATAATAAACAATGTCCTGATACCAAACATTTGTCACCACACCTTGACCAATATCAACTTGTGATATAACCATTTTATTTTGATCATCCTCATTTGTTTCACTATCAAACTTGAATTCCCTTTCGTTTACATCCTGGTTATCAGCTATCATTTTTGAGAATCCTTGACCTTTGATCAATCTCATAAGTTGAATTTCCAAATTGAATTCTTGAAGTATGGCCATCCACTTTCCTCATCTTTTATTGAGTTCATTCTGCATTCTTTCATTGAGTTCATTCTGCATTAGAAGCATCTTCACTGTTGGATCAAGTACAATTGCATACACCTTACTTCTTAGTATGTAATGACAAAACTTCTTTACTGCCTCAATTAGTGCAAAGGATTGTTCATCAAGGTTCATATAATTTAACTCAGCATTCTTCAAAGGACAACTCATAAAATCAATTGGTCTTTCTTCCTCCTTTTCTTTCTTCTATGTCAGGATCCCTGCACAAGAGTGTTCTGAAGCAAAGGAATAGATCTTAAAAGGTAACTCATAATCAAGACTCACCAAGACTAGGGCCATAAAAATGGTCACCTTGATATCTTCAAATGATTTCTTTATCTCTGGAACCCATTCCATATTAGCCCCCTTTTTGAGTAAATCATTAAGGGGACATACTATCTCTGCAAATTCGCTTATGAATTTTTGCACAAAATTTATCTTTTCAAAGAAAGACTTTAGCTCCTTCCGACTATGAGGAGGTGATAATTTCAGAATGGCTTCGACTCTTTCAGGGTCAATGGAGATTCTGGCTTCAGAAATGACATGTCCCAGGAGCTTTCCTTTAGTAATGCCAAATGAACATTTCTTAGGATTGAGAGATATTTCGTATTTTGAATACCTATCTTAGATCAGCAATGTGGGTACTTTGATCTTTTGAAAAAATAGTCAAGTCATCCATGTAGATGACTATACATCTATTAATCAATCCTTTGAAAGCTTCATCCATTGCTTGTTGAAACGTAGCTCCTGCATTAATCAATCCAAAATGCATTCATCTATAGGCAAAAGTTTCCCACTTTGTTGTGAAAGCCATTTTTAGTCGATCTTCTTCATTGACCATCACTTGATTATATATTGAATATCCATCCAAGAATGACATCATCTTTGATCCATTTACAATCTACAATAGCTCATCTAGTGAGGGCAAAGGATAGTTGTCTTTTTGAGATGCTAAATTTAAGTTACAAAAATCAACGCAAAGGTGAATCTCTTTGGTCTTCTTTTGCATGGGAACCAAATTAGAGACCCATGTAGAATGGTAGATGGAAAATATGATCTTGGATTCTAGTAGTTTCTTTACTTCTTTCATGATCAGTGGTTCAATGATAGGATTTATAGGTTTTTGTCTCTACCAAAAAGGTTTGACATCTGGTTTTAACGGTATGTAGTGCGTAATAATCTTGGGATCATATGTTTTTAGTTCTTCATAGCTCTAGGCAATAACATCCTTATACTCTATGAGTAATTTGAGCATGTCTTCTCTTTCTTGTAGATTGCATGCTTTTCCTATCTATACCATTTTTGGTTCTTCATTAGTACCCAAATTGTATGAGTCACATTCTTCGATTCCCTTTTCTTGAGTCACCCTCCTATTGAGTGCTGATTTATCATGATCAAAGATATGTTCTAGTTCAACCATCCCTTTTGGAATAGTATTGGTTTTCAGATTAAGAATCCCATCTTCATCCTCAACCTCATCATCTTCATGTTTTTCATCCAGTGTATCATCAATCTCTTGTCCCTCAAAATGGCGACTGCACATGATAAACTCAAGTATATGTTGATCATCCTAAAACACCTGGAAGTTTTTGATATTGTTAGGAATAGATGGAACAACAACCAATTCTATTGAAAATATTTTCAACTTGGTTCTTTCGACTAGTTGCAAAGAACTTGTTGAAATGGCGAGAGCATCTGCTACCATATTTTTTCTTCTTGGAATGGATCTGATGTTCAAAGCTTTAAATTCATCCAATATATCCCACACCCTTTTTCTGTAAGAAAGCAACCTCTTATCATTGCAAGAGTATATGGATTTTACTTTTCATATGACCAATTGAGAATCTCCTTTGATTATGAGAGTTGTGACTCCTTTTTCCAGTGCAAAGAGAAGTCCTCAAATTAACACCTCGTATTTTACAATATTGTTAGTACATCTAAACTATAATCGATATGTGGTATAGAAAGACCTACATTTTGGGTTGACCAATTTGATACCTATACTGGCTCCCAACTTGCACCTGGAGCCATCAAAGTGGAGTGTCCAAATCAAATTTTCCTTGGGTTTTCTAACTTTATACTTATTCATCCTTAACTTTTCTTTTACTTGGGCATTGAATGACTATTTCTTAGGAATCCACTATAACTTTCCTTTTGTAGGACTTGATGATTCCCCTTTGTAACTTTTAGATAGAGGAAGTGTATGTTTTTCTTGTTTACCTTGAATTTCCCTTATCAATTCTTTGATTTCCTCAACCTTAGGTTCAGGATGAATGTCCATCCTTTACCTTTCACATATCATGTTCTCCTTTGAACTTTAATCATCCTTGGGGGAGGAGAAGACAAGTCTCCACCATCTAAAGAGGTGTCACTATATGACACATATAGATCTTCACTTTCCTTTTCAATCTTTTCAACAAAGTTGGATGAGTTTATAGAATTTTGGCTTTCTGTGAGTTCATCTGTTGAGGTCTTTTTATCCTTATTTCCCATTATGTGTGTCAATACCTTTGCTACCACTTCTTGACATGATGATAATTTGAATTCTGAGTGACTAACTGTATGCAACAACAATATCTTGGGAGGAGGAGGATATTAGGATCAACTTCCTCTCCTAAACATTGTAAATTAGTCACCATATTGTCTATGAATTATGTCACGGTTTCACTTTTGGGTACTGGCACTTTGGGTTCTTCATTTTGATCTTGAGATGTATTGGTTGGAACTGTATCCAATACCATCACTTTGTATGAACCCAAATCCAATTGTAAGAATGCTATCTCATTCAGGGCATTGTATTCTATGATCATTGTTTTTAGTTTGGGTTCAACATCTATCTTGATTTGATTGTTCAATCCTTTCCATGGCAACCACAACTGAATGAAGTCTATGGAAAACCACCACATGTATGTCAATAACATTCTGAATCTAGGGATCAACTGTTAACTGTATCCACACACATCTTTCAATACACCAATAACCTTTACCTCTATTTTATCCAATTGTATCACTACTCGATTGGAGGGTTGAGGATGAACTCCTAGCCTTTGGGCTATTGATAATGGTTTTATGTCACATGAAGCTCCTAAATCAATAAGGCAATTGTACAGATTCTTCCCATATATCCTAATGCTAAGCAAAAATGGAGGTGCCTCAACTTTGTCTTTGAACATAGTGGGCATTGCTTCTACAACATTCACTTGTTGAGATACTATCTTTTGAGGAACAATATTCGTATTATGGGAAACCTTTGTATGATCCAAAGTTTTCATAAGAGCTTCTTGTTGTTGTGGATAGTTTTGTAACATGTCAAACATGGACATATTGGACTTAGTCCTTTTCAAGTCCTCTACCACATTGTACTTTTCAGTAGACCAAGTAGGATTTTTTAATATTTTTGGTACATTCCCTTGGTTCTGATTTTGTTGTCCTCCATATGCTGGTCTTATTGGTGGTAGATTGTTACTTGCTCTTGGATTGGGTGGACTTGATTGTAAAGCTAGAGGGATTCCATCCGTCAAGGGTTCCTTTCTATTTCTGAGATTGTATGTATTCTGATTATGATTGTGAAAGGCAAACATCTCGTCATGCTGAAGGTCTAGTTCTTGGCTAAAAGGGAATGATAATTCGTCACTTGCCAGTTGTTCCACTTGTGTATTTTGTGGAGAATCATAGGATTCCAATAGTATAGCATTGAATTGTACAGGAGGAGCATTGTTATTTACCTGTGAGCTTTGATTCATCTCTTGATTGCCATTATAGTACGAACCATTGCTTTCATCATAGTGATTGATATCTACATACTGAATGTTGTTGTTGTTATTGTTGGCAAGATGATTCCATTATTCAAATGTGTGTTTTATTGTTGGTTCTTCCTTTGGAATCCATTATTACAATCAGGAGGTTTGAAGTTGTTCCTTCTGCTATTGTTTCCTGCATTATTATTGTTATTGTTCTCATTGAAGTTCCTGTTATAATTTTGGCCAAAATTGTTTTTGTAGGGACTGATGTTGTTTCTCTAAAAAATGTTGTTGTGTCCTTGTGAAAATCTAAGATGTGTCAACTCATTATTCATTTGTGACATAGTCTTTTTCATTTGATCAAATTCTAAAATGAAATTGTTGTCTGTTTCCACGGGAACTGTTGCTTGCTATTCAAAGAAAGCTATTTTTGGAGGCTCATACCTTGGATATGTTATAGTGGGTTCTATGGAGTGGGTGCCTATTATAATGGAACTGGATTCATAGATATGAACCGGCTAGGCATTGTGGGTGCTCCAATAGGGTATGTTGGTATTGTAGTGACTGCTTGCATTGGAAGCATCATTCCTCCTCCATTAGGATCTACTTGTTTCATGAATGTGATCGCTTCTGCAAAGACTTTTTCTAATGTATCAATATTTCCTAGAGGAAGTCTTCTCAAAAAGATCATGGTAAGAGCATCCATAGCATTCAGATAAATTTGAATAGTGGCTCGAACTGGTATAGTGTATGGTGTTTCAAACTTGTGGTATGCCATGTGAAAGTAGTGGTTGAAGTGTGAAACTATCTCAGCTGGGTCCCTTTTAAGTGATATGAATTGTTGATGTATCATAGCTGGGTTGATGAAAGTTTTGAATTGTTCCAAGAACAATTTTTCAAAAGTATCCCAATCTCCAATACATCCTGGTGGCAAATTAACATACCAATCAAAGACAATTTCCCCCAAAGAATAGAGGAATAAACAAAGAACCACATCCTCATTGGCAATTTTCTTTCAATTGCAAATTTATTCAAATACTTTAACATGATCTTTGGCAGTTTGTGTTTCTCCATAACTAAACCTTGGGCAAGACTTTTCAGGATTCTTGGGGAGTCATGAAGTGCACCTCTCAAGTTAATTGGTGAGTCCACAACATTTGCAAAAAAGGCCATTGGAGGATTTGGCATACCTAAGGGTGGTTGGGATGGTGGTGGAACTATTGGAGTATGTGGGGGTCCACTCGGTAGTTGAAGTGGTGGGGGAGTAGAAGAAGATGATGAAATTTTGAATGGAAGTGGTTGGATGCGAGGTATTCCCTTGTCACTTCGTTGTTTACAAAAGTGAGTAAGCTTAAGAAATTTGTGTGCACTTGGTGAAGACCTCAACGTTCACTGAAATGGGGATTTTGGATCAAAATCCTCCAGTTTGCATCAATTCTGAAAAAAGTAGACCTCTGTAAAAGCACATTTTCTCACAAATTTGGTGTACCATAGAGCTTTACACACCTACGTACCTGCGTACCTACAGATCTACACACCTACGTACCTGAATTTCTAAAAAATCTCAAATTTTTTTCTAAACTTGTGAGAAGTGCAAATTATTGCAGAAGTATAAAATTCCAAAACTTTGGAAAATTTTCTTCTTTTCTGGGAATAAAAGTCATTCCCTCCTTCTAGCACCACTTCTGTTGAGTTGTCATTATGCACGATGCTAAATGGCATAAATTATTGTGAATTCCTCTCTTGAAAAGCTAAACTTTTGAATTAACTCCAAGGTTCTGTATTTGTCTTATGATGTACTAAAATCCACTCAGTTGATGATAAATGTGATTGTTCATGAGGAGGCCTTTGCTGGTTTATTTTTGATCTCAGATAAAAATGAAGAATCTGCACACTGTTTCAAAACAACACAGAAAAGAACTATGTTTTTGTATTTTTTTGTTTTTAATGAATGCAATCTAATAATGCAACAAGTATGAGTTCCTATTCTAACAAGGGGTTAGCAAAGAAAATAAAAAAACTTTAAAACAAATAACATGAAATTGAAAACCTAACAGACATAAACTACATAAAACAACACATCTGCAAGTTAAGCTTTCAAAGAAATTGATAGGTAACCAATGAAAATAGGAGCAGTGCTTCCTAGATTCCACTGATGCAATCATTAATGGGAAATTTCAATAACTGAATGATCTTTCACTCTTCATCAAATCACAAGGCCATAGAAAGTGCGCTCATGTGAGACAAAGAATTATGCAGGCACAATTTGGTGATTTCTTCTAAAGTTAGATATGTCAGCAAAATTTGTAAAACTATAGAAAACAATAGAATTAATAGATCGCACAACCAGAAACAACGCAATAAATTTTTGGCTCAATCACAATCTCATGAACAAAATTCATAAAATAATGACACATTAAGCAAGAATCACTACACTTCAAATGCAAGCACCAAAAGCATAATTTTATTGCATAATAATGGCAACCCTCATTACATATTAAAATGGGGTATTTATAAGAAATCATCTCCTCAATTTTTGTTAAGAGTGAGAGATATTCTTCTTACAATAAAATGCTTTTAACCAATAAAACAAACTAATTATGTACAAACTAACAATTAATTTGGTGCTTAGTAGGACTCCATCCATTTTTAATTCATTAATTGGGTGCATGAGTCTTTACATGTCAAAAAAAAAGAAATTATGAGAGAGAAAAGAATAAGGAAGCCTTTAGTCGAAGTTGGAGTATCTGGAAGTGCCAAAATTGGAAGTTGGTCCTTTACTGGGTGTTTTTTAGAGTTAAACTACCACCAGAATGCATTTTTGATGCATGGAAAGTGCTGTTTTTGGGAACTAATAGTTAATTGCCAATGCACCTTTTGAATTGTAGACCTACAGAGCTGCGAATCTATGGACTTGTGCACCTGCAGAGCTGTGGACCTCGACAGGGTCAAAATCTCAAAATTTTACTAAGTGTCAAATTTGAAATTCTGGCATTTGGGTTTTATTCTTCTTCATCCGAAAGCTATGTTTGGATGTTTTCCCTTGAATTTTTCTATAACCTTATTAATTTTGGTTGCATTTGGTAAATCTAAAGCCTCATATTTATCCTTGACCTTTTGTCAGTAATTGTCTACCTCAATTTGAGTGTCAACAAAATCCCCAAGTTTGGTATCCAATTCTAACAAGGCTTCTTTTGTCCTGAAGGCTTGCCAGATATCTTCATCACTAGATGCTTCCTCAAAATTCTTCTTAAAATTTGCTACTACTACCTCAATAGGCAACAATTTCTCTCATTCCTCATCTTCAAAAATATCCAAGCATGCATCACTATAATGTTTCTCTACTTTCAAAATTTGCTCTTGGGCTTGGTCCTTGAGCCTATGAATCTCCTCATGTAATATTTCAATCTTTTTTATTTTTTTATTTTGGCAAAACTTTATATTCATATTAATATATCCAACTGGTTCAAAAGGGGCTCCTGGAGAAAGAATTAGGAAAGAAAACTCCGCTCATAACCCATAACATAAAAAAGTATATAGCACCTAAAACTACCCAAGAAGTGAGTTGGCATAAAGGAGGCCAAAAATTAATTACAATGTGGAAGCCATAAATGGCATGAAAGAAGAAAAATTAAGCACCTGAACCCAAATTACATGATACAGTACAATTATACATTTATACAATGTGCCACTTGATACATGGAGTCCTTGAGGGATCGTAACAGAAATTTATGAGAATAATCAGCATGTCAAAAAAGAGTAGATAACTAAGAAGCACCAAGTTGCATGAGAGCATTGAGCTAACAGTAGGAGATAAACCATATAAACCTGCATGAGATAAAAGAAAAAAGAAAAAAAGACATAGGAAAAGAAGAAACAACAGCTATGAAGAATCATCCTTGAAGACCAAGCTGAGGAGGTGGAGAGAAAAATAACGAGCCCCATAATAAAGTCCTGATATAACATGGTCTAGGAGCTTTATCAGGAGCCATGGAAAAGACAACATTCTGGATCTTAGCCAAGGTGAAAAGGACCATTAAATTATGATTGTCCTGAGCTGAGATAGAATTGGGGATAGCATCCAAAAAGGAGTTCAAAAGACCATCAAAAGACTGAGAAGGAGGAAGAGGGGCCAATAGATCAGAAGAAAACTTAACACCTTGATCCCTAATATCCTCAGGATTAGTGAGAATGTTTCCACAAGATTCCTTGATGGAAAAGATTGTTTTCACAATAGCTTTATGCATAGCAGAGACATGAAAAAATTTGGTATTCTAGTCACCCAAATGGAGCCAATACTCTCAAGATTTCTGGTGCCAATATTCCTCTTCACGAGCACAAAGTTCAACCCATTCATCTTGCAAGCATTTTTGAGATGCATATGACTGAGGATCTAACTCAAAGGAAAAAATGTGTTGATTGACCACAGATAAATCATTTTCAAGTTGGGATTTTTGTTCAAAAATATTTTTGAAAATATTAACATTCCATGCCTTAATTAGAGACTTGATATATTGCAATTTTTAAAGAAAATGAACACCTTAGTACCATCCACTGAAGGAGTAGAGAGCCACCATTGCTTAAGGAGGGAGTGGAATAAAGGATGCTTGAACTAGACCGATTCAAATTTGAATGAAGCTTTGTGAGGAGGGGGGGGTAGTGAAGTGAGGCAAATCAATTGATAGGGAAATAGGAAAATGATCAGAATTAGAAAAAGGCAAGATGGATAGGGACAGTGAAGTAGGTAGAAGTTTCCAATTTTGAGAAGCAAGGAATCTATCAAGTCTAATAGAAATTTGCAAAAAACTCGATCTACGATTAGTCCAAGTGAATGAACCATTAGAAGGTAAGATGTCATAAAGGTCTCTATCATGAATGAAGTTACTGAAATAAAAAATAACACGAAGAGGTGGAGATATACCTCCAATCTTATCATTTGACCCTAAAGTAGCATTGAATTCGCCAGCAAGAAGGAATTTGGATTTCAGGAATCACTAAATAAAATTTGTTAAAGATTGCCAAAGCTAGAATGTGGCAGGCGAAGTAGTAGGGCCATACAAATTAATAAGAAAAAAGTTTAAGGAAAAATGTTTCACAGTGAGAAGTTGCCAATTAGTCCCTGATTGAAGAGGAAAAATAGACACAGATTTTCCTTTCCAGAAGGTAGCAAGACCATTAGAGGCACCATTGGATGGAAGAAAAGAATGTTGCCAAATAGTCCACTTACCCAGTGTAGCAGAAAAGTTATCTGAAGATAAAAATTTTTCTTGGAGGAGGACAATATCCCAGAAAGAAGAATCAAGTCTATTCTTGATTCGAGAGTGCTTGTCAAAGGCATTAAGGCCTCTGACATTCCAAGAGAGAATCTTCATACCGGACAAGGAGAACCTTTGTTTCTCATTGTCGAACAATGCTTGGAAGCAGAGAATTTAGCATCCAAAGTAGACTGAACCCCAGCCCCAATTTCCTCTAAAGCCTTAGTTTCAATTACTTTATTGCTATCTGCTATTTTCTCTATCCAGTCATCAATCATATCTAATTCTTCTCTTGTATATATATCAATCAAAACCCAGTACCTTTTCCCTTTTATGGCTTGTAGAGTTTGTAAATCCTTACTCCAGGCCCGTAGTTCATCCATAATATTGAAATTCTGTTTCAAAATTGCTACGATTTTATTTACGTTCTCCTGCATAGCATGCAATAACTTCAAATTTCTTGTGATAAGCAGAACACCTTTCTCCTCAAAATTTTCCCCTGACAGGCTTTCAAAAATGGGTCAAGCTATACACATCCTACTCTCTAAGTATAGTGTTCAAAGTCTTCTCGGAGTGCTTAGAATATTCGTCAACTTATACCTTAGTGTCTTGGGGAAGTGGTTGAGAATATTCCACTATTTGTCCCTCCTTTCACACTTCATCGATCGACATTTCTTCCAGTTGCTCCTCTTATGATGGTTCCTTTTGAACCTGCTCTTCTTCCAAACTCTGGGGTGGAGGAGTAACCGAGAAGCTATCTACCACCATAATTTGTGGTGGAGACGAGGGAGTAAGATTAGGACCCTATGAATCTGGCGACATTTGCATCCAGTCTTCTTGTTTAGGTTCACTTGTAGGGGTGTCCTTGATCTTATCCTTGATTAACTCTATTCCTACAAGCATAAAATCAAAATCTAACATTGTGAAAATTCCATCGCCCTCTTCACTCTTCTCATCTACTCACTACTATACTTCATCTTCCAAAGAAGAGAGTTCCAAGGATTCTGCTTGGGTGGATGGCGAGGTACTCATGGCACTCTTTCTCCTATGTAGCTTAGTGGCTCTAGCTAGCTGAGTTCTTCCTTGTAGGGGCACTTGTTCCTCTTCTTCTGATTCTTCTTCCTCCTCTTCTTCATCTCTCTCTAGAATGGTTTTAGGAGGCAATTGAGGTTCATCTTGGACTTGAGTAGCTCCAAAATCCCTAGACCCTTTTAAACCCTCTTCCTATTGCTGGGGAGGCACTTGTTCTTCAACTTGTTCTATTTGAATCCTATGAGGGGAGGTCCTCTTCCTTTTGTTCTTTTCCTTCCTCTCTAGAGGGTGATAGTATCCAACTTGGAAATCAAGCTGGTATACTATCTTTGGCTTGATAGGAGACTAGACTGCAAAGGTAGGAATTGTTACTTTCTTCCCTCTACCTCTTTCTCGGTGGGCATGCACATAAAAGATTACTATGTCAAGTATTGGATCAAGTAGAAAAGGCTTCTTGATCCAATCCTTCATCATTTTGATGACATGCCTTGCTTGATGATTAATATCATCGGCCTCCTCCTTGTGAACCTCAGCATTCATGATGGGTCTTTCTCCTATTTTGTCTAAGTTGAATTGGGGTCCAGTAGCTCCTTTGAATCCTGTTGCCTTATTTCTTCAGGAATGTTCAACTAGAGAGCCTTTTCTGCTAGATACAAAGTCATCCTAAAATAGTCCCTTATGTAGACATCGTAATCATTTTTTGCATTCATCTAGTGATCTTCAACAACATCTTCATGGTGGAACTCCTTTCCTGCCAGACTCTCCACTCTCTTGATATTATCAAAATAGGGCCGGGGAGAGTTGTATTCCTCAAAGAGATAATTCTCCCACTCCCACTCTTACTCAAAGGACATAATATCTTGTTTCCATTTCACTTAGTATGGTTCTATGACAAAAGGCCATGCCCAGCAAGGTCTTCATGGTCTTTTCACCTTATCATATGCAGATTCAATCTGCTGTGCAATCTCCAATAGTACCAGTTTGTCGCTTGGATATCTCAGGAGTTTCTTAGGGTTGATAGATGCACTGACTACCTATAGATATGTGAATGTCTTAAATTGGATGAAGTAGGTCCCAAGAGCTGTTATGTGTGCTTTTGCTTCATCAGATAACCTCTTTCCATAATCTCCCTCGATGAATCAGATGATCACAAAAATGAATGCATCATTCATGATTCTATATTCTTTGCTCTACGCTAAGAGCTTCTTCCTCACTAGTTGAGGGTAGACAATGTAAAGCCATGCATTAGGATCTTACATACTACCCTTCCTATACAAAGTGGAGTAGTTTGTTTCCCTTGCTGCAAGCAAGTATACCATGTAAGAAGTCATATAGAACTTCTTCTTGTCTTTAACTGCCCTCAATTGATCACACAAGTTTTCACTTAGTGTGGTGACCTAGTCTAGTGGTATCTTTGCTACTTTGATAGTCTCAGTGAAGTTGACCAAGAAAGTGTTGAGGTAGCCCGCTGTAGATAAACCCATGAATCTACTCAAAAGAATGATGGAATAACCAATATCCTCCTTCATATATCCCTGATTCATATCTACTTTGCCTATTATCTTTCCTCGAGGAGGTTTCTCAATAAGGTAAGACAATTGTATGATGTCTGTCACCTCCTTTTGGTGCTCCCTATACCATCTCTCTAGTGCTTCGTATGAGAGTCTAATGAATTGATTTTCCCTTGGGAGATGGAAGACCCTCTCAATGTTGTCCAGTCGTAGGTCCAATACAACTTCTTTAGTGACACTTTTGACCACTCTTTCTTCGAAATAAAATGCTAAGCCAGTGTCATGATCAGTTCTGTTGACTATGCTAATACAGGATATGAAGCTACGTTCACCAACCTAGAAAAAAATAGTGAGGATACTAGAGTAGATCTCTCCATTGGTTTGTTGTAGATTCTAAGGAATTCTCCTAAATCTGTGTGCCCCAAATTAGTGCCTTTGATTTTTGCATGATCATCATGGAACCTCAATTTTGATGGTACGCCTTGAAACTTGAATATGATGGGCTTGGGTGTCATTCTAGATGTGGATGCCATTTAATCTCTGTATGACATAAGAAAGGCATTTGTTAGTTGAAAATAATGAGAATCTAAAAAATGTAAAAGCATTTCTTCAATTAATTAACTGATTAGTGACGAAAAATTATGCAAAAAAGTGCATCTTTTGGAAGCATGGAAGTGTTTGTAGAAGACGCGAGCATGAGAGTGCAATATGCTTGTTGGAAATGAGAATGAAGTAACTGAGAGGGGGAGGGGGTGAATCAGTTACTACAAAAACATTTCACAGTCCCTTAGATGTCTAAAAGTTTGATCTATTTTACAGATTACTGAAACTTGATATTGCAGCAAATAATAATAATCATTAAGAACTGATATCAAAACAATTCAACAAACTCAAACACTAGAGACACCAGATTTAACGTGGAAACCCAATATGGGAAAAACCACCAATGTAACTAGTTACTATTTTTCACTCTTCTAAAGTGATCTCTGTTAGGAGCCAACCCTGTTAAAGGTTACAAAAACACACTGCTAGGTGTGACCCTGTTAGAGGATTTAAACACTCTGTTAGAAGTGGCCTTGCTAGAGGTCTTTAGAACAATTCAACTGAATTGTCACCTTGTTAGAGGATTTACAAAATGGCTGTTGAACCAACCCTGTTAAGAGATTTGGATTCACTGCTGCAAAGGTTATAAAGCAACAATGAAGTGACCTGAATAATATGCAACTTATCTTTTGCTGATTACAAATCTCTGTTCGGCTTGATTGGATCCTTACTGATCAAATACAACTTTATAGCTCCTTTAATCCTTCACCAAGATTTGCTCAGTCTCCTCTTATCCAAGTATTTGCTTTTGCATCTTTGCTTCTCTTGTTCTTCACTTGTTTTTACACCTTTCTCACACACTTTTACAACTTGAATAACTCTATATATATATATATATATATATATATTTCAGATTATCAAGTCGGCTCAAATAACTTGGAAAATAATTATTCCAACAGTCGGCTGAATTGCAAGATTTAACAAATCTCTTTATTGGCCGACCCAGCATGGTAAACTCTGTTCAAAAATAATTCCTGTGTTAACCGACTGAGCTCGGTTAATACAGAGAATTTCGTGAAATCCTTCAGTCGTCGAGTGAACTCGGTAAGCACTGAGTTCCCTGTGATGACCGAGTGAGCTTGGTGAAACCGACTCCACTTTGATGATCAAGTGAGCTCGGTGAAAACTGACTTCTCCATCTTTCCTTCGATGACCGAGTGAGCTCGGTGAAAACTGACTTCTCCATCTTTCCTTCGATGATCGAGTCAGCTCGGTGAAAACTGACTTTTCCATCTTTCCTTCGATGATTGAGTGAGCTTGATTATTACTGTCTGTTTTATTTTCTTCGATGACTCGGTTATCATTGTCTATTTTATTTTCTTCGATGACCAAGTAAGCTCGGTTATCATTGTCTGAACTCGGTTAACTGAGATTAAAGACTGATATGACATTTTGTGTGACATCAAGGACAACACTATCCAACAATCTCCCTCTTTGGCATTGATGGAAACACAACATGTCATAACAGAATAAAATTTTGAAAACAAGATAACAAACTTCTCCCTCTTTCACTAGTCTCCTTCTTTTAAGGAGCTCCATAGCAGATTTTTTTTTAAGTCTCATAAATTTCAGAAGGATATGACAGTAAATCTCTCCCTCTTTGACAACACATGCCAAAGACAACAGAAGTAAAGTGAATTGCAATGTACCTATAGTACTGATTCATATGCAATGATTTCTGATTAAACTGCATCAAAAGATAGATCTTCAATCTGGTATGCGTTGATGCATCACTAAAGCTTCCTTTAGTGAACTTCAGATAGGGGAATGACCCCTAACTTACCTCTAAGATATAAAAATGCATCCTTAGACAAGGGCTTTGTGAATATATCAGCAATTTGTTCCTTTGTGTGGACATATTCCAATCTGATCTCCTTGTCTTGCACCAATTCTCTGACAAAATGATATTTGATCGCAATATGCTTGGTCTTGGAATGCATCACTGGATTCTTGGATATATTGATTGCACTTGTATTATCATAGAACATAACAACTGGTTCTTTGATTTCCATCTTCATTCCTTGCAATAGTTGCTTAAACCAAACAATATTAGAACAATTTACTGCTGCAGCAACATACTCTGCCTCTGCTGTAGATTGGGATGTACAATTTTGCTTTTTGCTTGTCCAAGAAACCAATCTCTTTCCAAGAAAGAATGCTCCTCCACTTGTGCTTTTTCTGTCATCAAGGTTCCCTGCCCAATTAGCATCAATAAAAACTTTCAAATCCAAATTACCTCCAAATTTGTACCATAGCCCATAATCTTCAGTTCCTTTCAAATATCTCATTATTCTCTTGATTGCCATCAGGTGAGTTTCTCTTGGTTTTGCTGAAAATCTTGCAACAATACCAACTGCGAGAGCAATATCTGGCCTGGTATGAACTACATACTGCAATTTTCCAATCATAGATCTATACAATGTTTGATCTACCTCTTTAGATTCATCATCTTTTGTAAGTTTCAATCTAGTACATAAAGGAGTTCCAACAGGTTTACAGTCCTCCATACCAAACTTTTTCAATATCTCCTTGATGTATTTTGACTGAGTGATGAAGATGCCATTCTTATTTTGTTGGATTTGAAGACCAACAAAGAATTTTATCTCACCAAACATAGACATTTCAAACTCCTTGTTCATTTGTTTTGAAAATTCTTTGCAAAGATCATCATGTCCTGTGAAAACAATATCATCTACAAATATTTCTGCCAAGACAATCTTATTATCTGGACCTTCCTTTATATACAAGCTACTATTATCATTAGCTCTTTGAAAACCAATCTGAATAAGATAATTATGCAATCTTTCATACCATGCTCTAGGAGCTTGTTTCAGACCATACAGTGCCTTGTGTAATTTGCAGACCATGTTCCTTTTATCTGGATCAACAAAACCTTCAGGTTGTTCAGTTAACTCCTTCATCCAGTATTCCATTGAGAAATGCTGACTTGACATCCATCTGATAAACTTTGAATCCTTTGTGAGCAACATATGCAAGTAAGGTTCTGACTCCTTCCAATCTTGCAACAGGAGCAAAAGTTTCTCCATAATCTATACCTTCTTCTTGTGAGTATCCTTTGCATACCAATCTAGCTTTGTTTCTGAATACCCACTTGGTTCCAATTATATTCTTGTCTTTAGGCCTGGGTACAAGAGTCCATGTCTTGTTTTTCTCTATCTGTTCTATTTCCTCATTAATTTCCTCAATCCAACTATCATTTTCCAGTGCATACTTAATACTTCTAGGTTCAAAATCAGCAAGTAAACAAGTATTTTTCAACTATCTTCTTGTCAGGGTTCCTTCAGATTTGTCTCCAATGATTTGATCTGGTGCATGATGTCTTCTGAAATATTTTTCTAATACAGGTTCCTTGCCTCTTGAATGAATTTCATTGTTATCCTTCTGTACTTTAGATTCTTGCTGTTCTGGCTCGGTAGATATTGGCTCGGTTGATTCAGACTCGGTAGACACTTGCTTGGTAGTGTCTGAAAGTTGCTGAGGCTCAGTTTGAACTATTTGCAACTTGGTTACTGAAGACTCAGGAGTTTAGGATTCTTGAGTGAACGGTATACTTGGTCTAGTATCTGGTTCAATGTAAACAAATCTCTTGTAGTCTTCAGGTACCTTTTTGCTTTCTTCTTCTGATTTGTCTGCAAACTCATCAACTTTCACATGTGCACTTTCTATGACCTTTTGAGTGGATAGATTTAAACATCTATATGCTTTGCTTTTGCAGGAATATCCCAAAAATATTCCTTCATCACCTTTTACATCAAATTTTCCTTTTCTAGATTCTTTCAAAATATAACATTTGCTTCCAAATACTTTCAGATAACTTACATTGGGTTTGTGGCCATACCATAATTCATAGGGAGTCTTGAATGAGTCCTTTTTCAGCTGTACTCGGTTTAATGTATGAACTGCAGTGTTGATGGCTTCCTTCCAGTATTTGATAGCAATGTTCTTTTCTATCATCCAGGTTCTTGCACAATCCATAATGGATCTATTTCTTCTTTCAGCTATTCCATTTTGTTCTAGAGTTCCTGGTGCTGAAACCTGTCTTTTAATACCTTTTTCAATGTAGAAGTTATTGAATTCATGTGAAATGAATTCACCACCTCTGTCTGACCTTAAAAATTTTAGTCTTTTCCCTGTTTCTTTTTCTACTCTTGCCAAATACCATTTAAATTTCTCAAATGCTTCTGATTTATTTCTTAGATACATGACAGTCATCATTCTTGACTAATCATCAACAAAGAGAATGAAAAATTTCTCTCCAGTATAGCTTTCTATTCCAATAGGTCTACATAAATCAGTAAGCAAAATTTCTAATATATCTTCAGATTGATAGTTTTTACTTTTAAAACTAGTCCTTCCCATTTTACCAATCTGACAGTTCTTGCATAGACCAACCTCAGGTTTCTTAATGTTAGGAATGCCTCTTACTTTCTTGAATTTGCTTATTTTTATCAAATTATCAAAATTGACATGACACAACCTTTTATGCCATAACTAATTCTCTTCAATTTGAGCAGTAAAACATGAGCATTCACCAAGTTCTAGATAGAATAAGTTACCTTTAGTTTGGGTGCCAGATCCTATCAGCTTTCCTTGCTCATTCAACAGTCTTTTCTTTCCATGCATGAATTCCCCCTTGAATCCAGTATTGAGTAACTGTGCCACACTTAGAAAATTATGTTTGAGACCTTCAACCCAATAGGCATTATTACAAACAAGTTCTTTGGTTAGACAAATTCTTCCTCTTCCTTTTATGAAATGAGGTTCATTATTACCAAACCTTACACTGCCACCATCATAATCTTCAAACTGATCAAACTTAGTTTTATCACCAGTCATATGATGTGAGAAACCACTGTCTATAATCCATGTATCATTCTTACTTATATGAGAGATAAGAGCAATTTTATCTTCCTCATCATTGTCAAAATCATCTTTAACAGCAATATAAACAATTTCATCCTCACTATTATCAGAATCTTTAGAATTTTCAGCCATGAAACATGATTTCTTACCTTTGTTCTTGAATGATTTGAAATCTTTCTTGCCATTCCATTTATGATCCTTCTTTTCATCATTGTTCTACTTGTTCGGGCACCTAGCTGCAATATGACCAATTTCTTCACATGAAAAACATATTAGAGGAACTTTACCTTTATATTTTCCTCTGCCTTTGGAGTATTTTCTTGCTAGAAGAGCTTCAATTACTTCAAGATCACTGTCTGAGCTTAGATCTGATTCATCTTCACTTTCTGACTGAAGTTTCTTTTTGCTTTTCTCCTTGAGTGAAAGTTTGGCCTCAAATGCTGATTCCATGTTCTTGGAAGCTGGAACATAGTTGTCAAAGTTATCTAGTTCAAATGCAGTTAATCTCCCAACTATGGCCTCAAGATTTATCTGATGATTTGCTTCACATCTTCTTTCCTGAATTGCAGACACTCTGATTGCATAAACGAGAAGCAAGCTTCTGAAAACTTTTCTTACAACTATTTCTCCTTTGATGTCACCACTAGTTGCCCTGATTGCACTTACACATGCTTTAACTTTTTCAACATACTTTGCAATGTTTTCATCCTCTCTCATCCTCATTTGATCAAATTGTCCTCTTAGACTTTCTGCTTTTGCTCTTCTCACATTGTCATCCCCTCCATAGATTTCTTTTAGCTTGTTCCACATGTCAAAGGCGGTTTCGCAGTCCTTAATGTCATCAAATTCTTCATAGCTGAGAGTAGATGCTATGTCTATCATCATGTTGTTGTGAGTTTTCTTTTCAGCAATATCATTGACTGACAGTGTGCCAGAAGGTTCTTCATATTTTTCTTCAAGGTATTTTAGTCCAGTATCACCAACAGTAGCCAGATGAAGTTTCATTAGTTCTTGCCATGCTGAGAAGTTATCTCTATTAAGTTTTGGAATTTCTCTTTTGTAAGACATCCTGATCTTTTGCTTAGATCCTTGAAATCTTCTCCTGAAAGTACCAAATGCTCTGATACCAATTGTTTGAAATGAGAATGAAGTAACTGAGAGGGGGAGGGGGTGAATCAATTACTACAAAAACATTTCACAGTCCCTTAGATGTCTAAAAGATTGATCTATTTTATAGATTACTGAAACTTGATATTGCAGAAAATAATAACAATTATTAAGAACTGATATCAAAACAATTCAGCAAACTCAAACACTAGAAACACCAGATTTAACGTGGAAACCCAATATGGGAAAAACCACCAATGTAACTAGTTACTATTTTTCACTCTTCTGAAGTGAGCCCTGTTAGGAGCCAACCCTGTTAAAGGTTACAAAAACACTGTGTTAGGTGTGACCCTGTTAGAGGATTTAAACACTCTGTTAGAAGTGGTCTTGCTAGAGATCTTTAGAACAATTCAACTGAATTGTCACCTTGTAAGAGGATTTACAAAATGGCTGTTAAACCAACTCTGTTAAGAGATTTGGATTCACTGCTGCAAAGGTTATAAAGCAACAATGAAGTGACCTGAATAATATGCAACTTATCTTTTGCTGATTACAGATCTCTGTTCGGCTTGATTGGATCCTTACTGATCAAATACAACTTTACAGCTCCTTTAATCCTTCATCAGGATTTGCTCAGTCTCCTCTTATCCAAGTATTTGCTTTCGCATCCTTGCTTCTCTTGTTCTTCACTTGTTTTTACACCTTTTTCTCACACACTTTTACAACTTGAATAACTCTATATATATATATATATATATTTCAGATTATCAAGTCGGCTCAAATAACTTGGAAAACAATTATTCCAACAGTCAGCTGAATTGCAAGATTTAACAAATCCCTTTACTGGCCGACCCAACACGGTAAACTCTGTTAAAAAATAATTCCTGTGTTAATCGACTGAGCTTGGTTAATACAAAGAATTCCGTGAAATCCTTTAGTTGCCGAGTGAACTCGGTAAGCACTGAGTTCCCTGTGATGACCAAGTGAGCTCGGTGAAACCGACTCCACTTTGATGACCGAGTGAGCTTGGTGAAAACTGACTTCTCCATCTTTCCTTCGATGACCGAGTGAGCTCGGTGAAAACTGACTTCTCCATCTTTCCTTCGATGACTGAGTGAGCTCGGTGAAAAATGACTTTTCCATCTTTCTTTCGATGATCGAGTGAGCTCGGTTATTACTATTTTTTTTATTTTCTTCGATGACTCGGTTATCACTGTCTGTTTTATTTTCTTCGATGACCAAGTGAGCTCGGTTATCATTGTCTGAACTTGGTTAACTGAGATTATAGACTGATATGACATTTTGTGTGACATAAAGGACAACACTATCCAATAGTGCTAGCGCAGGCAGAGCTCGTGGTGGTTTGTGACAGATGCATAGCATGCAGTGCCTTGCATTTTATGTGGTAGAGGAGAGTTTGATAAATGATGCTACTCATGAAATGAGTGCACAATGGATGAGTGCGAGGGTGCGCATGTATAACACGTGTATCCCTCGCAAAGTGCATGACAAGGGTTTTGTGCATGACACCATGTTACCAAGGGTGTGTGGCACGTGACATAGTAGGCACACGACACTGAGTTTCAAAGGGCGTGCGATGCCGAGTTAAGGGCACATGGTGCCGAGTTTCAAAGGGTGCGCGACACCAAGTTAAGGGTGTGCGACATGGTGTAAAGGGTGCACAATATTGAGTTACAAAGGGTGCATGACACTGAGTTTAGGGCATGTGGCACTGACTTAGAAAGGGCACGCAACATCAAGTTAAGGGCGTGCGGTGCCAAAACTTGAATGCACCTTGTAAATGCAAGGGCATGGCATGCATAGTGATCTGAGACAAATGCAATGTCAAAGAAAGAAATGAAGTCTTTGGGGGGGGGGGCGGGGGGCGAGGGTTTTATAACCACTACCTACCCATAGGGTGTGCAGCACACCCCTATGTAGGTGTGAGGCGTGCACTCGCAATTTTTTTTTTTTGCATTTTATATTTTTATATCTTTTTCTTTTTTTGATTTTTTTGAGTTTTTACATTTTTAAATTTTTTTTTGGTTTTTTCACTTTTGACTCTTAAAAACAATTTTCTAAATCCTGAATGGTTAATTCAAGGAATTGAAACAAAAGTAGGGGGCCCCATTCCTAGTAAGGAATGAGGTGTGTGTTGTACAACCACAACAAATAGCCCTGAAAAAAGGAAGAAATGACCAAGGCATTTCTTCATTAGCAAACATTCTTCCAATGTGTGTCAAACACCAACCAAACTTTGAACACCTCAAGCATATTTAAAATGACTTTGCAATCAAAATTCTAGAACTCAAAATCTTCAAGCTCAGTGTGTGATTCGTGTGTTCATTTCCTTTGACATCTCAAGATGCAGTCAATCAAAGTTTTTTGACAACTTAGAAACAATCTTCCATGCCTCTTGGCTCATTCGTTTAGAATCTCTACAAGGCTATTCATTGATCATTTGCTTGACTAGATGAGAGAATCAGTTCGAGGGCTCTTGGTAGGTTGCCACATTCTTTTAACTTTTCAAAAAATTTGAATTATTGCTCCATGTAGTTTCATAACATTACTCCTTTTTTTTTTAAACAGCTTTTTGGAAACAAGATACTTTGTTTTGAAAACATATCCTTTTGCCATTTCAGATCTTTAGAATCCTTTAGTCGTAACACCATTTTTTATTTTATTTTTTAGTATCTTTTTTATCTTGACTATGCTTAGACTGTGTAGTCAAGACATCGGTGTCATTTCTTGGATTTGATCTTTTGTGAACATTCCTTACATTCCTCTTTTACAACTTTTAGAAACTCTCACACCAAACAATGACCTTAGTAACCTTTCGAGAAAACCCCTTTTGTTTGAACCAATTGGAGTTTGGACCATCCTTCATCATCTTTGATTTCAATTTAACAACACCTAAAATAATCAATTTTTTAGATTTTCAAAGTGTGGCGAACTTGTTGGTCTAGACTCCTGACTTCTAGAAAGAAAATCCCCTATTTCTGCAAGGAATTTCTGTTTCTTAGTTGGTATAAGACACATAATTGTCTAAATGTTTTGACAAAGAAATACCTCTTCCTAAAATCAAAACCAAAGAGTGGTTAGTAAAATCTTGAGAGAAAATCTCAAGTACACCTTACCCCCTAAGACTGACACAACTTTGAAAAGTAACACATGACTGAAAGCAAACACACAACATGAAAGTAAAACAAACTTGCAAAAAATAAACACACTTGTAGGAATAAAAGTCTAAGGTAAATGCACATATAAAATCTAACTAATTTTTTTTTCTTTTAGGCTTCAAAATAATGCTTCAGAAACTGCCCATTTATGAGCAAGGGACTCGAAACAAAAGTAGCAAGCCCCCCATTCCTAGCAAGGAATGGGGCATGTGTTGTGTGACCACAACACTTTGCTTCCCATATATGCAATTAGAGTATCTACTATTCAAGAAGTGAGATGTGTTTCAAATAGAAAGTTAGGTTTGGATGCCCTAGTAGGAAGATTGATAGCTTTTGAGCTAGACAACTTTGACAATAATGTTTTAGCTTCTAAATATATTGAGTCTGCATTTGAACATTTTGAACACTATGATGGAGCTAGTGTAAGATTTGGAAACAATGAACCTTGTTGCATCAATGGAAAAGGTCATATCTCATTAACCAATGAACTTGTATGTGACAATGTCTATTGGGTTGAAGGACTAAAACATAATTTACTGAGTATGGAAAAACTGATCAACATTGGATTCAAGGTAGAATTCATACATGGCAAAGCAAGACTACTGGATGACAAATAGAATCTGATTGGATTAGGCAAACAAACAAAAGGTAATCTATTTTATCTTGATCTTGGTGATTGCTCATATCTTATTACTCAAGTAGAAGAAAGTTGGTTATGATAAAGAAGGCTATGTCATGTGAGCTTTGATAATATGGTCAAAACAAACAAATTTAGAAAAGTAAGAGGTATTCCTAGTTTGAAGAAACTAGATATTAAATTTATGCAAAAACTGTCAAATTGGCAAAATGGGGAAGACTAGTTTTAAAAGCAAAAATTATCAATTTGAAGATGTTTTTGAAATTGTGCATACTGACCTATGTGGACTAATTGGTGTAAAAATTTATAGTGGAGAAAAATTATTTATTCTTTTTGTTGATTACTACTCTAGAATGATGACTATTATGTATCTAAGAGAAAAGTCAGAAGTATTTGAGAAATTCAACTGGTATTTGGCAAGAGTAGAAAAGGAAATAGGAAAAAGACAGAAATACTTAAGATCAAACACAGGTGGTGAATTCATCTCCAATGAATTCAATAATTTCTACATTGAAAGAGGAATCAAAAGACAGGGATCAACCCTTGGTACTCCTGGGCAGAATGAGATAGCTAAAAGAAGAAACAGATCCATCATGGATTGTGCAAGGACTCTAATGATTGAAAAGAATGTTGCTATCAAACACTGGAAGGAAGCTATCAAAACTATAGTTTGTAATTTGAACTAAGTTTAGTTGAAGAAGGATTTAGACAAAACTCCCTTTGAACTATGGTATGGCTACAAACTCAATGTAAGTTACCTGAAAGTATTTGGAAGTATATGTTATATCTTGAAAGAATCTAGAAAAGGCAAGTTTTATGTAAAAGGTGATGAAGATATATTTTTAAGATATTCCTACAAAAGAAAAGCATATAAATGTTTGAATTTGTCTACTCACAAAATCATAGAAAGTGCACATGTGAGAATTGATGAGTTTGTAGAAAAGGCTGAAGAAGAAAGCAAGAAAGAACTAGAAGACTACATAAGATTTTTCTACTTTGAATATGATACATTCCCAGACATATTTGATAATAGGGAGTCTTTATCTCCTAAGCCTACTATAGTTATCGAGTTGTAAGAAGTGCAAATCGAGTCATAGGGACTCGAGTTACATTCTGAAGCTATCGAGTTAACACCTACCGAGTCTGAAGGACCCGAGCCACAGATTGAATAACCTGAGTCTCAAGTTGAAATTCAAGAAGAAGACAATGCAATTCATTCAAAAGGAAAAGAACCTGTATTGGCCAAGTATGTCAAAAGGCATCAATACTTGATCAGATTATTGGAGATAAATCAGAAGGTACCATGACAAGAAGTAAGCTAAAAGGTACATGTCTACTTGCTGAATTTTAACCTAGAAGTGTTAAAGATGCATTGGAAAATGAAAGTTGGATTGAGGCTATGAATGAAGAAATAGAACAAATAGAAAATAAAAAAACTTGGACCCTTATAACTAGGCCAAAAGATAAAAATGTGATTGGAACAAAATTTATATTCAAAAATATGTTGAATGAAGATGGTAAAGAATCAAGAAACAAAGAAAGACTAGTATGTAAAGGTTATTCTCAAGAAGAAGGAATTAATTATGGTGAAACTTTCACCCCTGTTGTAAGATTAGAAGGTGTTAGGACTTTACTTGCATATGCAAAACATAAAAGATTCAATGTATATTAGATGGATGTTAAATCTGCATTCTTGAATGAAATTCTTGATGAAGAAGTCTACATTGAACAACCATAAGGTTTTATTGATCCAGACAAAAGGGAAATGGTTTGCAAATTACACAAAGCTCTGTATGGTCTCAAACAAGCTCCTAGAGCATGGTATGAAAGGTTACATAACTACCTCATATAGATTGGTTTTCAGAGAACATATGATAACAATAGTCTGTACATCAAGGAAGGACCAGATAACAAGATTGTGTTGGCAAAGATGTTTGTGGATGACACTCTATTTATAGGGAGTTATGACCTATGCAAATAATTTTTAGAAAAAATGAATAAAGAGTTTGAAATGTCCATGTTTGGTGAGATAAAATTCTTTTTTGGATTACAGATACAATAGAACAAAAATGGTATCTATATTACTCAATCTAAGTATATCAAAGAGATACTTAAGAAGTTTGGAATGGAAGATTCAAAACTGGTTGGAACCCCCATGTGTACTAGACTAAATCTTACCAAAGATGATGAATCCAAAGAGGTAGATTAGACCTTATACAGATCAATGATTGGGAAATTATAGTATGTAGTTCATACAAGACCTGATATTGCCTTAGCAGTTGGAATAGTGGCAAGAATCTCAGCAAAACCTAGAGAAAACCACATGATGACAATCAAAAGAATCTTGAGATATCTAAAAGGTACTAAAGACTATGGGTTATGTTACAAGCTTGGAGGAAATTTAGACCTAAAAGTTTTTACTAATGCTGATTGGGTAGGAAATCTTGATGACAGAAAAAGCACTAGTGGTGGAGCATTCTTTCTTGGTAAAAGGTTAGTATCTTGGACAAGCAAGAAGAAAAGCTACACATCCCAATCCATGACAAAAGCAAAATATGTTGCAGCAACAGTAAATTTTTCTAACATTATTTAGTTTAAACACTTGCTGGAAGGTATGCAGATTGAAATAAAAGAGCCAGTTGCCATGTATTATGATAACACCAATGCAATTAACATATCAAAGAACCCAGTTATGCAACCCAAAAAAAAGCACATTGCTATAAAATATCACTTTGTTAGAGAATTGGTGCAGAACAAAGAAATCATATTGGAATATGTCCATACAAAAGAATAGATTGTAGACATATTCACCAAGCCATTACCTACGGATGCATTCTTGTATCTAAGAGGTAAGTTGGGGTTTATTCCCCTATCTGAAGCTCACTAAATGAAGTTTTAGTGATGCATCAATAGGAACCAAGTTGAAGATCAATTAGTTGATGCAACATAGTTAAGAGAATATTGCAAATGAATTAGTACTCAAGGTACATTGATACTAGTTTGGTATGTGTTGTCTTTGACATGTGTTGTCAAAGAGGGAGAAGTTTACTGTCATATCTTTTTGAAATTTATTTTTGTCACTCCAAGTGGGAGAAGTTATGTAATTCCTTCACAGAGGGAGATTATTGCATAAAGGAGAAGTTTTTGGTGTAAAATCTAAGAGGGAGAAGCCTTCTTTCAGAAAAAGTCTTGTTCTCAAATTTCATTGTGCTATGACATGTTGTGTTGCCATCAATGCCAAAGACGGAGATTATTGGATACAATTGTTTAATTGTGTGTTGTCTTTGATGTTACACAAATGTTATATCAGTTGACAATTAGTGCTACCAAGCTCACTTGGTTAGCAAGACAATTTTTCTTTTCTACCGAGCATTCCTAAGTTTATTCTACGAAGACAGTGTCTATTGAGCTCACTCGGGCATCAAAGGAAATTTAGGCAGAAAAGAGTGTTAACTGAGCTCACTTGATTAATGAAGGAAAGTTGGACAGAGTTAGTGCTAACCAAGTTCACTTGGTTACAAAAGGATTTTTGCAAGTTTGTAGTGTTAACTGAGCCTCTATTGGTTAACACAAGAAATCATCTCAGAACTAGTGTTTACCGAGCTGGGTTAGCTAATGAAGGATTTTTTTGTCTTGGCATATGAAGATTAATTATTTTAAGTATTGGTTCTAGCCAACTATGATAATGAATATTGGTCACTTTAATTTTTATTGAGCCGACTTGATAATCTAGATGATATAAATATAAGGTCAAGTTGTGATTTTCAAGTGTGTACAAGTGTGTTGATTAAATTGAAAGGAAAAGAGTGGGAGAAAACGTGAAGGATAAGTAGATATCCTTGTGGAGTAGAAAAGTAATATTCTATTAGGAAGGATCAAGTTTAAGTAGAATGAAGATCTAGATTCAACAATTCAGTTGCATCACAATCAGGTAATTTCATTGTTACTCTCTAACCATTATAATAGTGATGTAAAATCTCTTAACAGAGTTGGTTTAATAGCCAGTTGTAAGTCCTCTAACAAGGTGGCAATTCCATTGAATTATTTTTAAGGCCTCTCACAAGGCCACTCCTAATAGGGTGATTAAATCCACTAACAAGGTCACACCTAATAGTGTGTTTTTGTAACCTTTAACCAAGTTGGCTCCTAATAGGTCTCACTTCAGAAGAGTGAAAAATAGTAACTAGTTACATTGGTGGTTTTGCCCATATTGGGTTTCCATGTTAAATCCTCGCGTCTCTTGTGTTCATGTTGCTTCTCTTATGTTTGCAAGATAATTACTGATAGTTTAAAATTTGCTAAAGTAACACACACTCTGCATTTACTGAGTTTCAACAATTTCTGTTTGTTTATCGAGCATCAACAGTAATCAATTTTATCAGTTGAATTTTTATTGTTGACGTCCAAGGGATCTGGGATTTATTTTAGTGGTAACTGATTCACCCCCCCTCTTAGTTACTCCTTCTATATTTCCAACATCCTAGTTACCTCTAATGATTTCTCTTCCATTCTACTGGTCAACACTCTTTTGTCATCTTCAATCATGACTTTGTCTTCTATAGCTTTCTTTTTCTATTCAGTCACCTCACATAGTAATATGGCTTGTGATTCTTGTTCTATCTTGAAATTTTTGATCTCTTCAGCTAGTGTTTTGTTCTTTTCTATTAGGTCTAAAACTACTACATCAAATTCATTGGAGTTTCCATTTGCAAATAACTTAGTAGTGTCTATCTCTTGGTATTGTGTGTCATTCTCCTCAATGAAAATTTACTTCCTTCTCTTCAGTGATTTCTTTAGATCATCTCTTGCTTCATTCAATTGATGTAGAATGAGTTTTATTTCAATTCCCTGATTCTTAATGATCTTTCCCAACTTATAGAGTTCCATTTCCAAGATCTTTCCTAAAAACTACAAAGCTTCACTTTCAGAGAACCTTGCTCTAATACCAATTGTTGGAATATCAAATAAGAAAGGTAAACTTCTGGGAGTGGGTGAATCAGTGCTTCAAACTTTGACCCATTTGCCACACATCCATCTCACATATTCAATAAGTAAACTAAAATATCATGTAAAGCATATACATCTAAAGCATGTAAACAAGTAAGCATTCACACATATATGACACACGATATGATTACCTAGAAACCCTCCAATGAGAAGGTAAAACTGGGTTGGGGATGATACCAACAAATCTTCACTACTATAGTAATAAAGTGTATCTAATGAAGGTTACAATGTTTGATCGTGAACCATGATCTACCCTATGAAAGGTCTGTCCTATTAAAGGATTACAAATACTGTTAAGTCTTACCTTTTTAAAAGTGTGCCTAATTAAAGGACTTCAACTCACAATTAAGAAATCACCTTGTTAGATGATTTCAATATAGCTTGATAGGACTACTCCGTTAAGAGATTTAACTAATTCACCTATTAGAATGTCTCAGTAATGATCTTGTGGTTAGCACTCCAATGCTTGATGACATATCACCTCTATTCTTCTTATATACTTGATCCTTCTTGATTAGATGACTATTTGTTATTCACTATTTCCTTCCTCTATTCTCATTTAACTGATTCTGCAATACAATTTAGATCATAATGCCTTGGTCACCATGAATGTCCTAGTTCTCACATGTAAAACTCTCCTTTTTCATTCATTCACTCCCTTGCTCACTCATTAATAGATTTAGGGTTTGTCCTCCTTAAGAAGACCTAGGTGACTTAGGGATAGGTATGAATCTACAGCTGTGATTCATCCATATTTCTGCTTAACCCTTCCCTTTATCTGATTGGGTGCATGCAATACATAGGGATTCCGACTTAAGATTCATCCTTATCACCAAAATATTGCAATTCAATCCTTAAGTCAGCTCAAAAATGGTTTACATAGTAGTTTATGCAAATACAAACAACTTTGACAAAATTGTGTTACTCACCATCTGAAGTCCTTGGTGTTTGACACATACTGTGACTTCAATGTTGTCACTTGACATTTGAATAACTCAGCATGCATTGCTTGTTTAGCTCATGAATCACTTAGCATATACTATCTGATCGACACTTGAGTGACTCAACACACGAGTGACTTAGCACTCACTATTTACTCCACATGTACTAACTTACATGTTATGCTTGGCATATGTTACTTATTTGGCATGAACTAAGTAAATGACTTAAGTGTATAGACACTCACTTGTCAAAACCAATCTGAGATTAACAAAATTGTTATAGATGTTAAATGTAAATCTTATTAATTATTTTAAAACTTATAATTATAATTTTTAAATTTTAATTTATTTAAGAATTTAATTATTTTTGTGACCAATCATATAATATTTTTTTTTGGTTAGTTTTGAAGTTATCTTTTAATTATCTCAAATCTTTTTGCTTCTTGTCTTTACTTTTAAACCTATAACAATGGTTAGTGTTCACATGATTGTTCCTATCATGCTTAGAGTTTTGATTTGATTAGGATGACAATTTAGAGTTAGGAGTAGAAGTGTGGTTACAGTTAGGATCTTAGTTGGGGCTGAAGTTTGAATCATTGCTTTATTATCATTATGATTAGGAATAGGGTGTAAAGTATTATGCTTATGGTTATATTAAAGTTGATTTATATTATGGTTATGTTTAGGATTTTGATTAGGATTAATATTTAGTGTTAGGATTGGGTAAGAGTTTAGGATAAAAAAATGGTTAGGATTAGAATTTGGTCTATAACTTGGGTTATGATATTTTTAAGAATTAGATTTAAGGTTTACAATAATAATTATGGTTATGTTTAGGATTTATCATGGTTGTAATTATGGTTAGGGTTTTGATTAGGATTTCTATTTGTGGTTAACATTAGAATACGAGTTTAGGTTTACACATTGGTTACATTGTTAGGATTGAATTTATAGCTTAGGTTATGAATTCGTTTAAGATTATTTTTTAATATTTGGATTAATATTACTGTTACAGTCGGGTTGAGGTTATGATAGTATATAAGTTTAAGTTATAGTTAGGCTAAGGGGTTACATCATGGATAATATTATGGTTACAGTTAGAATTTTTCTTAGAGTTACGTGTAATCTTAGGATTAAGGTTAGATTTAGAAACATGACTACTTTTATGGTCAAATCTACCATTAGGATAGTGGTTTAAGCTTATTTCATGATTAAGGTTGGGGTTATGTTTGCAATTTAGGTTATGATCTTTCTTTAGATTATAATTATGTTTAGGATTGCAATTTAATGTTTGAGATAAGGTTTAAGGTTAATTTTTATATTAATAAGGCATGATTATTTTTGTTGGCTAGGAATTTGAACAAATTATAGACCAACTTGATCACTTGTTTGACCTTCAATATCTCTTTGGCGTACCTATTGTAACCTAAGGTGTGATTGCTAGTTTTATAGTGGGTAAGCATGTTTACAAGGTCGCTAAATCTATTCTCTTTGTGTTAGGATTAAACCACAAACAAAAATAACAATTACATGCAAATATAAACAATATCAAAAAATAATAGATCACACAAAAAAGAACACAAGATGCCAAGATTTAACATGGTTCACCCAAAGCCTAGGCTACATCCACCAAATAACAAGTCCAATATTTTTACGATCCTATGATTACAACTTGATTACAATTTGTAATCCCTTATAGCTCAATATCATTGCAAGTCCTTACAACTCAATACTACTACAAGCCAATTTTTGCATCACCCATATCAAACAATCCCTAACCCTAAGCCCTTTTATACAAGTATTTTTTTTACTTTAGGGTTACAACATGTCAGCCATATGTCAACGAATATAAGCAATAGCCAATTGAGCAATAGTAGTCCAAAATTTTGTGCCACTGGTGAATGGTGAATAGAAGCCCAAAATTTTGTGCCATTGGCGAATATTAGCCCAAACAAATTTATGAATTATGTACAGTACTTCCATGATTAATCACTGCAATATAACAATCTCCCACTAGGGGACTGATCAAACTCCACACTAGACAATAATATCCCACTTGGAGACTAATCCTTTAGTAATACCACTACCACATGGGGCTCCCACTGGATCAAACCACCTTGGACTATGTTGTTCATTTATTCCTGTTTAGTCTAGAAGACCAACCAAAGCTAAAGAGGAGTTTAGCTTCTCCCTTGTTACTACCTTTGTTAACATATCTACTGGATTGCCATTTTTATGTATCTTCTCTAGCTTTAATTGTCCATCCTCCAAAACTGACTAAATGAAATGGTACCACAACTGTATGTGTTTGATCTTTGAATGCAGAGTTGAATTCTTTGCAAGATGAATGGCACTTTGACTATCTGCAAAAAAATAATTATCCTTCTAAAGGTGTCCCAATTCTTCCAAGAAGAATTGAAGCCATATCATCTTCTTGGTTGCCTCTGTAGCAACAACATACTCTGCCTCTATAGTAGATAATGCATTAACATTCTGTAACCTAGAAACTCAACTCACCACTGCCCCACCAACAATAAATACATAACCTGTAGTACTCCACTTGGTATCAATATCCCCTACAAAATTTGAGTCAACATAGCCCTGTAAATTAGTAGTAGATAGCCATTGGCGAATAGTAGCCCACATTTTTTTTCAAAGAATTTATGAAGTATGTATAGTACTTCCCTGATTAGTCACCACAATCTAAAACTTTGTTTATAAAGAAAAATGTTTAGAGGATCACTACATTTGAAATATTTTCTTCTAAATTTTATATTATTCATTTTCAAATGATATTTAAGAAAATAAGATTAGAAATTGCATCTTGGTGTGTAAATAGCTTTTAAAAAAGTCTTATTTTTGATATACATTTGTATGTAGTACATAAGATTAATTAATTATTGAATTAGTAAAACCTCTCATAAATAGATAAAGGAAGGGAAGGAAGAAAGGGATAGGAAGAGATAAATATATATAGAGAGAGAGTGGGGAAGAAATGGATAAACTAAGCAATATAAATATAAAGGTCTAGGAAGTGGGAGAGAATCAAAAGTATAAACTTATAGAGTTCTAAAAAGTGGAAAAGAAATATAGAGAGAGAGGAAAATGGGTAGTGAGAGGGAGTCATGTCTAAATATTAAGGGGATGGGAAGTTAGAGGGATAGATGAAGAAATGAGTGTGTGTGTGCGTGCGCGCGTGCGCGCGCGTGCATGCGTGTGTGTGTGTGTGTGTGTGTGTGAGAGAGAGAGAGAGAGAGAGAGAGAGAGAGAGAGAGATGACTTTGCATATAGGCATTATTATGATATATATATATATATATATATATATATATATATATATATATATATATATATAGAGAGAGAGAGAGAGAGAGAGAGAGAGAGAGAGAGAGAGAGTTGACTTTGCATATAGGCATTATTATGATTAATGAACTACCTTCAAAGTGGATCTTCATCACATTGAACTATATAGCCTTATGCACAAATATAAGGGCAACCTATGCCTCTACTATGTTGTCTTTTCCTTCACCTAGAAAAAAATTCCCTAAAGAAATAGTATTACCTATCTAGACTTGAAAGAAAAATCTAGCTCCACATAGTCCTAGGTTGCTTTTTGAGGCCTGTCAAAATTTACCATTTTCCACTACTTCTCTAGTTTAGACCATGTCTGACTAGTGTGCTTTGTCATTGAAGGATCATCCTATTGGATATTATTGAAAATTCCTATTAGGAATTTTTGTTCGTTATGTTTGGAATTAATGTTTTACCATTGATATCAACATATATATCTATCAGGTAGTGTTCCTATTAATGATCATTGCACAAAGAGTTTTAGTGAAGATACAATTTGTTGAACTTGAGCTAGCAAACAATATGGGATGATGTTTGGTCAATGTACATGCTATGTTTTTTATTTTATATATTTATGAGTTGATTCACAAAATTTATAGGAGATTTGTTGAAGACTAGTTATTGATAATATTTACAAAGATCTATTTTAGATAGTGGTCTGGTATTCTTTTTGGTGTGTTTTGATAGAGAAGAATTCTGGTATGTGATTTAGGATACTTCATGAAAGTCTATAATCATGTCTACATACAAATTTTCTTGAGGATTGGTGACTTGGAAGTCAATTTTCTTGTTAAATATTGAAAGATAATTTATTTCCTAGTCAACTCAGTTAAGAAATGTGTTGATTACATTATTAGTCCTTGCCTTGTATAAGGCAAGGAACTAATGTTCCTAGTGGCCCTATTCAATGTTAGTTAGATTTTGAAAACTAGTGTTGCATTCCAATGTTCCTAAAGTTAGAGTTAAAAAATCTATTATGGTATATTAATTCTGATTTTCTAATTGGCCCTTGGAGAATTTCCTAGGGGTTATTTAAATTTTTGTGATAAAAAATTAAGGAAAAACAAAGGCAACGCTTGCTTGAAGGCCATGTTGCTGTTGCTATCATTTCTCTCCAACCATCTGATAGCCAATTGCTATCTTGCATTTCGAGTTTAATGAAACCTATCATGGTTGTTGCTTTTATTTGGGAGAACTATTTTAAAATAAATTAATAATATCTATGATTTGAAATACTTTTATTATCCTAGTTTATTTCTATTATTAATTGATAAAGTTATTATTGATTTTTATTAGTTAAGATCAATAGTTTTTATAGTTTATTAATATTTATATAAATATTTTCAAAATTTTAAATCAAATAATTGACATTAAAATTTATATATTTAATTTAAAAAAAAATTAAATTAGAAAGGAAAAAATACAAATATACTAATGGTCATATATATTTATATATATAAAATATGTTGTATATATCTTGATCGAGCATTATGATATTTTTCCCATAAACATGATTTAACATAAATAAGATCCATAAAAAAATCAATTCACATATTATTAACAAACTGACATGACTTTTCAACTCCAAGGAAGAGAGATAACTACAATTTTTTGATCATTAAGATTCGTTTTACTAACTTCACACAAGAATGTGAATTCTATCATTATTTCTCATAATAAAGTTATGAACAACCATAGTAAAGTTATGAACAACCAATGAGAAAAAATAGAAAAATGATACAGAAATGATTCGCATGCACCCTACTCTTAGGTGAAGCTTGATTAGATAACCTTTGTTTTGATAGCATTTATTCTAGCATAGATATTTGACACTTACAATTATTTTATTCTTTTTTATACTTTTCCCTATTCATAACTAGGGTTTAACCATTCAACCAAAAGGTAGGGACCCAAGCTCCACCAAAGCTCTTGTTATGATTAACTATTGAATGATAGTGTATTGTTTGATATTATAATATATTATATATGTGTTTCAACTGACACTTATGGAGTTTCTTTGGTTGATGTAATTAATTTTGTTATTAGGTCTCATATTCAACCAATGTAAAAAGTGTTGGAAACTCATATAAGAGAATGAATTCATTTATGAATTTGTGTGTGTACTGATGGAGAGAAGGATATTGCTGCAAAGCTAATTATGCAAAATTGAATCAGTGATGGAGATTATAGTAGATTGAGAAAAGATAAATGAGTGGAATCTAATATTGTACTTCAAATGAGTTGTATTAGCATAGATGATGCGTTTAGTCAATTCATCTCAATGCGTTGTTTTCCACAAGTGAATTGTTATTCATAGATTTGGATTATTGTTTGATCAGGATTGTTGCCCTTATTGTTGTAATAGAGAATAAATGAAACATTTAGCACTCATTGGATCTAGGTGATGCTCATAGAGGTGAAGCACTAAGAATTTCTAGGAGGTCACCCATTCCAATACTACTCTAGCTCGAGCGTGTTTAACTACAAAGTTCCCTCCATGGTTAAACCCACTTTGCTTGCAACTCCACGATGAAGAAATCTTATGTTTTGTGTTACATGGTGTTCTTTTATTTTATTTGCATTTAATTTTTTTAATATGGTACATGATAGATTTTTTAATGTTTTAATTTGGTCACAAATGATTCACCCCCCACCCCCACCCCCCTTGAATGTGTCCTAACAATTGGCATCAAAGCTCTTTGGTCCTTTTCTTGAAGCTTAACCACTTGAGGAGATATGCAATGACCTTTAAGAAGAAAAGTTTGACATTTGATGCAACTAACTGTGCATAATGGAATGGGAGGATGATTACACACTTGATTTGCATGGGAGTTTTGGATTAAAACACTACAAAGGATCCCTACTAGACTCCAGATCTTTAGAATGTAGATGAAGCACAAATGAAGAAATGTTATATTACAATATGACAATTGAAAAATCCTTACTTAATAGCCTAGTTGATACCAAATAACCTAATGTGATGGAACACAATGTTGCTCATAAAATTTGGATGAAATTGCAATCACTTTATGAAGGTGACAAGTCTATGCAACAAGCAAAGTTATAAAGTCAAAAAGAAAAGTTGGAATCTATGATGAGATGAGTGAAGATGAGACAATTAGACCACATGTTCAAAATGGAAGTTGTTTGTGGAATAAAAGTTGTTGGAAGAACCCTTATTGAAGATGAAATTGTGTTGAAGATTCTCATATTATTGTCATCCTTTTATGACACCAAGATTGAGAGATATAAGTACATAGGGTATGTGCAGGATCATGGTGTGCCAAAAAGTGGCCATGTGAAAAAGAAGAAGTTTGAAGATGCCTAAAAGTGCTTCAAAATCCGCTCTGACTTTTTTTCACCTATCCAGGAACCAAACCTGGAAGGTAAGGCCGAGCCTTATCAGATATCCAATATGATATCAGATATCCGATTTGACATCATATATCCGATAATATCGGATATTTGATTTTAAATCGAATATCCGACATGTGACCGGATATCTGATTGTTAGAGTAATAATATTATACCGCTATTATTATTATTATTTAATATTATAATAATAATAATAATTATTATCATATAATAGTATGATATATTATTTAATAATAATAATAATATTATTATTTAATATTAATATTTACTACATGATATTATTATTATTTAATATAATATTATTATTAAATAATAATAAGATATAATAATAATATCATATTAAATAATAATAATATTAAATAATATATCATACTATTATATAATAATAATAATAATATTATTTAATATTATTATTATAATTATTATTATACTATAATATATTATTATTATTATAATATTATAATCGTATAATATTATACTATAATAATAATATTATAATGTATTATATTATAATAATATATTATATTATAATAATATATTATAATATATAGTAATGTAATATAATACATATAAGATATAATATAATAATAAAAAGTAATATCTTATAATATAATATAATAAAAAGTATAATATATTATAAATTATAATAATATAATATAATAATAATATTATTATATAATATAATATTTTATATTATAATATATAGTAAATTAATATAATATATATAAAATATAATATAAAAATATATAAAATGTATATAATGTAATATATATTTTATGTTATATGTTATATTATATATATTATACTCATTATATGTTATTGGGCCATATCGGATATCCGATGTAGTATCGGATATCCGATACTTGTGCATTGGATTAAATAAAATCACAGACCCGCAGGTCCTCATTTTACGCGAATTTGGGGCCAGTATTACCATTGTCGATCGGATATCAGATACGAGATCGGATATCAGATATTCAGGTATATTTTTTTCCCCCCAACTCATTTTTAACCTAAATTTAATAGATTTTAGGATGATTTTGCTTGTTTTAGTTGAATCTAGGGTTTTTTTGACAAAAATGGTTAAAATTTAGATTTTTTTTAATATATATTACGTTTTGCAATTCAATAGGAATGGCTGATCAAAATGACACTGAGGCAGGGAATAATATTCCTCGTAACCCACCACCAAACGATCTAGTATCCCCACAAAACCCTCCACCAAATGATCCTTTACCTCCTCAAAACCCTCCTCGAATCGAAGATTTGATAAATGAAAATCTCACCAAGTTGAGAGGTTTGCATAGAACATATAATAATGTACTTGCACTGGCTCCTATGTTATCCATGTTAAGCACCATAGTGGATAACATTGAAACCCTTACGAACCAACAAAATGCCCCTCTTTGTTGGCATGATGAAATGCACTAGATGTTTGATGATGGTTTGGATTATGATGAGGTCGTGGCCCTCAACATAACCAAAGACGATTTGGCTAGCCTTTTTGCTAACCCAAAAATGGGTATACCAGTTGACCCAAAAAAAACCAAACTATCGATTAAATGGTGCACAAATGACACCATACGTGCAAATTTTTGGGATCGTTGGTGGATGGTCTTTGATATCCCTCCACATGGAAATTTAGACATACCATTTTATTTCCTTAGAAAATTATATGTAGAATTTGTGTTGAAACTTAAAGTGAACTATTGGAGCATGAAGCCCAACATGGGCTTAGGACTAGGAGCTCCTCAGGATAGACCCTCTTCCCAGCAGAAAAAACTTGGCACTTTTGTCCCCCCCCTCGATATCTCCCCCCTCCTCAAGTGCAGCATCCAGATATTATGGCAGAGGCTAGCTCTTAGACCATCAGAGCCATTCATAGGCTGAGTAACCTAATGATATCTCAGGCTAGGTCAGTCCTGCCTCCTCGTGTTGATGATGTTGGTGCCAGTTCATCATCGGCTAGCTCATCACACGTTTGTGTGCCTCACACTTGCATTACATGCAAGAATATTTTCCTGGGTTCCATAGGTGATATTCTTGAGTATCATTTTGTATTGGACGAGGATACACCAGACGCACGTGTAGAGGCTACAGACCCTGATGTGAGAGAGGAGGGGAATGCAAAGGCATGGACTCCTTCGGTGTCGATACATGTATACATTTTTTTTATGACATATGCGATTTAAAGTTAATTTTTAGAATAGAGTAATTTTAATTTTTAAGCCATACTGGCTTTTACATGTATGTGATCTTTATTCATGTTTAGTTGATGACTGAGGAGGAGCTCAGATAGATAGACGATGCTACACTCTTGGCCATTTCATTTGGCCTTGAGACATTTATGGTACATTATGTTGTGTTCGCATTTTTTTTCTATTTGATATTGTAGCATATATGGTTGCTAATCTTTCTTTTATCTTGCAGATACCACCTGCCCCGGGGGGACAAAGTGCGGGGGGTGAGCCAGCATGCACTGACAAAGGAAAGGTACTTAGATGTTTTCTAATTGATTAAATATTGATGCATTCTTGAAAATGTTTGTGGTAATCTCATTTAATTATATTCTTTATTGTATATAGGGTGTGGCTACTGGCGATGATCCTATACAGATTCGACATCCTAGATCATCAGGGATTTCCATTCGCAAAGAGAGCCCCATTGTATGTATAAGTATCATTTATTTTTTATTTTTCTTATTGATGCAGAGGAAAGTATGATTGTTGTTCCATACAATTTCTATGATTTTTTTTGTACCAATAATGATTCATGTCTTGCATATGTTCATTACAACTTAAATTGGCTTATATGCACCTGTCCAACTGACCAAGTTGGTTACAAAGGTTTATTTAATCAAACAAATACCAAATTACTACTTTCCCTCCAAAACTAATATGACCGTTTGAATTTGAAATTCAAATTTCAAACTATAGTTTTTATGCATTCCCTAAACTATTCCATTGACTCAAAATTGGTCATATGCATTTATTAAATGCAATTAAGTATGAAACTATCCTAAGACTACCCCATATGGCTCTTTTGGCCATTTTACATCATGTTGCCCTTAGGTCCTTACTAGGACTTTTATGACTTTTGTCTTTCAAAGTACATTGTTTATTACATAATTCTACTATTGGTTTTAATATATCCCAATTAACAATCAATGATGTCTTTGATCCTCTATCTTCATCTGGTACCAAGGCTCTCTTAGATGATTTAATAGGTGCCCTTGCACCAAACACCCTACCTTCAAAGAAACTCTTGTCCCAAGAGTTAAGGGGTACTATCTTCTTTCCTCCCATCCTTCTAGAGGGATGTTTGCAACTTTGCACCTGTAATGTATTACCCTGCACACCTACATACAAATCATTAGAAACAAAAAGCATTGGATCCTTGTTACTAGTCATAGTAACCTTACTACCTGCTGATTGTGAATAGTCATGTTTTAAACTTGAAAAAGGATGAATAACTTGTTATCTGAGGTCATGCTAACCCTGTCTCTTATCCTCCATGGATATGTTCACTTCTTTGTTCACTCTCATCACCAAAGGACATACTATTCCTATAATCACTCCTTTTGCTATCACTGTCTGCTTGTAAGCAAAATTTTGAGTTTTGTCTTGAACAATCTCATCCTTCATAACCAAAAGAGATGGCTTCAGTGGCAGATCTATCATATCATGTTTACTCTCCCTCTACTCCTATAAGTCCACAAACTCTTTCTTGCCAAAACAAATAACTCTTTCCTCATCATGACTAGTCAAAAGATTTAGCTTAAACTTCACACCATCTTTGTGTACTATATAAACATTTGATGAGCCAAAATGAATAGTGTTATTTGAGGCTTGCCAAGGCCTTCCAAGGATTACATGGTAGCATGTCATTAGAATGTGATCACATATAACTTGATCTTTTATATTCTCCTATAGAGAAATCCACTATTGCTTGCTACCTTACAACAATATTTTGTGCATCACTGACCCAAGATGCCCTATATGGTCTATCAATAGGATACTTCTTCAATCCTAGTTTATTTACCATTTCATAAGACACTAAATCATCAAAGGAACCAGAGTCTATTATCATCTTACAAATCTTACCATGGCTTATGCATTTTTTCCTAAAAATGGATGGTCTGGTCTCCTTTTGCTGCTGCATTTGTGGTCCTCTTCTCACCATCAAAGATTCTCCTTCAAGTTCAGGATCTGCATTATCATGCTTCTTTTCTTCCTCTCCTCCTTGGGTCAAGGTGACTCTCCTCTCCTCCTTCCTAAAATCCACACCTTTCTTAGGACACTTGTAGGATTGATTGCCTACTCCTCCACATGTGAAGCATTTACCCATGAAAACACTGTTACCTCTTCCACTTCCAAATCTTCCTCCCCTGAAACTTCCTCTTGTCTTAGATGTAATCTCTTTTCTTTTATCTTTGTCTTGATTATTTGAAGTGTCAAATTGACTTCTTACACCTCTTCCTCTCATTGTTCCACCTCCTCTCTGATTTTCTTGCCTCTCATTCTTTCTTTTCAACTTCTCCTCTACCCGAATTGCCAACTGAAAACATTCTCCAAGTGTCCTTGGTACATTCAATCCTATTTCATCTTGAATATTGTACTTGAGGCCATTAATGTATCTAGCCACCTTCTCATCTTCATCTTCCAGTCCTCCCCTAATACTTAGGGTATGGAATTGCTCAGTATAGGACATTACATCTATATCGCTCTGTTTCAAATTGTTCCTTCTTATCTTTATTTGGATTGCTAAATCAAATGGCAAGAATTGATTTCTCACCATGGTCTTCATTCTCTCCCAATTTGAAATCTTATTCAATCCCCTTTTGATGCAGAGTCTGCAACAAATACCTTCCATAAACCAATAAATGGTTGTCACAATCCAACTTAGGATTCTAAGACTTCTCACAAGTCCTCTTACCCACTCCAGGTATACTCAACCTCCAAGCCAAACAAGGCAATCCCACTTCAAAAGCCTCAACAACTGTCACTAGAAATGGAGAAAATCATGGACATACTATTCCAACCCAAAATCATCAATTTGTTTGGTTCCACCAAACTCCCAACACACCTTTGCACTTCTAGGCCTACAAACCTTGTAGCCTTCCAATTAGCTTCTTTGCACTTTTCTCCCAGTATCCATTAACAGCATAGGGACTTCTCCATAGGTCCAAACACCCTTCTTGGCACCTACTAAGAATCCAAAAGCTTTTGGGCTGATCTTGCTCCAGTACCCTCCAAACTGCTTCTTGGTACCTAGGCCTAGTAGATCAAGTTAGGCTAGGGCTTCAAGGAAGAATGGGCAAGGTGGGTTCCCAAGACCCAAAAAACTTAAGGAAATATCCAACATAGTCAATGCATCCAACTCCAACACTCAAACTGATTAGAAGTGCCCGCAACCATGACTGTCACCAATTACCTTGCAAAAACCAGTGAAGCACATGGGTTTGCTTGACCTAGGGCCGACTTGGAAAAATAGTTTCCCTTCTCTCCAGGCCTCCAACCTCTGGCATTATGCTGCCTAGTCTCCTAACTTGCATATCTCTCAGTTTTAGAGGGTGCCACCAGTGGGAATGCAAGTTAAGGATGCATTTGTGGAAGGGTCTAGGAAACAAGGCTTTTCAGACCACCTTCTACTAAAATGCAGATAACTTTTAAACCCCAACTCATTTTTGAGTCAAACCAAAACCAAAAGTTTCCTAACTCACCCCTGCAACTATTTCATACACTTAGCAATCATAAAAGTTCTATACAGATCCATACTAGCATAACAGCCGAGTTATTACCAATAAATTTCCAAAAAATTGAAGTTTTTATTGTTTTTTCTCTAAACCACCGTACACTTTGATCTCCCCCTTTCAACTGAGATCACATATGACATATATAAAGGTCTACATGACCATTGGAACAACCATATAGGCGTTCCCAACCATAAAAAAAACAAACAACCACTTTTTGCTAATATTGTTTAGACTCTAAATACCCTATTCTAGGGCCTTTTGGTCCCATGGAGTCACTTGGTTTATAACCACACCAAAATACTTATGGGCCTTACATGTGCCTTTATTACAAAACATAGACCAACTTGTAAAATATGGACCAAACCTTTATTCCAACTTCCTAATCTACTTGAATCCTCGCTTTCATGGAGTGGCAAGGTGTCCGACAACATAGATACTTGTTCCCCCCTACCACAAAGGTTTGGTGCCCTGCACCACCTTTCCTCTCTCTCATTCTGAACACTAGTCCACCAAGTGAGTGGTGTTCCTCTCAGTCTTGCTTTTTCTACTTTTACCTTCTTATCTGCCTCTATGTCTTCAAGATCAAAGTAGTTCTCAAGGGCCTCTATCCACCCTAGCACTTCTTCACTATCCATTTTACCCTGGTATATTGGAAAATAAATATGGTTCTTCCCACCATTACCTTGTATTGCCTTAATGATTCTCATAAATATCCTTTCTTCAGGATCATCTGTTGTCTCATGCTCTTGCCTTGCATTACCAACCTCTTCTTCTTCATGGTTCTCTCCATGATTTCTTCCTCTAACCTTTTCTCCTCTAGGTTCTTGCCTTTCCTTTTCTAAGGATTCTATCCTTGCAATAAGCTTCAGCCTCTCTCTTCTCATCTATCTTTCTTTCGTCACTCTAGATGCTTCAAGTTCTCTCCTCTCTCTTTTCTCTCTTGCCAACTCTTCTCTCAATTCTTCAAGTTCTCTAGCCATTTGATTTTTAGGAGGCATTTTCATAACAAGTTTTCTTCCTTCCCAAGGGCCAACTCACTGATTCTCTTTCTTTCCTCACCAAGAAATCTTTGGACACCACTTATGTACCTTTCAACTCTGGGACACACAAGGAGGAATTAGACACGCCAAGGCTTCAACAAAGGGACCAACACGCTAAGGATGACAAAGACTCCTATGATGACGAAACCTACAACTTATCTACTCCCAAAAGACCTTGTTGATGCTCTGATACCATTTGATGTAGAGGATGGAGGATCTAACCAAAAACTTTCAAATTCAAGCACAATATGGACCCAACCCCTATGTTTCAATGGTGTTCCCAAATGCACACAATGCCAGCAAAGACTCCAAACTTGGATTTACATTCACCAAGTGTTCCCTCCACCTCTACACACCTTAAAAAACTTCAACCAACATGTTTCTAAGGTTTCCAAACCCAAAAATCTTTAGTAGATACAAAAGAGACCAGTTTTGCCCTTTACTAGGCTATTCTCTTCTTTGGATCAGTAGACCCTATTTTCTTAATTTTTCTCCCAAACTTTCCAAAACACCAAGAAAATAAAATAGCTTTTCAAATACCCTCTTTTAATTTTTATAACATATCCAAAAATTAGATATCACTCCTTTGGAAAGATTGTACAGAACAGGACAGTTTGTCTCAGAATTAGGCCTAATTAGACCACTTTTACGAAGCAAGTACCCTTCAATCTTGCAATATGACTTAATCCTTTTTCATAGTCTCTATTAATGATCTAAATCAAATGATTTTCATGATTATAGGTCTTGGTCACACTCCTAAACACCCAAACTTCAAAACCCTCCTTAAAATGGCTTAAAAACCAGGGCCTGCTTGTTCAAACCCCAAAACTCAATTCTAGAACATTTTGACTTGTCTAATGACAAGATATGATCATGAAAACCTGCATGAACCTATCAAATGACTCATCTACCATATGAAATCCTAAAATCCTATCTCATGCCCAATTACAACTTTTTTCCACATATGAGTCCAACATTATAACTTTGTATGCTTCCATGAGCCATAATTGGTGCAAGGATTGCCCAATTGACTTCAAGAGATGCTCCATGAACTCTGTAATGCCTTGGATCTTCAATGTTCCCCTGATGAGCATGGGATGCTCTTGCATCACTTATCTTCATAAATAAATTCAAAACTAATTTCTATGATATTAACAACTACTATTTTGTATCTCATAGGAGACTCCTGGTGCACATGAGGTCCGACGAGACAGTTATGTAGATTTGATGATGTGGCCATTCACTCTTGAGGAGGAGCCTACAATAGTAAGTTGTAGTTTGAATTCATGATTACATATGTTATAAATTTAGCATGCTATGAATTATAATGTTATAGTTTAAATTGTAGATTCATCTGACAAAGGTATTTGAACATATACAACCCACAATCAGAGAGGTACCAGCATAGTCGAGGGCATACGAGAAGACTCCTAACCAGTACAGGAGCTTGACGAGAGAGGTATTTATTATGAAATTTTGATAGTATTAATCTCCATTATGGAAAAGATCATTATGAATTTGAGTAATTCAATGTTAGATACATAGAATCATATAAATTTAGTAGTCTAACTTTGGGTTTTCCTTTTTTTGTTTATGTAGGAGGCATTCGATCCACCTAATGCAACGAAGAGGCTGCTTTTTGATCATCCACCAGCACCCTAGGATAGTATAGTTTTTGTAGGATGCATCATGAGACATTTTGAGATGGCATATGCCACATTGTATACAGAAACATTGATATTATACACATTCTGATGGCATGATCAGCCACATTTTGTATATGGATCTATGTATTTTGATATATATTTGAGTACTTTGTCTATGGATACATGATCTTTGATATATATTTGTGTAAAATTTTGTCTATGGATACATGTATTTTGATATATATTTTTTTCATTTATGTGCACAATGATATACATATTAATTTAGTATCTAGTATTGTTCAATTTATCGTGGATCATGTGTCATGCCCTAAATTTTACTAGTAAAAACACAACAATTTTTTTTTTTTTTGTAGCTTATGAAGTCGCATAAGAAATTACATATTATAAAACAAGGTTATCATTGAATAGGAGTTCAAGACTCATGTGGATAGTGTGAAGGTGTTAACATTTTAGTCACAGGTGGTTTTCAAATAGATTGGATGACAGTCTAGTTCAAGTTAGCATCACAAGTCAAATGAGCAAGTTCAAGATACACCACTCATAAATTAGTGAGGTAATTCATATCCTAACAAGGCTCTGATACTAATATTCTATTAGGGTTTGTCGATTGTATCATATGGACTAGGTCGTGATTCTAGCATGTAAGGGAAGGGGATCATAATTACTTATTATCCTCATTACCAATGTACACACATTCATTAATCATTACAATATATATTAATGTGACAATTAATATATGGTGTGGAAGTGTAGTATATCTTAATCGATTAAACACACGTATCTAGAGAATTTAGATTTAGTACTCATCACATGAGCACCCTTAGTCAAATAAGAAAATGTGCACTTATCTACCACACTATATCGGATCTAACCATTGGAAATTAGAAAAGATATGCCCCAAAGGTAGCTTTGAAGTCTACATGATGGAGAAGGGGTCACTTGCATTGATAGTATCCATCATTCAACACATTAGTTACACAACTTATGGAATAAACAATTTGTTTTATGTGCCAAACGTGTATCATGTGCTTGCATCCATATCTTACTGGTTACAGGTCCTCTCAAAGATTCGACCAATACTCAGTCATTTTTTCCCTCTTTACTCTATTTAGTCATCCTTATGCATTCTATCAACATTTCTTCCTCACCAAACTAGCACTCACTATAGTTTCCTAAACACAAAAATTACTATTTCAATATATAAATTAAACTCACTCTAACAAAAGATAATTACTAACTATCTGGGAATATTTTTTAATATTTTATTGCTCTGTATTAAGGAAGGGATTTATTTTCCTTTACCATACATTTTCTAGTGAGGAAAATGCATGCCTACATCAATGTATCTCATAGATTTTATTATGTCTTCTCTTACAAAAAACTTCATTTTGTTATATCATGAAATCAATTTGGTGATTTCCTTGCTTAGAATTGCATTAAGCTTGGTAATTAAAATCAATGTTATCCATGCATGTGATATGAACATAAAATTTTCCTTCCAAATTATTGAGTGCACAACAAGATTGTAAGCAATCTACTAAGTTTTAAATTTATACAATCAATGGTATCACATAACATCTATGGATTATTATTATCAACTAGTCATTTACAATACCACAAGGAGAAAACTTTCTTTCACATTTTCAAATGATAACAATGATGTCAAAGCAAATCTGTGACTCGTACCAATGCTTTCATAACAATATAAACTCCAAATGAAACATGCATATACAACCTTATCAATTATTTCCTCTACACATACATTAGGTAACAATGATACAATCTCCTTCCATCACAATGGGGCAACATAAGGGACTTTTCAAAATCATAAGGAACATGGACATTGAAAGATATGGACAATGAGTAGTATGAACATTGTCCAACATGATCATTGAGAACATGAACAAGCTGGTGGATCCTCCTTCACAAATGAGGGCACAATGTCAAGTTTTCTCATCCAACATCAATCTGCAAGATGATCATTCCAAGCCATTTCCATTGCTCCCTCGAACACAAATCTGCATATGCAACACAACAAAATAACAAGGACCATGGGTGCTTTCCACCCAACCATAAGCCTCAAAGAGACCACCCTCGCACTAGGGAACAAGGCTCAAACTGGGATACACATACAATCTTTCAATGCATAAACATTACATTTCAAACTTGAATAATTTCCCCCTAAGTCTATTTCACAATGGCTTCATAGATGAAACCATAAACATAGGGTGAAGGTGTGTTCTAAAATGGAGACTTGCCATACCAAACCATATTTGCAATAAACAATTTTCATGCCCTCTCGGGGCTATCATAATTCAGCAAATTTCATGCCCTCTCGAGGCTATCATAAATCAACAATTTAATGCCCTCTTGGGGCCTCCACATTTCCTCCTCCAAACCCACTACCATCAGCTGTAACTCCTCAAACTTCCTTTCTACACCATACTTTCCTTATCACCCCCAACAAGATATGAAATGTTATGGCATAGAATGGAGCCCATACTCCAAGGTTCTCAATACATTTTTTGAGCCCAACTTAAACCCTTCACCTTGGACTTCTCTTCCCTTCCCACAAGGGTGAGTGTAAGTCCCATGCCCATAACAATACTCAAGCACAAAACAAGAAAACAAAACCAAGTAGAAATAAAACAAGAAATTTTCAAGAGCACATCACATTTTCACAACACAATATCAACACCCATAATACAACAAGGAAATAGATGAAATCCAAACCTCATACTCACAATACTCCACACAATACAACAAGATGCACAATGGTGTCACACTAATCTACATGGAATGAACACCATTCAAGCACTCACATGAATGCTACTCCACAATGCAATGCAATGCATACTCCATTGATAAACTCCACACTTGCATATTTTCTTAACCATGCTAAAAGAAAGAAATGGAAAAGAAGCAAGTTTGAGATACCAACCTTGGTCCAAGCTAGGGTAAGGATAGTTTTAGTAGAGCTCCCCTAATCTCCCTCCAAAACCTAACTGTCTCTAAAATTAGAGAGTGGGTAAACACCCCACTAGTTTGGCCAAGACCCTCTAATAAAGCCCTCCCACTAACTTATTTTAGCAAAAACACTAAGCCACTCCATCCTTACAAACTTGTCTCCTCTAACGGTTCATTGATAGCCCTCACGAGCTCTGAGTTATGACCCTTGAAGGATCGACCTCAAAATGCACTTAGAGCACCTGGGAGACTCCTCGGTACAGGGTGGCTGCAAATGATGGATGGTCTTCGTGGCCAAAACAAGGGTATGACTAGGTTTCACCTGCCCATTCGGAGCTAATGGCATTGATGATTCGATGCCAAGATCAGCAGTTTCAAATTTATGTTGTGGTGCATCTATGAACTGAGGCACACTACGAGTTTTGGCATCGAGCGAGATCGCTATGCTGAATCCAAACAGAATGTGATCTCTCAAAAATGAGATAGGTTATCTTAGGCCTCAGTATCACCATCCTATAGCATTTGAGAGTTCATCAATAGCCCTCACAAGCTCTGAGCTATGACCCTCGAAAGATGACCTCAAAATGCACTTAGAGCACCTTGGAGACTCCTTAGTAAGGGGTGGCCGCAAATGATGAATGGTCTCCATGGCTAGAACAAGGGTTTGACTAGGGTTCACTTGCCCATCCAGAGCTAATGGCATTGACGATTCGATGCCAAGATCAGTGGTTTCAAAGTTACACTGTGGTGCACCTATGAACTGAGGCACACTGCGAGTTTTGGCATCGAGCAAGATCGCTGTGCTGAATCCAACCAGAATGTGATCTCTCAAAAATGAGATAGTTTATTTTAGGCCTCAGTATCATCGTCCTATAATATTTGATAGTTCATCGATAGCCCTCACGAGCTTTGAGTTATGACCCTCGAAAGATCGACCTCAAAATGCACTTAGAGCACCTTGGAGACTCCTCGGTACGGGGTGGCCGCAAATGATGGATGGTCTCCGTGGTCAGAACAAGGGTGTGACTAGGGTTCACCCACCCATCCGAAGCTAATGGTACTGACGATTCGATGCCAAGATCAGCGGTTTCAAAGTTACGCTGTGGTGCACCTATGAACTGAGGCACACTGCGAGTTTTGGCATCGAGTGAGATCACTATGCCGAATCCAAACGAAATGTGATCTCTCAAAAATGAGATAGGTTATTTTAGGCTTCAACATCAGCGTCCTGTAGCATTCAAGAGTTTATTGATAGCCCTCACGAGCTCCAAGTTATGACCCTCAGAAGATCAACCTCAAAATGCACTTAGAGAACCTTGGGGACTCCTCGGTACTGGGTGGCCACTGACGATAGAGGGTCTCTGTGGTTGGAACAAGGGTGTCACTATGGTTCACCCACTCACTCAAAGCTAATGGCACTGACTTGTAGCCATTAGGAGTTAGATTTTGAAAAGTTGTCAAGAAAGGTTGACCCCTTTGACTTGTATCATGAAAGGTTGCTTTGTGCCTTACTTGATTGTTTGAAGACTACTCCATGTGTCACTATCTTTCTTGGAAAATTTTTTTCTTTTGAACATCAAGCTTGCAATATTATCAATTATTGTCAAACTTTTTCAACCAAGTCAAAACGTCAAATGCAAATATTTGTTTGCATTTTTTGCTAAGGGGAGTTTCGTAAATTGACTTTGATTTTCTATTTCTCTAGTGCTTGAACATTCTTAAAATGGCTCTTTGGTCTTAGAGCTATTGGTATTTTCTAACTTCATGGTCTATGATATGCATACTAAGAATTTCTTTCACTAAATGGTTTCCTTGATCTATTGACTACACTTAAATTTGTTCACTTGTCATCTCTCTTTCTTTATCTACATTTCTATTTGGGATTTTTTCGTAGCTCTTGACTTGAGTCACTAGTGTTGTAACCTTCTTGGACAATTTGTTTGACAAGTCACTCATTCATTTCTACCTGTCTTTGACATGTGAATACTCTACCTCTCTAGTTTGGACATCAAGTTATCTTGTGTCACCTTATTAGCTTCCTCTAGTCTCCTTCATGCTTTATTATCTATCTACCACTATGGTATTCAAACCTTGTGCTACCAAACCTCAACCAAATCTAGATGATCATGATATCCTCCATGCCACTAAAGAGTTTCAAGATCTATATGTTCAATACAAAGAGCTAGAAGAGACAAATAATCTTTCTTACTTTCATCTCTCTAAGCACATGATAGAAATCAATTCTAAACTTGAGAAAAGGTTAGAGGAGAATATTGCATTCTTAAATTAATCTCCCTTAAGACCTTTACATACACACAGGGCAGTCTTAAATTAATCTCCATGGAAGAAAATTTCATAAAACTAAAGATTCCATAGTGTTGAAACATAAAATCCAAGATCTCATTTATGATGGGATTGTTGATACCTCTAATGACTCATGGGTCACAAGATCATGCTGATGAACTTATGTCAAGTGATGATTTCCTTGACACCTTCACTTCTTATAATACTAATGAACCTCCTAAAGTGTTAAAGCTTTCGAAAATTCCTCCACCAAACAAAGAACCTAATTCTTTCCATATAGACCATGCGTACCCTCAAGGGCTACAACTAAAAGAAAATCAAGCTAACCTTCACTATTTTGCAAACCTTTTCCATGATACTAAGACTAAAGATCCTCAACATTCATGCAATACTATGATTACTATGCCCACTTTAGCTAATCCTGCATTATTGCTTTAAGATTCTATCATGCACACCTCACATTTTCCCTTGTCCTTAGAAGGTGCTCCATATCAAGATGACTCTCAAAAAGAAAAATATATAAATAAAGATCAAGATCAAACACCTTTTCATCTCTTCCAAAATTTCACCTTTCTATATCCTGTGTGTTACCCACCTCCTACATATGATGAGGATACCATTTCCACTACCTCCATTGAGCTTACTGAAACCTATGGAAAAAGTGATCTTTCTATGCTATATAAAGAAAGATGTCAAGATCAAAGTGTCCCCTCATGTTCTACTTCTCCATATCCACTTCAAAACTATGCTCAAGATTCAAACACTCCTATCAAAGGTCTTTCTCCTATAAAAGGTACTCATGAGTTTATTGATGACTTTGGTCATGCTACTCACTCTAAAGATGTTGAAATCCCTAGTCACTATCCCTTTGCATTTCGTAATTCTATCCTTGGTCCTTATCCATCTAATCTAAAGTCTTCAAACCTTCTCCTACACTTTCTACTTCTAGCTCTCCTAATGTACCTCAGGATCAACAAGACATTCATCCTAGAAAATAACCGTCCACTCACCCATCTAAACCAGTCATATCAGCCTTATTCATCCATAAGTCCCAAATCTTTTGGAAGCAATTTTAGATGTTCAACACAAGAAATACAATAATACATTAAAAAATGGAGATCATTATGTCTCATCTAATCAACATGTGAATGGACATAACAAAAATATATTGAAGATACCACAAAGGTTCACTATTCGAAAAGTGAAATAAAAGAAAATATGGGTTCCTAAACCCATTATTGAAGAAATGTGTTATAAAGTATCCAAAGGAAAATCTAAAGCTATATGGATTCCAAAGTCTCTCTTGAAAGACTTTAATATTGAACATAAATCTAAGTTGACATTCAATATTCCAAATGCTTCCACTCCATTTTCTTCCAAACATCTTTCTCAAAAGCTTACAAATATTCCACTCAATCTTCTTCTAACATTGTCCTACCAGCTCATACATCTAAACCTTGATCCATTTCCTCCATGATTCCTCCATCATTCGGAAACCCTCCAAGGTGTGTGTAAATGTTGATCTTCCCCACTTTGTCACCTACCCTTATGCAATGTTTTCAAAGCTACATTTACCTACTATCCATACTCATAAAATCCTTCTAAGGAATGAACTCTTATCCTAATATCATCTCACTTCCTTTACCCTATCAAAATCATTGAGCATACTTATCTATGGTCTTGGCTTATCATAACTTATCTTTCCTTTAGGAACACTATCTAACTTGAAAATAGTTGACCTATTTCTAAAAAATAAAAATAAAATAGAAAAGAAGATAAAAAATGTGCCTTGGTGAAAAACATTATCTTATCCATGAGATTCCCTATTTTACTTTCTCATTCACTCATAGCCTTCATATCCAACTTCATATCATGTCATTATGCATGTGCTATCTTGCTTATTGGCTTTAATTGCTTATCCTACATGCTATCTTCTTTCATGGATTTCATGGCTTATCCCAAATGTGCTTCATACAACTTTTCAATATGAAAGTCTTTCAAAACATTATACAATATTATGACTCTTTATGCTTTCAAATGCTATGATTGGTTGCAAAATGGAAGAAATCAAGTATTCTAATTGTTCATCCGTACTTTCTAGATTTTTCTTATTTGATTAGTTTGATAAAAATAGTTTTAATAATCATAATGTCAGCTTTATGTCAAATAAAGAAAAAACCAATTTTGTAATAAGATATCCGCATGCAATTATCTTTCATATAGTTATAAATGCTCTTAAAATTGTCCTTATAGCCTTGTATCACATGCAAATATGATTTGCAAGAACTTGTTCAATATCTTCCTCTCATAATTCCTTACAAAGAACCTACCAAAATACAAAAACCATATACAAAAAAAGTACACATTTTACATCATAATACATCATAAATTTTAAAAATGCTCCCCAATACCAACTCTTTATGATGTACCTACATTCCAATATCATAAAAAAATTAGTAACTTATTGTATTAAATAAGATAATCATCAATTCATTAAATCATCATAAAAAAAAAACATAAGAAGTATATATACCTAGTCGAGTATTCCAATAGGGTCCTCTCTCTGTTTTAGGGTCTCCAACAGGGCTTCATGATCAGCATTAGCAATAGTAAAAAGTTCTTTTACTTTTGGTCTTCTTTGATGCTTCAATAACTTTAGATTTGTTGCTATAATAAGATGCGAATATATGAGAATTACTTTGTGCTTCTGATAGTCTTCGAATGCAGGAATTTCGTTCCTTCTAAGCATGTATATCCGCAGCTATGTTCCAACAACCACTGAACCAGTAGGATATGTGAATCCATCATCATCTGTGATCGGATTGTGCAAGTTTTTGTTTGCCTCTTAGACAACGTGCTAACCAATAATCGAATTTCTCATCATTCCCCTATGGTGCAACCAATGCAAAGAAATGTCTTGGTTGAAGTAGATCTGATAGATGGCTATGCTCAAGTGAACTTTCCATGTCATCATTTTTGATAGAGGGTATGATAGACAATAGAGTAAGATAATGTGGAGCCCATGTGTCCACACACTCACTTGACTCACATTGATCCCAATCACACTGAAAATAAGTACGACAAAAATAAGCTAGTTGTCGTGTCCAAATGGTCCATGTACTAGAATCAGAGCTCCAAAATGAATGCATTTTTGATGAGTCTCTCACTGTAGCACAATCTGATCTATCACCTATGGACCCTTCCTCAACCAACCAAAAGAACCTGTGTACCACTGAATCAAGAGTCCCCCCCTGTGATAATGCTAAACTACACCAATCAACAATGCTACGAGCATCAAGAAGCTCTGTTGTTGAAATCTTTAGTTGCTCCTTAACTAGAGCTCTCTTCACACATGCCCCTACTCCATCATGTTCTCCTTTTCCAAGGCCGGACTCAAAAAAACTCTAAATATGAGGCACCCCTCTCTCTACGTGCATCCTACACAACCAATAAAACATGCGAGCATTCTTGACTTGACCTGTATAGTTATCTAACCAAATGATATGTCTATCCATAGCAATTGCATGCTCATGTAAGAAATCAAAAAAATTCTCAAAACAATGTTGCACAAACTCGTGAGAGTGAGATCTATCATCACTCATAAAAAATGATACTCTCTAATAATCTTTTGATTATCTTCCGCACTATCAGGGGCATGTCTATATGTTATGTGAATAAAAATTACAATCTGAATGGAGTTGTAATACTGAGATTGTGTCTCATTTTGAGGTTGCAATGTGTAGTTCTCAGCAAAATCAACAACTGATCTAATAGTGCCAATGGGAAAAGTCTCCTTACACGTTCTAAATTGTTGATCTAACCACTAAGACCTATGACTATGTCTTGCATACTTGTAAAAAATATTTGCCTTGAAATCTGAAATAAAATTAGCCACACTGATATCTTTTTCAACCAATTCACATCTAGAGCTCTCACTCCCACTCTTCAATGTGTATTTCACCATTTCATATACCCTTTTTTTCAGTATTGTCTTTCCAAGATCTTGTTCGCACCCGTCATGGAAACATGTGTCAAACTTGGATAAGCCAACACATTCTGAACACTTCTCATTTAAGCAAGCATTTTTATAAAAGGAACAACCATCAAATCTATGACATAAGAGTTGATCTAGCAAGTCTCTTGATGATTTTGGAAGCCCACTAGCCCCACAATCCTTCAACATTTCTTTACTATGCAAAGTAGAACGGATGGAGCGTAATAGTTCATGGTGCATAGAAAACTCAACATGATATTTGCAACAACATGTATTTCAAATTTTGAGTGGCACACAATAAAATGGCTTCAAAGATTCAAAAGCCCTTTGTGATATATGAAGACTTGGATGACTCTCTCTAAATTGTTTGAACAACATAGTTTGACTTACCTCTAAATGGTGTTTAGGATGTGGCATGCAGTTTCTGATGCTAATTCTCAACTTTAAGACGTCTTTAGCATTGAGTGATACTCATGAGTTAGAGTACCAAAATTGTGTAATTTCTTCCTTCACATCGTCGGATAGCTTCTTATCAAAACATGGAAGTCTCCTACCAAATGCCCATGTTTCATTTTGAAGAGGATCATCAATTTTCTCTCATCGACTAAGTGCTCTTCTCAAAGTAGTACGATTTAGATTCAAATCAATACAAGTTTGTCTCATATATCTACTCTTTCTCAAAGGATGACTTACCAAAGAGGTTGTAATGACCCTTCGAGCAGCTCTATTATCCTTCTCTCTACTATTTTTCCCAGTGCTATTGAGAGCACTTAAAAGATTCTTCACGATAATGGCATTTTTTTTCAATTTTTTATTGACACGAATCTTCAATTTGGAAAGCATATATCTCATCTTTTGCATCTTTAATAAGTGCATGAAAAGCTGACATTTCTCTACCACTGTCTTGTTGCCGAAAAACATCTGATATAGTCTTGAAGCCCATAATCGAATGGTTCTTTCTGATTTTTTTCCTTCCAAACTAGTAATAATCATTTCATCAATTTCAATTATCCATTTTGGTGTTTTAGAACCTTCATGTCGATTATAATTAGGAGATATGTAAGGTTCTTGTGCATTAGGTTCCTGTGCATTGTCATCTTCGACATGGTCAACTATGGAATTTGGATTATGATTTGATGGAATTTCTTCTTCAAAATTTTTATTCTCCAAATTTTCAATTTCGACATTATCATTTTCAATAGGTACATTTTCATTCCCCAACTGTACATATTCATTATCTGATTCTATGATGTCACCTTCGATTAATTCATCGTCAACTTGACTGATATTTAGCATACCTTGTCTTTTTCTTCGGTGTTCCATTTTGTCCCTTTTTCTATATGCTGCAATGTCTTCATTGGATATTTTCCTTTTGCGTTTATCCTTTCGATGACTGTTGCTTCCCATTCAAATGACAAATTCGAACACCTAAGGTTATATTTTTGAATTTTTTTGATTAGTTGGGCCCCAAAATGTGACTTTTTTGGAACTCGTGAAAAAAGAAGTGAAAAAATGATGTTGTCGGGTTTGTAGGGACAGGGAATTATTGGGAATTGGTGCCAGTAAAATTGGATATCCGATTTGAAATCGGATACCGATTTTGCAAAGTGAATTTTTGGAGGGAAAATTTGATATAATTTCCCTCCTTTGCCATAATTATATTAATATTATCAAAATCATTGGAGGGAAACCAACTTTGGTTTATTACTAAGCTAATAGTATAGTAGTATTAATATATAATAGTATTAATATTATTACTATAGATATAATAGTGTAAATATTTAGCGTTTATTTATATTATTATTATTATTATGCTACAATATAGTATTAATATATATTATTATTATAACTATAATAGTATTATTATTATTACTATAGATATAATAATATTAATATTTAATGTTTATTTATATTATTATTATTATTATCATAAAATAGTATAAATAGTATATATATATCCTTTCATTTTTTAACCCATATACATACGAACGATTCGAATATGTCCCTAAGGGTCCTAGGACCCCTACGAACATATGTCATTGTTTAATGAGTCAACCTTTTGACCCATATTACCCATTCGAATATGTCCCTAAGGTATCTAGGACTCCTAGAGACATATGTCATCATTTAATGGGTCAAAGGGGGTCATAAGACGCCCTATGACCCCCTTTGACCCATATGAACGATTCGAATATGTCCCTATGAGTCTTAGGACCCCTAAGGACATTTGTCATCATTTAATGGGTCAAAGGGGGTCATAGGTCACCCTATGACCCCCTTTGACCCATAGGGCCCATTCGAATATGTCCCTAGGACCCCTAGGGACATATGTCGTCGTCTAATGGGTCAAAGGGGGTTATAGGGCACCCCATGACCCCCTTTGACTCATATGAATGATTCAAATATGTCCTTAGGGGTCTTAGGAACCCTAGGGACATATGTCATCATTTAATGGGTCAAAGGGGGTCATAGGTCACCCTATAACCCCCTTTGACCCATGTGAACGATTCAAATATTTCCCTAGGGGTCCTAGGACCCCTAGGGACATATGTCGCCGTTTAATGGGTCAAAGGGGGTCATAGGTCACCTATGACCCCCTAGACCCATATGAACAATTCAAATATGTCCCTAGGGGTCCTAGGACCCCTAGCGACATATTCGAATCATTCATATGGATCAAAAGGACCCATATGACCCATTCAAATATGTTCTTAGGGGTCCGATGACCCCTAGCGACATATGTCATCGTTTAATAGGTCAAAGAGGGTCATAGATCACCCTATGACCCCATTTGACCCATATTACCCATTCGAATATGTCCTTAGGCGTTCTAGGACCTCTAAAGACATGTCATCGTTTAATGGGTCAAAGGGGGTCATAGGTCACCCTATGACTCCCTTTGACCCATATGCATGATTCGAATATATCCTTGTGGGTTCAAGGACCCCTAGGCACATATGTCGTCATTTAATGGGTCAAAAGGGGTCATAGGTGACCCATATGACCCATTTGAATATGTTCTTAGGGGTCCGAGGACCCCTAGCGACATATGTTATCGTTTAATGGGTCAAAGAGGCTCATAGGTCACCCTATGACCCCCTTTGACCCATATTACCCATTCGAATATGTCCCTAGGGGTTCTAAGACCCATAGAGACACATGTTGTCATTTAATGGGTCAAAGAGAGTCATAGGTCACCCTATGACCCCCTTTGACCCATATTACCTATTCGAATATGTCCTTAGGGGTTCTAGAACCCCTAAGGACATATGTCATCGTTTAATGTGTCAAAGGGGCTCATAGGTCACCCTATGACACCCTTTGACTCATATGAATGATTCGAATATGTCCTTATGGGTCCTAAGACCACTAGGGACATATGTCATCGTTTAATAGGTCAAAGGGTATCATAAGGCACCCTATGACCCCCTTTGACCCATATGAACGATTCAAATATGTCCCTAGGGGTCTTAGGACCCCTAGGGACATATGTCATTGTTTAATGGGTCAAAGGGGGTCATAGGTCACCCTATGACCCCCTTTGACCCATATGGCCCATTCGAATATGTCCCTAGGATCCTTAGGGACATATGTCATCGTTTAATGGGTCAAAGGGGGTCATAGGGCACCTTATGAGCCCCTTTGACCCATATGAACAATTTTAATATGTCCTTAGGGGTCTCAAGACCCTTAAGGACATATGTCGTCATTTAATGGGTCAAAGGAGACCCCTAAGGACATATTCAAATCATTCATATGCGTCAAAGGGGGTCATAAGTCACCCTATGACCCCCTTGACCCATATGAATGATTTGAATATGTTCCTAAGGGTCCTAGGACCCCTAGGGACACATGTCATCGTTTAATGGGTCAAAAGGTGTCATAGGTCACCCTATGACCCCTTTTGACCCATTTGAACGATTTGAATGTCTCTAGGGGTTATAGGACCTCTAGAGACATATGTTGTCGTTTAATGGGTCAAAGGGGATCATAGGTCACCCTATGACCCCCTTTGACCCATATGAATGATTCGAATATGTCCCTAAGGGTTCTAGGACCCTTAGAGACATATGTCGTTGTTTAATGGGTCAAAGGGGGTCATAGGTCACCCTAAGACCCCATTTGACCCATATGACCCATTCAAATATGTTCCTAGGGGTCCGAGGACCCCTAGCGACATATCTTGTCATTTAATGGGTCAAAGAGGGTCATAGGTCACCCTATGACTTCTTGTGACCCATATTACCCATTCGAATATGTCCCTAGGGGTTTTAGGACCCCTAGAGACATATGTTGTCATTTAATGGGTCAAAGAGAGTCATAGGTCACCCTATGACCCCCTTTGACCCATATTACCCATTCGAATATGTCCCTAGAGGTCTTATGACCCTTAGGGACATATGTCATCATTTAATGGGTCAAAGCGGGTCATAGGTCACCCTATGACCCCCTTGACCCATATGAATGATTCAAATATGTCCCTGTGGGTCCTAAGACCCCTAGGGACATATGTGATCATTTAATGGGTGAAAAGGTGTCATAAGGCAACCTATGACCCCCTTTGACCCATATGAACGATTTGAATATGTCCATAGGGGTCTTAGGACCCTTAGGGACATATGTCATCATTTAATGAGTCAAAGGAGGTCATAGGTCACCCTATGACCCCCTTTGACCCATATGGCCCATTCGAATACGTCCCTAGGACCCCTAGGGACATATGTCATCATTTAATGGGTCAAAAGAGGTCCTTATGAGCTCTTTTGACCCATATGAACAATTCAAATATGTCCTTAGGAGTCCTAGGACCCCTAGGGACATATGTCATCATTTAATGGGTCAAAGGGGGTCATAGGTCACCCTATGACCCCATTTGACCCATATGAATGATTCAAATATGTCCCTAGGGGTCTTAGGACCCTTAAAAAAATATGTCATTCTTTAATGGGTCAAAGGGTGTCATAGGTCACCCTATGACCCTCTTTGACCCATATGAACGATTCAAATATGTCCCTATGAGTTATAGGATCCCTAAAGATATATGTCATTGTTTAATGGCTCAAGGGGGGTCATAGGTCACCCTATGACTCTTTTTGACCCATATGAACGATTTAAATATGTTCCTAGGGGTTCTAAGACCCCTAGAGACATATGTCGTCGTTTAATGGGTCAAAGGGGGTCATAGATCACCTATGACCCCCCTGACCCATATGAACAATTCAAATATGTCCCTACGGGTCTTAAGACCCCTAGCGACATATTCGAATTATTCATATGGGTCTTTGACCCATATGACCCATTCAATTATTTTCTTAGGGGTCTAAGGACCCCTAGCGACATATGTCATTGTTTAATGGGTCAAAGAGGGTCATAGGTCACCTTATGACCCCCTTTGACCCATATTACCCATTTGAATATGTCCCTAGGGGTTCTAGGACCTCTAAAAATATATGTTGTTGTTTAATGGGTCAAAGAGAGTCATAGGTCACCCTATGACCCCCTTTGACCCATATTACCCATTCGAATATGTCCCTAGGGGTCCTAGAACTCCTAGGGACATATGTCGTCGTTTAATGAGTCAAAAGGAGTCATAAGTCAGCCTATGACTCCCTTTGACCCATATGAATGATTCGAATGTCCCTATGGGTCATAGAACCCCTAGGTATATATGTCGTCATTTAATTGGTCAAAGGGGGTCATAGGGTGACTTTGACCCATATGAATGATTCGAATATGTCATTAGGGGTTCGAAGACCCCTAAGGACATATGTCATCGTTTAATAGGTCAAAAGCTGTCATAGGTCACCCTATGACCCCCTTTGACCCATATGAATGATTCAAATATGTTTCTAGGGGTTATAGGACCCCTATAGACATATGTCGTCGTTTAATGGGTCAAAGGGGGTCATATGTCACCTGATGACCCCCTTTGACCCATATGATCAATTCAAATATGTCCTTAGGGTTTTTAGGACCCCTAGAGACATATGTCATCGTTTAATGGGTCAAAGGGGGTCATAGGTCACCTATGACCTCCTTGATCCATATGAACGATTTGAATATGTCCCTAGGGGTCCTAGGACCCCTAGCGACATATTAAAATCGTTTATATGGGTCAAAAGGGGTCATAGGTCACCTTATGACCCCTTTTGACCCATATGACCCATTCGAATATGTTCTTAAGGGTCTGAGGACCCTTAGCGACATATGTTATCGTTTAATAGGTCAAAGAGGGTCATAAGTTACCCTATGACCCCCTTTGACCCATATTAACCATTCCAATATGTCCCTAGGGGTTCTAGGACCCCTAGAGACATATGTTATCCTTTAATGGGTCAAAGAGAGTCATAGGTCACCCTATGACCCATATTACCCATTCAAATATGTCTCTAGGGGTCTTAGAACCCCTAAGGACATATGTTGTTGTTTAATGGGTCAAAAAGTGACTTATGACTCCTTTTGATCCATATGAACGATTCGAATATGTCCCTATGGGTCCTAGGACCCCTAGGGACATATGTCATCATTTAATGGGTCAAAGGGTGTCATAAGGCACCCTATGACCCCCTTTGACCCACATGAACGATTTGAATATGTCCCTAGGGGTCTTAAGACCCCTAGGGACATATGTCATCATTTAATGGATCAAAGGGGGTCATAGGGTGACATATGACCCCCTTTGACCCATATGGCCCATTCGAATATGTCCCTAGGACCCCTAGGGATATATATCATCGTTTAATGGGTCAAAGGGGGTCATAGGGCACCCTATGACCCCCTTTGACCCATATGAATGATTCGAATATGTCCTAAGGGGTCCCAGGACCCCTAGGAACATATGTCATCGTTTAATGGGTCAACCCATATGAACGATTCAAATATGTCCCTAGGGGTCCTTAGACCCCTAAGGACATATGTCATCGTTTAATGGGTCAAAGGGTGTCATAGGTCACCCTATGACCCCCTTTGACCCATATGAATGATTCGATTATGTCCCTAGGAGTTATAGGACCCCTAGAGACATATGTCATCGTTTAATGGGTCAAAGGGGGTCATAGGTTTGACCCATATGAACAATTAGAATATGTTCTTAGGGGTTCTAGGACCCCTAGATACATATGTTGTTGTTTAATAGGTCAAAGGGAGTCATAGGTCACCCTATTACTCCATTTGACCCATATGACCCATTCGAATATGTTTCTAGGGGTCCGAGGACCCCTAGCGACATATGTCATCGTTTAATGGGTCAAAGAGGGTCATAGGTCACCCTATGACCCCCTTTGACCCATATTACCCATTCGAATATGTCCCCAGGGGTTCTAGGACCCCTAGAGACATATATTGTCATTTAATGGGTCAAAGAGAGTCATAGGTCACCCTATGACCCCCTTTGACTCATATTGCCCATTCGAATATGTCCCTAGGGGTCCTAGAACCCCTAGGGACATATGTTGTCATTTAATGGGTCAAATGGACTTATGACCCCCTTTGACCCATATTACCCATTCGAATATGTCCCTAAGGGTCCTAGGACCCCTAGAGAGATATGCCATCATTTAATGGGTCAAAGGGGGTTATAGGTCACCCTATGACCCCCTTTGACCCATATCAACAATTGAAATATGTCCCTCAGGGTCCTAGGACCCGTAGGGACATATATCATCATTTAATGGATCAAAAGGGGTCATAGGTCACCTTATGACCCCCCTTTGACCCATATTAACCATTGTAATATGTCCCTAGGGCTACTAGGACCCCTATGTTGGAAATGATTGAAAAAAATCATGAGAAAAGTTGTTGAAAATGATATATGGAAATGGTAAAGAATGTTCTCAATCATTGTTTTGTCATTGATGTCAAACTTGCTACTTGTAGGAATGACAATTGCTTTAGTGATCAAAATACTATAAATTAGTTGATTGTCAAGAAGGAGGCAATCAATAAGATGTAACTAGAACACCTAGAGAAAGGTTGAAGTTATGATATTGTAATGAAGTACAAGGGTCAGCTAAGCCATTGATGAAAAAGTGTATTTGATGACATATTATAAGACACAAAGAATGGACACATTAAAACATATCAAAGATGCAAGGTTTTAGCTAAGTCTTTTGTAAAACTCAACTAAGTTCATTAGAAAGAAGGAGCTGAGCAAGCTAGTTAGTGCCGAGAAATTTTTTAGTTAAAGCCGAGTAAACTTCAAGTGTTGAGCAAGTTCAGGTGCCGAGTGACACAGAATTTATCAAGTGCCAAGTAGAACCAAGTGCCGAGCAAGTTCAGATGCCGAGTGACACAAATTTTATCAAGTGTCGAGCGAAACCAAGTGCCGAGCAGATATAGGTGCCGAGTAACACAGATGCCGAGCACCAGTAAAACCAATAGTGCTGAGAAACACAGAGATGTCGAGCACTAGTAAATCAATAATGTCGAGTTGCTGCATTATTTTAAAAATTGAAGATTCGCCAGATCTAAGCCGACAAGGTTGTTACTTAGAAGTTTGTGAATTAAATGGAAGATAAGAATGATGAGCTGGTGGCACATAACACCATGTAGAATGTTTTTAAGGATACAACTGATGAAGTTTTAAGTTAAGAACAAGATATGAGGTAGATACATTGTATCCTACCTAATCCATTTGAAACCTTAAAATTGGAGAGGGAGAATTGAGCGGAAAAGGGAAGTCAGATTCCTATTTAAGGAGTCGTAAGTTAATGAAAAAAGAGAGAGGTGGTCAAGCATGAAAACATGAAATTTTGAAGAAGGTGTTAAGGAGGAAAGAAAGCATAGTTACTTTGTTTCAGTAAGAAGACCCTTGATATAGATGCATTGGTACAATGAGTTAGAAGACTCAAGGAGACGAAGCTTGAGAAGAAGACAAGCAATCAGAGCTGAAGTGATCAAAGCCAAGCATAAGGATTGAACCAAAAGTGTGATCTAAAATCTGCAAAGTATGTTGTAAGTTATATCAGATCAAAAGACCATTATCGTTACTTTCTAGCAATTGTAACAGTTAGTTTAAATCCTATGGACTTAGGTTGGTTTGATAGCCATAAGATAAATCCTTTAACAGGGTGACATTCCAAGTGAATGTTCTAAAGACCTTTAACCAGGCCCATTCCTAACAGTTTGGTGAAATCCTCTAACAAGGTCACATTTAACAGTGTGTTGTAAGCCTTTAACAGGGTAGGCTTTTAACAGGGCATCACTTCAAAAGAGTGAGAATCAAGTAGCATGTTACTGGTGGTTTTTTCCAAATTGGGTTTCCATGTAAATCATTGTGTCATGTGTTGATCTTGCATGTTGATTTACTGTAACTTGCTTATATGATTGATTTAAGTTTGGATGGATGAAAAGTGTATGGATTTATTAAAAGTAGTAAAAACGTATTAATAGGGCATTTGGACCTTGAATAATTGATTCACCCCCCCCTCTCAGTTATTCTAAAGAATTCTAACACCCTAAGGACATATGTCATCATTTAATGCATCAAAGGGGGTCAATGGTTGACCTATGACCCCCTTTGACTCATATATGTTAATAATATACATCTCTATTAATAACATACATATTAATATATTAATATATAATAATATATATATATTACATTATTATATTTAATAAAAATGTTACGTTATTATATATATTAATAACATACATATTAATATAATAATATATATAATACATCTTATATATTTATATTTAATATATTACGTTATTATATATATATATAATATTATTATACATATTAATATAATAATATATAATACATATTATATTTAATAAAAATATTACGTTATCATATATATATTAATAACATACATATTAATATAATAATATATAATACTTATTTTATATATATATATATAAATTATGTTATTATATTTAGTAAAAATAATAATAATATAAATTATATTTATAGATTGTAATAAGATTAACATAATATATTATTATATATTGCTAGATTATATCTTATATCTTTACATCACGTTATTATATATATAATATATATTAAAATACGTCTTTACATAGTAATATAAGTGAAATAATTTAGAAATAATAAGCTATGACGTTTAAAACCAATTTTCCCTCCAAAATGGATTGGGATTTTGAATTTGCCACCCGCAACATATCGGATATTGGATTTGAAATCGGATATATGATTTGTAATCGAATATCCTATTTGAAATCAGATATCCGATATGGAATCAGATATCCAATTAGGCTTGGTATTTACCAAGCCTACCCGATCAACCCAAAAGACGTGTTTGAAGAGGGTTTTAGTGATACTCAGACTTCGGGTAGCCGTCTGACAATGTTATTTTGATCGAAATTGAATAAAACGAAAAGAGTTTTTTAATATCACTCTCTAGGTTCCATCAATATAATTTCTATCAAAGTCTGAGTTCGATAAGTATTTATTAGTTAATTATCAATGAAGATAATTGTAAAGTGCTGATTGACATACTGATTGAAAAATAGCTATAACTTTCAAACGGTATAACATTTTTTAAATCTAAAAGTTGCGTCACATTCTATGCTTCGGCTAGTATAAGAAAAATAAATAAATTTAAATTTGGTAAAATTTTCTATTAGTTAGGGTGGTCAGACACGAGACTTTTTTTTTCAAAAAAGTTTTGGTAGAAAATTCATATTTAATTATTTATTTGGAATAAAAATACCAAAAAATATGCGTCACATCTGAGCATGGGTCTACTTTTCATATCGATAATTATATTAAAAAAAATTATGATTTGATTTTGATTAAGGTGGTCAGACATACACCTACTTTTTATTTTCGCCCTGCAATTTTCTTAGTACTGCATTAAAATTCAACCTTTTGACCAATTAATTATTTTTTTCTCCTGATAAGGCCTAGTAGTTTAGAAACTACATTCAATTTCTTACAGATTATTTTCTTACAACTTTTTGATATGAAGTCCATAACCACTTCAAAATTATGTGTCAAGTTGACATAAACCTGATTTGCTGATTTTTCACTGCCACTAAGGCCATAGTTTGGTACACCATGATCCTGTACATACCCCATATGAAGATAGATTGATAGAGGAAGAGGGGAATAAATAGTTAGGAATGTAGAGATGAGGATATAGATAATGGATAGAGGAGCGAGAGGGGGAGATACTAATACAGATAAAGAAGCCAGATAGATATGTAAATGAAATATAGAAGGAGACATGGGAAGATGGGTAGAGGTAGAGGTAGATTAATTGTATGTTTATAATCAATTTTTTGCATTTAATATACATAAATTTTATTAATATTATAATAAAATAGTAAATCTAAATATAACATAAACTTAAAAAAAAAAAAAATTTAAGATAAGTATTAATTCAACCTCAAACTTTCTATTCAACAACATATTATGAAAAATATAGCCGATATATAATTTTTGATTATTTTATCCTCTATTATATTTCGCAAATCAATACAGTCATGTGACAATTTATATGAGAAAGTTATTAATAATATCTAGATTATAATTATCTTTAATTTTATTATATAATTTTTGTAGAAATAATAAAATATATTATATAGATTTTAATATATATTGGTTAATATTTTTAATTAATATATGTTAATAATATTATTTTAAATCATGTAGTAAAGTTATATGTCATTTTGTTTATAGTGTAATTATGATTTTAAGATATTTTAATTTTTTAATATTTAATTCAAAATAATCAAAATTATATTTTTCTAAAAATATAAATAATTAATATCTTTTATATAATTTTATGTTTAAATTTCAATCTTTAAATTGAAATATTTGATTTTTAATTTTTATAATTTATTATTATTGTTTTTAAATAGCATTAATTATTTATAGTATATACTTTTACAAACATAGTGTTAATACTTTATCAATACAATTTTAACAAAATAATTTTTATCTTGAAATACTAATAATTTCCTATCCTTGGTTCAAAAAAAAATAAAATAAACAAGAGCTCTATTATCTAAATATTATCTCTTTAGAATTGTGACTACTTTTAGCTTTTTAATATTATTTAAATAGAAAATAAATTAGAAATTTGACTATTAATTTTTATCTAAATTAAGAATTAATTTTAATCTAAATTAAGAATTAATTTTATAATTGTCAAATTTTCAAAACTAGGAATACATATCAAAATTTAATATATTTTTAAATTGTAATTGTAAATGTTTAAAGTTTTATATATTCTCCATGTTTTAATCTACTTGAAATTAACACAAGTTGATTATAATAATAAATAATTTAGGCTTTGTCCAATTACCTATCAAAACAAAAACAAAAATTATAAAATTTCAATTAATTTTATTTTATATTAATGTTATTGATAATTGACAAACCCAACAAAATTGGTGTGAAGGAGATGTTACAGTAATAAGCTATTGTCTTTATAATTATTAAGTCACTTATTTTGTCTAGTTTAATTAAGCTAAACTTTAAGCATATAATAACTAATTATTTTATTAAATATTATTATGCAAATTAGGTTAGTTACCTGTTAGGGTTTTAATCTCCTTTATAAGGATGATCTCTCTTTGTAATTATAACACTCATTCACTTTTGATAATAGCAATTTCTCTTTTTGCTCATCAAGAATGTCTTAACCATGGATCTGGGAATTCCAGCTTCCATTGCTTTTGCTTCTCTCTTTCTGTGATAGGTGTTTGTGAGCAAGTGATTCTTAGGAGCCGTGGGGTTGATATTTCATCAACTTCAACATGGTATTAGAGCTCTAGATCTTTATGTCCTTATTTTGTTTATGAGAAGTTTGGTTTCCCTTTCAGATCTATGTTTTTCTTCTTTTTCTTTTAGCTCGAGTTTCATTTTTTAGAGTTATATTGTATTGAATCTAGGGTCTCACTAATTTTTGGGTCACTTTGAGCCAAATGGACATCACCATTGAGCACATAGCGGCCAAAAGCCCCTATTTTCATATAAAATTTATCAAATTTGGAGACAATTCAAATTTGAGGCAAAATAATATTGCTTCTAGATTGGTCACGTTTCCCAAGGTGGTTTTTTTTTGACATGTTTCTCAAGGCAATGATTTTTGATTTTTTGCCTCGTTTCTCGAGGTGACACTTTTTTGATTTTGGCACACAAGTCAAGATTTTTCATCACACAAATTGAGATTTTTGGGTGTGCACTTCAAGACTTTTGACACACAAATCAAGATTTTTGGTCATACAACTTGATATTTTTGGGCATGCAAATAAACATTTTTCACTCAAATCAAGATTTTTGGTACGTAAATTGAGAAAATTTTTGTACAAAACTAGCACACTTCTCGAAGAAATTTCTAGTACTTGTGGACATGCTTTTCAAGATATTTTGGCATGGATCCCGAGGTGGTAAATATTTATTTTGCCCTTCCAATGCTTTTTTGACCTACATGTGGTGTTTTAGCCATAACTTGCTCATGTGGACTCCATCTTTCACAAACAAGATATCATCAAAAAGCTAGTTCAGAGCCCGCTATGATGGCTCAATTTATTTGGAATTTTTATTCTATTTGGTGGCCTATTTTTCTTGTCAAAGTTAGGAGTTCTATTTTGCACTTCGAAAGACATATCTTGAGGCATTCTATTTTCTAGATTCTGCTCCACACACATCCCATTCAACATTTTTCTTTTTTACATTCTAGTGGATATCTTGGTTGTTTTAGGTTTAGAGATCGATTTTGTTTCTTAAGATGATTTTTCATGGGTTGTACTATCTCTTGTATCAGCCTTATGTCTCTTTTGATATTTTTTGACATCCTTTTGTAGTATTTTTGCAAACACACTGAGATAAAGTGTCACTCTAATGTATTTTTGGATCTTGCATATCTTTGTATTTTTTTGTACTCACAGTACATTATAAAATTCCTTGAGGGGTTTCATGTTGGCCATATTCACCATCTTCCTTTGTGAAATGAGTGTTCCTTCCATGACATTAGCCTCATTATGTGTTGGTGACACATACCATTATAGGTGTTTATACTTCTTTTGCACTTTCATTGTTCTTGGTTCTTCTTTTTGCAGGAGATATTACATCCAATTTTAGTGTTCGTGTCTTACCTTTTTGCATTATAGGTGGGTTATGCTAGTTCTATTGCTTTCTTGGTTCAATGGAGTGAGCTATGTATTCAGTATTTGATCCTATGTACTAGGTGATTGCAATGGCTTGATACCTATGCATTTTGGTGAGATGAATCATTTACCATATAGACATTCTTTCATTCCTTTTTTTGGAGGCCATGAAGATACCTTTCATCTTTGATTGATCAACTCTTTAGACTTAGTCTTCTCTACCTGATCATGTATTATATAGTGAAGGTTCTTAAGATTAGCAGTTTGGCAGTGTTTGTAGCTTCATGCTTCAGAGGTGTTCTTCATGATCATTTTTTGTTCCTATCTTTTGGGACATTCCATAGTTTGGAGGCTTCTTCAATCTTTCACTAGTTCTTTTAAACATTATTTCCATCTATTTTTGGAGTAGGCTTTTTCTCATGTGGTTTTCTCTATTTCTCCTCTTTTTAGAGATTTGGTTGTGCTTGGGTACCTCATAAGGCCTTGTTGTTGGGACCCTATTCTTCTTTTAGTAGTAGTTTCTAAGTTTTTAGCGACTCCCTAAGTTTTTTTTAAGGTAGGGTGTTAGAGTAATAAGATATTTCCTTATTGATTAAATCATTTTGATTTAATTATTAAGACACTTATTATCTCTAGTTTACTTATGCTAAACTTTAGGCATATAATAATTAATTATTTTATTAATTATTATTATGCAACCTAGGTTAGTTACCTATTAGGGTTTTGATCTCTTTTATAAGGATGATCTCTCTTTGTAATTATAACATTCATTTACTTTTGATAATAGCAATTTCTCTTTTTTCTCATCAAGAATGTCTCAACTATAGATCGGGTAATTCCAACCTCCACAATTTTGCTTCTCTCTTTTTGTGATAGGTGTTTGCATGCAAGTGATTCTTGGGAGTTGTGGGGTTGATCTTTCATCAACTTCAATATGAGATACATAAAGTTTTGGCAAAAAGTTTTTGTATAGTTGTTTTCCAACAATTTTCCAACAATGGTGTGAAAATCCCTCGATGCGAAAATGCACTAAGAGAATATTAGTTCCTTCAGGAGTATATGTGAGATTCAATTTTTAATTTATTAGATAAATTAGCTTCATTAATTTTTAAACTATTTGTTTCTTCTATATTTTCATTATTTAAACATATTTTAGAAATTCATATAATAGTATTTATCTAAATTTTTATTGGTTGTTATTGAAAAAAGGAAACAAGAGGAGTAATTTTTATAAAACTTTAATTAGAAAAAAGGGAATCAAGAAGCATCATCCCTACTAATGTTTGTAAAATTAAAAGCACATCCCTAATAATGTTATTTAATGCAAAGTAGGTAATTCTTCAATCTTATCCTCACATTGTATTTTGTCTAACACTTTGTGCTATTTGTGAATGATTGATTGTAAAGACTCTAGGGTCTATATTTGTGAAAGTTGAAATCAAATATTATTCGGTTTGTATTTGTGAAATTTGCAACAAAATATTATTTTGTAGTTTGTATGTGACATATTGCAAAGGCTTCAGGGCATGTGTATGCGCAAATTGGTATGTAATTTTTGGAATTTGAACACCTGTCTATCTTCTCTTTATTCTCATTTAAAAAAATTAGAAGGCACATTTGGTTTGGTTCAGCTCATTCCACTATGAGGAGCTGCCAAACCTTACATAGAAAAGGGTAAGCATGAAATTTGGTTAATCTTTTTTACATTTGTTTTTTCTTATTCATCTGAAGGTCATTTTGGTTAAAATTATTTTTGTGTTTTATTTAGTTGTTTTCTTGCTCTTGGGCTTGTCACTTGTTGGGTAATTATCTGCAAACCCTATGAGAACAATGGTCTTGCAACCCACAAAAGCTAGAGACCTAATAATTTTTGAGTTGTCTTTATTTTAAGTATAATATTGTGAAATAATTACAATGACAAATCCTAAAGTTGTCGATCATTGATAATGACTATCTCTATTACGGTGATCCCAACTTTATTCCATGTTCACCCAATGCCATCATTTAGTGTTGGATCCAGTCACACCAATGTGAAGAGAGGTTGGGTGAGGCCCAACAATCCAAGCAAGATTGATTGACCCCTATCGTAAAGAAAATCTTGATTTATAGTCCACGGTAACAAATTGCTAACATGGAAATTTTTCCCTCTATCTCTTGCACCAACAAGGTCCTCTATCATTAGTCCAAACTCTATCTTCTTATGGTGTGTTAATGTATTAATTATTAGGGTTATAGAATTAGATTATAAATTTTAGTTTTGGTAGTTATTAAATAGTAGTTGAACTGTTATATGAGTGCTTTATTAATATAATGAATCTCACTGAACATGAGACAACAAATTTTTGAATATGTTTTAATTATTTTCCATTATATCAAATTTTTGGCCCTAACAATGGTGTTTAAGTAGACAGAAATGATGTAGTAGAAGGACAGGAGAATATAATATAAATACAGTAATCCCTTTGATTGTCTAGAGTCATGACCATCTAGTGAATATGCAGTAGAGCCCAAAATGGTGGTGGCAGGTGTAATTTTTAGTTATCCTGCTCATGTTAAATCAAGCAACAAATTTTTTGAGCATTTCTATATCATTTTATTGTGTGAATCAATTTATTTCTGAATTCTCATGGCCATTTGGAATAAATTTTGTATTCATATTATTGGCCACAAGGATTTAGATGGTATTAATTTATGAAATGCTAAAAGACTTGATTATTTTATCCAAGTGAGAGTTCAAAGTGAATGGCATTCACTAAAAGTCCAAGAGTAAAGTTTATTCAAACTCAAGAATGATTATTCTTTTCTACCTATTCAAGGATTAACAGTGATATTCAATCTAAACAATTATTACAAGTTGATTGTGAAATGATCATTTTGAATTAGATCATGAGGACTCTATTAAAGGATTGGTATTGATTTTATTATCATGGACTGCAATTTATCTTATCATAAATTTAGTCAAGATTTAAAACTCTTAGATGAGACATGAAATGCTGATGGAAGCTTTGCAACAAGAAGATGACCGAATAAATTTGATTTGATTTGATTTTTGATTTGAAGGAATGTGAAATTTTATCTCTATAATGCCATGATTATAAATTTATAGATTTTAGGAATGTTTGCAAAATTAGGAAAATATCATTGAAGCCTCTATTGGAAACTTACAATTGGAACAATTGTTGTTTTGTCATTAATGTCAAATCTAATGATAAGACTTATTGCTACCTAATCTAAATGTCATATCTATTTTGATTGATGAAGAGGATTTGAGAATTTTTTGATAACATTAGCACCTAAAGGAAAGGTTGAGTTATGAAAAGGAAGTTATAATAGACATTTGATTAGATAGAATTTGATAAAGAAAAGTGATTATTTATATCAAGAAAGTTAAGCTAAGTTAAGCAATAGAGTAAAAGGTTAAGGAATTCTGAGTGATGCTAGTATCAACAAAGCCATAGTTAGTGCCAAGAAAATCTAATGCTGACTGAGCGTTAGTATCGATCGAGAAAGTTTATTGATGCTGAGCTAGAAGATTTATAATGCCCAAGTAATTTGGTGATGACTGAGTGTCAAAATTTAGAGATTGTCAAGTAACCATTTTAGAATGAATTTGAAGAAATCATGAGTTCTAGCCAACTCAGTTGATTTCTTAGGAGATGTAAACCATGTTGAAGATAAGATTGATGAGTTGGATCATTAAATTCAAGGCAAGATTAGGTAAAGGCATAACAAATGAAGTATAGATAAATTTCTACAGGAAGATCAAGAAGATTGATAGATACAATGAATCATGTTGAACCTAATCATAAACCCTAAGATCTACAATGATCATGGAAAATGGTAAAGTAAGAATTTCCTATTTAAAGAATTATAAAGCCAAACAAATGTTGTTTTATGGGAAGAGTGTGTATGAAGCTATATGATTCATATAAGAAAAGGCATACAAATAGAGGTGGATCAGAGACACACAAGAGTGTGTTAGTGAATGTAAAGTTCAAGGAGATAGCTTGCACAAATGCTTCTAATATTGATAAGTGAATATAAGTAGATGACTTAAGTGTTGGTAAAGTGAGAAGGTTGATTTCTTGAAGGGTTACCAAGAAAATTAGAAACAAAGATGAAAATGGAGAGCTTATCAACAAATCAACACAAGGTTCAAACAAAGATTTTAAATTGAAAAGTGAGTTGTAATCACACAAATCAAGTATATTGTTTTCTTTCTAGTCATTGTAAACAATTTTTATTAAAATCCTTTTAATAGAGGTTGACTTAACAATCATTTGAAGACTTAACTATCTGTGTAAATCCTTGACATTCTAAATGAAATGATCAAAGTCGTCTAACAAGGCCACTCCTAAGAGGGTGAATAAATCCTTTAACAAGGTCACATTTAAAAGTGTGTTTTGTAAACCTTTAATAGGGTTGGCTCCTAACAAGGCTCACTTCAAAAGAGTGAAAAAGTGGTGACATGTTGTAGGTGGTTTTTATCAAATTGAGTTTCCATGTAAAATCCTAGTGTCAAACTATATTGAGTGCTTTATGTGTTTTTACATTTGATAATATTTTCATTAAGCAAAGCAAGTTATGTTTAATATAATTTTTTTAACAATAGAGATTGAGCAACAAAAAGATAATTAGAACAATGAGTATTTGTGTTTTAATGTTCAAATGGTACATAAGGACCTTGGTAACTGATTCACCCCCCTCTCTCAATTATTCTAAAAATTTCTAACAATTGGTATCAGAGAACAGTGCTTACAAAGAAAAGTTTAAAGGTATTTAAAGCCAAAGATCATGAATCCTAAGAGAGATGTACCAAAGTTGAACAAGGAGAAATTTCTTGCATGGCAAGCCTTGATGAGGTTGCACATATCAGGTATCAGTGATGTTGCTATCAACTTTGTGGACAATAAGTATCTGAAGGTGACAACTACTCCTTTGACAGTTGATCAATTGAAGTAGAAGAAAGAACACAATCAAGTAATGTTGGAGATTCCCTCAGCCCTAAGCTATGTCAAATTTAATTACCTAAAATATTGTGATAGTGCAAAGAAGATGTGGGACAAATTGAAAACCATATATGGAGGTGATCAAAATGTTCTACGAGCCAAATCAGAGAGCCTAGGAGGTAAATTTGATGACATGAGAATAATGGAAGGAGAAAACATAGTTCAATACTAAAAAAGAGTCAAAGAAGTTGTTAATGCTATTCGAGGTGCAAATGGAGAAATCAAAGATGAAACAATGATAAGCAAGGTACTAAGAAATCTACTTCCTATATATACTATTAGACTATTTGCAATCCAAGAATTGAGATACACACCAAGTAACACTTTGACCTTAGAAGGTGTAATTGGTAGACTTACTACTTTTGAGATGTCTAACTTTGATAATTACACACTTGCTACAATTAAATATCTTTTGAGCAAGTCACAATTAGTTCTTAGCAAAAGGAAGGGAAAACATGTGAACATTGACAATGATAGTTATGATGAATAGATGAACTTGATGCCCTAATTGCAAAAATATTTGGAAGAGGTAAATACAAAGGTAAATTTCCTATTATTTATTTTTCTTGCAACAATCTTGGTCATTTTATTGCTAGGTGTCCTGATAGAGAGGATAAGGATGAAAGGAAGGATAGAAAGTACAAAGGAAGAAGAGACATGATAGAGACTACAAGAGAAACATTGATGAAAAAGGTAAGAAAACATGTTATATTACTGAAGAAGAAATTGATGATGAATTTGAGGGTAATGGTGATGAAGTTGTCTATGTTGCTATGACAAAAGACTTTGATGAAGATGAGAAAACTGCACTAATCTCATATGTGAACAAAAGTGACAAATGGATAATTGATAGTGGTTGCTCCAATCATATGATTGGTGACAAAGATAAATTTTAAGATATTGGTCCATATAAAGGTGGAGGTGTTAAATTTGTTAATGATATCCCATGCGTTGTCAAAAGTAAAGGTATTATTCAATTGACTAACAAGATACAATGTGACAATGTTTATTGGGTTGAAGGACTTGACTATAATTTGTTGAGTGTTTCACAGCTGAAAAAATTGGGTCATTTAGTTGAATTTCACAATATGAAGACCAAGATATTTGATGTAAAAGGTAAGATAATTGAAGTGGAGATTAGACAAAAGGTAACTTGTTCTATCTATATTTATCTAATGAGACATGTTTGTTTGCACAATAAGAAGATGTTTGGTTATGGCACAAGAGATTATGTCATGTGAATTTTGACAATTTGGTGAGTATTAGTAAGATGAAGAAAGTAAGACAGTTGCCTGAACTAAAGAAGCCTAACAATGCTATGTGTAATAATATCAATTGGGAAAAATGAAAAAGTCTAGTTTTAAGAGAAAAACATACACTTCTAGCGATATTTTGGAATTGGTTCATACTCACTTATGGGGACCCATTGATGTACAAAGTTATCATGGAGATAAGTATTTCATTCTATTTGTTGATGAATATTCTAGGATGATGATTGTGATGTTTCTTAAAGCTAAATTTGATGCTTTTCAATTATTCAAGTGGTATTTAGCCAGAGTTAAGAAAGAAATAGGGAAGATTCTGAAGTGCCCAAGATCTGATAGAGGTGGTGAAGTCGTTTCAAATGAGTTAAATACATTATGCAATGATAGAGGAATTAAAAGACAAATGTTAGTACCAAGGACCCCTCCTTAGAATGGAATTGCTAAAAGGAGAAAATGATCAATACTGACCTATGTAAGAACATTAATGATGGAGAAGAGTGTATCAAAGAATTATTGAAGAGAAACTGTTAGTACTATTGTTTATACATTGAATAGAGTATGAGTCAAGAAAGGTACAAATGCTACACCTTTTGAACTATGGTATGGTTATGCTCCTAATGTCAAGTATTTTAAAATATATGGAAGTAAATGTTATATACTTAAAGACAATAGTAATGGAAAACTAGATGCAAAAAGTGATGAAGGTATATTTTGAGGATATTCCACCAAGAGTAAAGCTTATAAGTGTTTGAATTCTAACACTAACAAAGTTGTGGAAAGTGCAAATGTGAAAGTTGATGAGTTTGTGGAAAGAAGTGACATTATGTACAATGCCTACCCCTAGTTGACTTTTCTAATGGTATTGTCAGATTCTTTTAGGCCAATTTTATGATTGTGTTTTATGATTATTGGTACTTGGTTACTAAATTAGATTAAATATATTTCATACTCAGTTTATATATGTGATAAGTTACTTAGTTATTTTAGGTGTTTATGATTGTTTCAATGACAAAATATGTATGTTCATTTAATGACTTTTTGTTATTTCATGATGTTAGTTAGAGGAATGATTTATATGCAGTTTCTATGGTTACTTACCCCATAATTGCATGTGTATGGTGTACATGTATGTTTTACTTTGTGATTGATGTTCTTGATGTGGTTGAGGGAGGGAGTTGTACTCACCTGCTAGCCAGGATCTACATGATGTATGACTTACCGCCAGTGCAATATATGTGTTTGTACATGCATGGATTTTATGCAGATTACAGGTACTGGGTATTGACTTCCCTAAACTGCCAAGATGAGTTACCCTATCACACTATTTTAATGGTATAAGTGGGGAGATAACTCTTGATTCCAAATCCTAACATAAGCCAATTTTCCTAAAAATTAGGACAAGTATTTGAGTTAGTTTCACCTTGCTGAATTTGTCAAGTGATGTGAATTCATGATTTTGACCATGTAGTTTGACTTTATGCTTTTTCTTTCGGTTGAGTTTTCATATTTGGTTTTGTGAGTCTATGATGATTTTCTATTTTAATTAAATCATCTTAAAAGATAATTTAATGGAAATTATTTATAAAGAAATTTGATATTTAATTATATTTAATTAATTGAGAAATTAATTAAATAAAAATTTATATTTAATTTTTTTTTATTAAAGTTCTAATTTAGGCGTATTTATATTGATTTAATTTAATAATTATTATTTAGGAGTTTTATTTTTAATAATATAATCTAAATAATATTATTAGTTGAATTAATAAATATATTATTAAAAATGTCTCATAAATTAATAAGAGAGAGTAAGCAATAATTTAATAAAGTTTATTTTAATTAATTTGCATAAAGCTTATGCATGAGATTAAAATATAATAAATTAATTAAAGAGAGAAATAAATTAATTTAATAAAGATATTTTAAATTGCAAAAAGTGTGCATGAAAATCTAAAAGATAATTAATATTAAAAGAAATTGATCAATGAGTTCCCTCTCGTGATTGCACAATCAGAGCCCCAAATTAGGGGAGAACTCTTTATTAAAGATTTAGAGCTCATTTTGAAGGTTTTGTAGGAGTAATTTCAGAGAAGAAGGGTTTCAAAAAAAGAGGATTATTTGTGTGCTCCGTACGATTGTCATTTTAGCATCAGATCAAGGTAGGATCTCGTGGTTTATTTGTACAGTAGTTTTCTGTTCTTCAAACTTCTATTTTCTCTGTGTTTGTTGTGTATTCTGGTTTTAGAATGTTAGTTGGGTTGAAACCCTTGTATGCAAATTTATTGTTCTTTGATTGAGAAATATTTGTTTATGCTTTGAGAATTTGAAACCCTCGTATTGAAATTATTGCTCTTCATTCTTGAAAGCATATCTGAATGAATTTAGTTTGGAAACCTTGATGTATGCATTTGATTGTTCTTCATTTTTGGAAACCTTTGTAAATAAATTGAAATTAGAAACCTTCGTTGTGTAAATTTTATAGATTGGTATTTTGATTCTTGATAGGGTTTGAAAATCGAGAAAATATTATTATGTTAATAAATTTGATTGGCTATAAATTATTTCTCTATTAGGTTTATATTGGAAAATTTATCAAAAAAGAAAAATATAAAATAATATAATTACAAAGTAATTGGAAATTACTATGTAATTATATTATTAAATAATAATAATAATTTTTTTTGAATTTGTATGGCAATTTTGGTTACCCTGCAACTTTGGCCTGTAAGTATTTTAAATAAGTGGGGGATTTGTCTTTAAATGATTTTATTTATTTATAAAAAAAATCTAAAAAAAAAAGGAGTGGGGCTGTGAACTCCCCCCCCCCCCATGAAAATGCTGTAGCAACAGCTGCCAAAGCAACAACTGCCAAGGCAGTGGCTGCCTTTGGTAGCCAAGCCACAAGTGCCTTTCCCTTTTGAGGGATGTGTGCTGTAAATCACAAGGTTTATTTTATTATATATATATATATATATATATATATATATATATATAAATATATATAAAATATGTTAATATAAGTTATTAAATGTTAATAAATATTTTATCATTGAATATTAAACATTATTAATATTATCATTAATTATTATTTTTATTAATAGTTTAATAATTATTTTATTAATAATTTAATATAATTTATGTTATTAATAAATGAGTAATTATTATCTTTAATAATTTAATGATCATTTATTTAATTTTAATAATATTTAATTGAGGTCTTTTATTATTTTCTTATCAAAAGTGTGCTTATAAGGTCATCCATAAACTTTAGAAAATACAATGATATTTAATTAAAGAATTTGAATGGATATTGGAGTTGTTAAATCAACAGTTCTTTTTATACAAAATGAAGGTTTTATATTTAAATGACTTCTATATGAATTGTTAAGTTAGTTTGAGATTTTGCAAACTCAAAAACACTTAACAAATATAATACTTTGAAAAGATGAAAACTGAATCCCCACTTGTATATTGAATCTTGTCTTCTAAAAAATGAATTAAATTATGAAAATGATGTTTAAACAATTTTCTTTATGATTTTTTGAGTGTTGAGACTTGCATGAACTCGAGAACATTAGCAAATTTGTGACTTAAAACGAAATGAAAATGTAAACCTTGTATTGTAAATAAAAAACACTATCAATTGTAATATTTGGAAATGAAAATGAAAACATGAACCCTATTTGGAATTTGAAAACTCTATAAACAATAATACTTGGAAAAGAGAAATGAAAATTGAATCCCTGATTGAGATAAAAAATATTATGAACTACAATACTTGAAAATGAGGATGAGAACTTGGAAATTATAAGTGAAAATTAAACCTTGGAATTTTCAAAACCTAATGAATTATGATAATGACTTTTGTATGTATTGTATGCGATGTGTGATTTATTGATGTCAAGCACGGGTTGACTTAGCTTTGACCAGTTAGGATGTTTACTAGAGACTTGGGAATTTTTTCCTCTGATGTCATGATGATGTTTTATATATAATCTTTTATACCCAACCATGGTAATGTGTCATGAATGTTCGATCTATTGGTGGTTATTACTTTCTAGTGTTCTTGTATAAAATTGAGGCAAGTGGTGTGACTTATCTAATATAACATTTGAGTCTTCAATCAGTTCTCCTTGATTGCTTCTTAGTTACTTGTATAGGACTGAGGTGATTATGTGATTAGTGTTTGGTGATGTCATGTTATGACATGGATTTAGTTTAGGTACACTTGATTTTGGATCAATCTTGCTAGGATGATCGTATTGGTGAAATTTGTGATTATGATGAACAATATTTCAGTACTTTCTAATTGCTTGTTTAAGAACTGATGTGTGGTTTATGGTCATTTGAGATCTTTTGCTTTTATTGAGTGTAGGGTAGGTTTTATGCATGTCATGTTGGGAAGTGGCTTGCAATGGAGGCTGAGGCCCTAAAGAGGCTAATGGGTAACTCATTGTAGGTTATTTTAATAAGTGATAACATTTCATTAAATAGATTTAAAATGAATTAATAAGATATTAGTACCACAGAAAGTCACTAGGGGGTCCAGAGTATTAAAAGACTACCGAGGTAACCTTAGAGTTGACTTGTTAGTATTCCTTGTTTGTACAGAAGGATACTGATGCCGTGTAGTGCCCCACTAGGTGACCCAAAAGAAATTAACCTAAAGTTTCAATAAGATTGTTAAACTTTTTTTTAAAGATAATAACCTAACAAAAACATAAATAATATAGCAGAATCATTAACATACATATAAGTACATACCATAAAAAATATTACAATTCTTAAGGGTCCCATGACGTTGAATCACATTTAAGTTTTAATTAATACTAACTCTAATATATAACACATCCATATAAAGAATAACTACAAGCACAAATTCTATTTAAGCAATATACAATTACAAGATGCCACTTGGCAATAAAAAGAATGCACAATCATCTACTATACAAGTTACAGGGTACAAAAGGCTGAAATAATATACATCATGGAATAGGTTACATTATCTTGTAAGATCCATAAAATGAAATACAATACACTTAGAGTATAACCATCCATCATAGAAATACAAGATCAGATAAAAAGGAACAAAATGAAAGAGAGTACAGAACATGGAACTCCAACCATGACATCAAACCTTTATATCTCAATGGTATAAGAAAAAGAACTACCACTTGACCTCTTGGAACCTAAATGTCCCACTCCCACTTCATTGAGGAGATAAAATCAAGTCTTAAATAGATAACTGTTGGAAATGATTGAAAAGATCACACATAAAAAGTAATGGAACTGGTAAAGAATGTTCTTAATCATTGTTTTATCATTGATGTCAAACTTGCTACTTGCAGGGATGACAATTGCTTTAGTGATTCAAATACTATCAATTGGTTGATTGACAAGGAGGTGGCAATCAATAAGATGAAACTATCACACCTAGAGAAAGGTTGAAGTTATGATGTTGTAATGATGTACAAGGATCAGCTAAGCCATTGATGATATAGTTTATTGATGACATACTCTAAGACACATAGAATGGGCACACTAAAACACATCAAAGATGTAAGGTTTTAGCTAAGTCATTTGTAAAGCCTAACTAAGTTCATTAGAGAGAGAGAGCTGAGCAAGTTAGTTAGTGCCAAACAGATTCCTAGTTGAAGCCGAGCAAGTTCAACTTCAGTATGTGCTAAGTGATCTTTAGATGCTGAGTAAAGAACATATGCTGAGTGATCTTCAGATGCTGAGTAAAGATCAGATGCCAAGTGAAGATCAGGTGTTGAGCAAATACAAGTGCCGAGTAACATAGAGGTGCCGAGCATAAGTAAACCAATAATTCCATGTTGCTACATTATTTTAAAGATTGAAGATTCGCTAGATCTGACCGACAAGGTTGTTATCTAGAATTTTGTGAATCAAATAGAAGATAAGAGTGATGAGCTGGTGGCACAAAACCCCATGTAGAATGTTTTTGGAGAATACAACTGGACTCTAGATGAAGTTTCTAGATAAGAGCAAGATATGGGGTAGATACATTATATCCTACCTAATCTATTTGAAACCCTAAAAGTTGGAGAGGGTGAATCGAGCGGGAAAGGCAATCTAGATTTCTATTTAAGGAGTCTTAAGGCTATGAAGAAAAAATAGAGGAGGTCAAGCATGAAAGCATAAAGTGCTGAAGGAGGTGCTAAGGAGTAAGAGAGCACAGTTACTATGCTTATATAGATGACCATAGATATGGTTGCATTGGTATGATGAGCAAGAAGACTCAAGGAGACGAAGCTTGAGATGACAAGCTGTCAGAGCTGAAGTGATTAAAGTCAAGCAAAGGATTGAATTGAAGTGTGATATGAAATCTGCAAGATATGTTGTAAGTTGTATCAAATCAAAAAGCCATTATTGTTACTCTCTAGCAATTGTAAAAGATAGTTTAAACCCTATGGACTTAGGTTGGTTTAATAGCCATGTTGTAAATCCTTTAACAGGGTGACATTCCAAGTGAATGTTCTAAAGTGCTTTGACTAGGCCCATTCCTAACAGTATGGTGAAATCCTCTAATTAGGTCATATTTAACAGTGTGTTTTAAGCCTTTAATAGGGTAGGATTTAATAGGGCATCACTTTAGAAGAGTGAGAATTAAGTAGCATGTTACTGGTGGTTTTTCCCAAAGTGGGTTTCCACGTAAATCACTGTGTCATGTGTTGATCTTGCATGTTTTATTTATGCATGTTGATTTAAGCTTGGAAGGATGAATAGTTTAATGGGCTCACTATAATTGGTGGAAAAAGTATTATTAGGGCATTTAGAACTTGGATAACTGATTCACCCCCCGCTTTAGTTATTCTAAAGAATTCTAACAATTGGTATCAGAGCCTTTCTGCTGATTAAGTTTAAAGGAACTAGAAGCAAAAAAGATCAAAATGCCTAAGAGAGAAGTTCCCAAGCTCAACAAAGACAACCTTGTTGCATGGAAAAGTTTGATGAAGCTACATCTTGGATCCATAGGAGATTATGCCCAAAATTCAATTGTTACTAAACATGTTGATCCAACTGGTACTCTTACTACAGAAGATTTGAAAAACAAACAGGAACACAATCAGGCAATGCTGGAGATTGCTTCTGCACTCAACTATGCTGAATTCGATGATATCAAAGGGTGTGATACTGCATTTAAGATGTGGAAAGCCGTGTCAGACATTTATGGAGTACATTTGAATGTCCAAAGAGCAAAAAGAGAAAGCCTCAGAGGAAAGTTTGATGATATGAAAATGGAGGAAAGTGAGAATGCTGCTCAGTATGGTGCTAGAATAAAGGAAGTGGTAAGTGCAATAAGATGTTTGAGTGGTCAATTGGATGAAGATACTGTCAATAGTAAGTTCTTAAGAACCTTGTTCCCTATCTATGCTATTAGAGTGTCAGCAATACAAGAACTAAGATGTGTACCAGGAAACAATCTAAGTTTTGAAGTTATAGTGGGTAGACTGACTGCATTTGAGTTATCTAACTTTGACAACTATAGACCTGAGAATGTTGAATCTGCTTTCAAGGCCAAGCTATCACTGAAAGATGCTAAATAGATGAAATCAAAGAAAGGAAGAAAAATGAAATATGTATCCAGTGACAGTAGCACTGATGAGGAAGATGTGGAACAATTGGAATCATTGCTAGCTAGAAGATTTCAAGAGGCAAAGAAAAATTCAAAGGTAAGATGCCTATCATTTGTTTCAATTGCAATGAAGTAGGACATATTGCTGCAAGGTGTACACAGAAAAAGGATTAAAAGGAAGGCAACAAGTACAAATACAAAAGAGAAGATGATAAGAGAGATTACAAAGACAAAGGCAACAAGTGTTATATTGTTGAAGAGAATTCTCATGATAATGATGATGAAGTTGTTTATGTTGCCATGGAGGACCAATCTAATGAAGAAGAACCTATAGCACTGGTAACATGTATGAACAAAAATAACAGATGGATCATAGACAGTGGATGCTCACATCACATGACAGGAGACAAAAGTAAGTTTGTTAACTTTACTTAGTATGATGGAAATAGTGTTAGATTTGGTAATGATGCTCCATGTCAAATAAAAGGAAAATGCTCCATTAAGCTTATAGAGAAAATTTCATGTGATAATGCATACTATGTTGAAGGACTAAACTACAATTTGCTGAGTGTCTCACAGTTAGGCAATGTAGGATGCAAAGTAGAATTTGGAAACAAAATTTTAAAAATCTATGATACTGATGGTAAATTGATAGGAAAAGGAGATCAAACAAGAAGTAATCTATTTTACCTTG